>OZ020567.1:30738538-31341689 GCA_963971475.1 Chrysops caecutiens | reverse complement strand
GGTAATTTCTTTGTAAATAAATTCTATTGTATATAATTTTTATAATTCATTTATAATTTTCAAACACAGTTTTATATTCATCACTCATTTTATTTGCAATTTGCTCACTTCTATTTTTCATGATATACAATCTGTATATGACAACTTCGAACAACACACAACATTAGAAATACGTATCATATTAAATTGTATCGTGTGAAGATTAAAAATCGCTTTGTCATAATTTTAGATCATATTTTTCGTCATTTTTTCAAGAACGTGTGTGGACAGTTCATCATATTATATGTCATAGATATGACATGATACAAACATATCATATAATATGATGTATTTTTCTTTAAACACCTTAACGAAAAGCCAGTTGCAAACATTGTTTATAAGGAAATTCTATAACTAAAGCCAGCAACTTCACATTTTTCAGCTCTTTTTTCCAAATTACACCCGTGCGAAGCCGGGCGCTAGTTATATATATTATTAAAAGCTGCACACTCATGAGGACTCTGGTCGAACGCAAGTTAAATTGTATTTTAATTCATTTGACATAAACACAAATTTTTATTTTTAGAGGTAAACTATTCTCTTACAAAACCAGCCTAAACCTAAGTCTATGTGACCTTGTCAAACATTATTTTTGTGCTCAATAAACAACTTACCTTTGGGTAACATGTCCTAGTTGGGAAAGATAAACTTTTGCATCAAGTGCATCATGTGGTAGTCTGAGAATTTCAATCTGAATCTATTTTCATTTTAAGAATTTGTATTGGTTTTAACTTGTATCAAAATTAAATATCAAATTATTTGTTTGTGACAGATTCAAGGACCTTTTCTCAATAAACGCAATATTGAATAACTTTGAGTTCTTGTATGAAATCTCAGTGGTCTTACATACACATATGGATGTAGGCTAAAGTAAAATTTTATAAAAGTATTTTTTGAAAATTTCAAGCGAAGTAGGATACCTTGCTAAGTCGGTTTTAGGTGAAAAAGACAACAAAAGTTGAATTAAAAATTCATTTAAATTTTAGCGAAAACTCCAAAAAGCATTTCAAACTTTTACTGTCTTCTTGTCAAAACTTGAAGTATAAATGTAGTTAATGGAAAAAAATGTTTGTGTTTCGGATTTAGAATTTTAATGTTAATTGAAAAGTGTTAATGTAATGAAGAGGAGGATGTGTAACACTTGGAATCCTTTACGCAATACTACATGAAGTGTTGGTTCTTTTTATATAAAGTTCAATTTGTTAATTCAAATACACTTAATAAGACAGAAATTTTTAAAATTTATAATACCATCATGAATGCTTTTTCAATCATTGAATAAAAATTTTCATTTCGTTGTAGAAAAGCTTTTAAAGTTTTTGCCATTTTCCTAAGTACTCATCTACTTTCACTTGATGAACATCAAGGATGGCTACTCTGTAATATAATTTTATTTTCAGTGGTTTTGGAACAACACTTTCTACATGAAATTATTTTACATAAAACTTTTCACAAGAGATGACCTTTATTACTGGAATTTTACTTGCTTTTAAATACATGCTTTCAAGCACAACTTTAAAGTTCATAATTAAATCATTTGAGTTTATAGGAATGTAATAAGCTTATCTGGAACCTTTTTATAAGAAGTTTCTTAAATGTAGATGCGGTTTAATTCTTGTTCCCTGAAGAAATTATTACAATTATGTACGTTAATCACAGCCCAAACCTGCTTAACAGATTTACATGTGTTTGATTTTAGGGTCCATTAACCGCTAATACTGACTTGTAATTTTGTAACGTTAACACTAACGCACGAGTGACATTAATCTATGTATTCAAATTATTTGCGGGTTTGGTGTTAGGGTTTTCTACTTTCCGCATGTTTATTTAATCAATATATTATAAAAATAAGTTATAAATTATAAGTTATATATAAATAATATTAATTGGGATAATAGAAGTCCAAACTGACACACAAAGTTTAGTTTATTAAATAAAAGTATGAGAAACGAAACTACACGAGTTTTACAAATTGAATTTCATCGTTCGCAGACAGAATCGTTATCAACTTTTTTGCTTGAGAACCTCTTATAAAATCTGTTCTTGAAACGCATTTTGTTGCGAAAAAAACATCGGTAGAGTGCCACGTCCTTCCTTTCTTTTATTGTTTTGTGGCCTTACAACAGAAAAACAATAATTTAATAACTTTAGGATCTTAGTTGATTGCTAATTTAATGTAAGAAGCATAGTATTTAAATAATGTTAAAAAAAAATGTAAAAAACTATCATCTTGGGAGTTATTGCTATTATGTTATTGGAGTTAGGTCAGTTTTGAACTGTTAACACACTGGTCTACCACATGCTCTTCACCCGTAATGGGTACTGTGTGGTGGAAATTCATAATAAGGTCTGTTCACGTATTTTTCAAGTTTACTAAAATTTACTCGAAGAAAAATGAGAAGTTTAAGGGGATTTCACTTTGCTACTCAAATTGTTGAAAAACGCTTTTGAGTAACATCCAGAAGAATCACTTGAAAATTTGACAACTTTGACAGTTGTGACAGAATTTTTCAAGCAGGTGCGACTTTGATCGACCAAATTTGTCGAGTAACATTTTTCGACCTCGAGCTTGCCCTCCATGACGTCACATGAAATGATCTCAAACTAACTACTAATTATTGAGAAAGTACGAAAACAACAATCTAGAGATTGAAACATATTGCAATATGGTACATGAACAGACGGATTATATTGTCAATTCATAATCATCGTAATCATTCAAAGAATTAAGGAGCCTTATTATCGAGTACGAAGCGGACGAAAAAGATTACGCAGTCGGAAATTTTCAATTATCGAACGCGACTTCGCGTGTATTCTTGCGACACGAATTGACGAATTTACGAAGTCGCAAATATGGCATTACCGAACGCGACTTCGCAAGTGGAACGAAGCGGAAAATGAAACATTTGGCGTTTTCGCGTATTACCGAATGCGAACAAGTGTATTTTCGCTTCGCATTTCCATTCGTCTGATCCTGATCAGTTGAAAGTGAAAGTGAAGTGTTTCACAGTGGTAATAAAAATTCAAAATGTAAGTGTTTTGGCTTAATATATAATTTTAATATATCATTTGGATATATAGATAACTTCAGATAGCTTTTTGAATGTTTGAAAGAACTATTTAATATAATTTATTTTTATTTGTCCATTAGGTCCAAAATACCAACGTTGTACTGACGATGACCGAACAACGGATTTAAAATTATTTTCCACCTCAGTCAATATATATTTGAAAGTATCGCTATTGACCTGGAGTAGTCTTATAAATAAATTGGGAAAAATTTATCAAAATAATAAATTTATTATAAAAACGATTGTCATGGTCATTTTCTCGCATGACTAATGAATTCGATTTAACCCTCAAATGTTTCCGTTGAACTGGAGATCTCCTCCTCAATCCTCTCCAAGTAAAAAACTGCAATATTATCCTTTTTGTGAAAATAAAGGTATGAATACCAATTAAAACATAAAAAATTAAATATTTCTTACCTTCACAATCTAACGCTTGTAATTTTGAAATAAACAACTTCAAACCAACAGTTCCATTACGCGGAGTTTTTGGTAACGAAACGGCCGACTGCGATAGGCGAATAGTCTAATTCTGTAATATCGAAACTAGTACGAAGCGAAAATCATGTTCGCTTCACAACTAGATTCGCTTCGCATTCGATAAGAAGGCCTCAGGAAGTACGGGTGTAATGCTGGATTCACTGGTCCGTTCGGCGTGTGCGGAACTAATTCGTCGCGAAGAGAGTGTCGCGGCTCATGATTTATTCGTTCGTCATGAATCTGCCGCACTTTTTAGAACAATCCACAAATTGAACGACGTGACGCCGAACACATTCACGGTGAAAACAAAAATCTTCCACACGAAAGTTGAAGTTGGTTCAACTTTGGCAGAGAGAGAACTGAATTCGCCGCAAAATGAATCCAGCATGAGAGTTGTCAAAACTCAATATAAAAAGAACAGTTCCGCACGCGCCGGACCAGTGAATCCACCTTAACATTGAAATTTCAACCAAAAACTAGTTGGGCGTGACGATGAAATCTCAGCCAAAACACTTATATGAAAATCATGTGAACTACCTACCCGGTGTAAATAACGTACCCGCTCTTTCCCGCTATGATCATGTAACTGGTAGCTAGGAAACTACAACCAATATTTGTACCTACATGCAATCCGAAATTTTTAGAGAAAATCCTGTCCTGCAGCGAACAACATTCGTACGTCGTTGGTTAAGGGTTGACAAGCTTTCGAAAAAAGCAGTTATTGATATTTACAATATCGTCTTACTAAAGTACAATAACCTATCATTGCGTTGAAATTAATAACTTGTTCCATTCAAAAGTTATGCCAAAGTTGGTGCAATGCACTTCGGTTTAATTCGCTTCATATTCCTGAATACCTACAACCTTCTATTTTAACTTTAAGAAACGGAAACTGTAGATGTTTTTGATTAAATTAAAGTGGAAAATATGTTTTATAATGAAATTTGTACGTGGTCTTTTGTTGTCATATATGTATGTAAGTAATGATGTCAATGTTAGTGATCATCGCTGCTTTGTAAGTCACATTTCTCGAAAATTCAATTTTCAACATATTATATTGTAGTTCACCAGTTGGTTATTGAATTAAAAGGAATTTTTTCATAGTGACACATGGATATATTCAGTTTCAAACCACTGAAACTTATTAATTAGAAAATGTATTTACTTTCTGTACTGTCCGTCCACATTATTCACAGTACCAAAGTTGAATATCCTGAAATATAATTGCGTTGAGTAAAATTTCCAATAAACGAAGTATTTTTTAATTAAGTTTCTAGTTGGAGTTTTCGCACTAAATGACATAAAACTTTGTGTCTTTAGGCTTAAATGGACTCCATGTTTATATGATTCTATTTCATCAATCAATTCATAGGTAAAATACAAATTCATTATTGAGAATGAACTGCTGAAACAAACAAACAAACTCCGTTTGGAATGACTTTGAGAGTACATTAATTGCTGTGTACTATCGTTTTTGGTGATATTAATTCCAAGAAAAGGTGAATAGCTCCACTCAAAAGGGTACTAAATCCATTTTTGGAACGAGGAAACACTTAAAATAGAAAACGGATGGATATTCTTTGCTAAAGGGCCTGTAATGTTATGCAAGAATTTACTTTATTGCATCAGAATCGATTTAATTATATAGTGCCTTCTGGCTATGCTTTTCATGTAATACTATTAGAAGTACTGAATTGAGTTTGAATTGCCCTTAAAATTTAAATAATGATTTGACCCCAAGGCCATTTTTACAATCTTCATACAAATCTACACGAATTGATTTCATTTAAAGTAAAGAAGAAAAGCACAGAGACAGCTTTCGTCTAAAGCTTTCAAGATACTAGTAAGCGTTTAATTAGGATAAATAAAGATAAAATCCTATTAAGAAGTTTAACATCTAAGTGTTATTTTGTCTTTGCTATTGTAAATCTTCAAATGATCTCTATCGATTATAGATTTTTATATATCCAAGAGGATGCATAATTATTGCATTTTATAGAACATTATAGAATGCATTAAAATTATTTTCGAGTCAAAGGTTACCGGTGCAAAAGTCGTTTTCTAATCGTACCGGATAGATCCCAAAGTTTAACTTAGTTAATGAAACTTTGAGAAACTTAATTTATTCACGAGACAAAAGAAGAAGTAACAGATTCTGCTAATGGACAATTTGAATAAAAATTCAGTTTTGGTTTCCCGTCAACCACGGCCAAAGGATGTAAATGTCATTTTGTCAAGATATTCTCTGGTACATTCATTGCATGATGGTAGTATTTTATTAAATTACATTAGCAAATTCAAATGTTAAAAACGGAAATACAATTTCTAGTTTCATTTTAAATTCATTAATTTTCAAACTCCACCTTGGCTTTACGGAAGATTCTCAGTTATGTCTCACCTAGACTTAAAAGAAACTTTCCTGAACTTTTCCCTTCGTAGATGATGTGACAAGATATTCCGAAGAATATCTATTTAATGTGTTAATAACATCTCATTTAAATTTAGTAGTATCATCAATGGCAAGATAACAAGAAAAAATTTCTTCAACCATTTGTGATTTTCATTTGAAAACTAGAACGCTTATGTTATAAATGTTACACCATTGTTTGCAATGTCAGATGTTGTTTATGAAAAATTTAAATAATAACTGAAGAATGCCATCCTCACGATCATTGAGTTTTTACTTAGTTTTTGTACAAACAATTTGTATTTGCATCGTTGGCATGCAAATATATGCCTCTATATGGTTTCTACACATTCTGGTTCAGATTTATCTTCTTGGAGTCGACGATTCAACATTCCGAGACGAATTTGCATATAACGAACCCTTATAAAATCCCAGTCTTACGGGGGGTTTTCATTCCGTATATATTCATGTTCTGTAAATGGAACCCAAAACGAACGAACAAAGCTATAGTAGTTCACAAGTGCCTGCCATATTTTTGGACAAAAAATTCACAACATCCAAATGAGATTTCAAATTTAGTTTATCCAATTTTCCTGCTGAGATTTATACGCCGTCGTGCCAAGTCGCATAATTTTATTTCTCTCAACGGCATACATGAATAATATTTTTTTGTAGAAAGTTCTTGTTTCGCTTATTTTCTCAACCCTTCCTTAAAACCACCACCAATTTCTAAGACTCTATTGCATGTATTTGGTCTTATTAAAATTTTAATACCTTAAACTCAACTGCATTTAATCAAAAAATTAATTTCTAATTCACATGTCTGTAAAATGTGATTCATGGTGATACTTAATAGGTTACTCTTATGTTACACACACATAATTTCTGATATCTTCTAGTATTCAAAAACATTCTGAATTAATGTTCACTTGAAAACAAACTAAGAAATAAATCTGTGGTGATGGAAAACCTCTCAAAAAAAACAAAATAATTTTTCGGCTAAAAGCTCTTCATCACCTTGCCTCTATAAGACAGTACCTAAATGAGAGAAGCTTTCGGTAAATGTATAAAAATTATGAATTCATTAGACTTTTCAACAAAATTTTCCTCGCACTTTTCCACCTTTTCTACAAAGATTGTTTTGTTCATAAAAGGTAGGAAACCCTCTGTTATGATTTTATTAATTTTTCTTGAATCATTAATAAACTAAAGGTCCCCCTCCTGGCACAGGCTAATTATTACCTTTTAAATCGTTAAGGCATTACTTGCAAATTGCTCTTTAAGGACAAAATGGCACATCTTTGATAACTTTATCCCTCCAAGTGACAAAGCAAAAAAGATTACATTGACAACGGCTTCGGGGATAATCCCTGCTCATCGCACGCCATTTGTTTAAAATTATTATTGCTTTGGAGTGAAATTTATGTTAGGACTACATTACAGGATAATCGTCCTTAAAATTTTCTTTATTTCATTTTGTTCTAGTGATTGATGACTTAAACTAACCGTAGGTAGGTAATTGTTGAAAATGTGCAGAAGTAAGAGTTGTTTTTTAAATCACCACTTTCATTCCGAATCCATTGAAAAGCCCATCAAAATATTAGTTATTTAATTATTTAGTTGTGTGAAATGTTCAGAAAATTCCAGCGTTGAGAATATTTTCGAAAATAATCCTAAAATATTCTTAAGAATCATTCGACAGTAAATATTTCCCGATCTGATGAATGCATTATAACCTTAACCTTATTGATGATACAATAAAGCGCACAGCGTTACATTACACAATTGATCCTCATTACATTCCATTCAAAATAAAATCAGGTAGATTTGCATATTTGAAAAGAATTCATTGGAATTTCATCGACATTCCAGTTACAATTGAAATTTTATTCAAAACAAATTGAATCGATCCTGGATGCAGTGCGTTCATGTTCGTATTGAAATCCTTTTTACAAGAAACTGAATATATACACGACGTACACAAACAATATATGTATTTGAGATACATCCTGTAAGGTTAGAGTTATTACAAATATACCCTCACCATCCATTCATCCTTATTCTAGTTTCGGGCAACAAACTTTTCATCCATGACGAAATATTTCTGTAAATTATTTTCCTATTCAACATTCATATAATATGTAGCAAATTTTTTGGGCGGTATAAATACGTGATATATAGTAAAAACTAGAAACATATATTCTTTTCCCGGTCGAATGTTTACAGCTTCATTTAATTTCATATGTTTGAATCGGATATTCAATTGGTCAGGATATTTGCCTAACGTTGCCATTTGAACCCAATTTTTTATGCATGAAAAATTCAATATGTACATAATATGTGAAAAATTCCCTTATACTATATGAAAAGGAAAAGAAAATATTTATGAAGCTCTTGTAGAATTCCAGCTGTTGTGAATGATAACAATTTTATTAGAATATCGTTTTGCGTTTGCAAGCAATTTTTAGGTTTGCAACTCTTAAAAATATAAAAAAATTATTCAAAAAAAGTGTTAATTGAATTTTGTTTTGTTCTATTATTTCGTTTGGTATGTATGTTTATTATATAATTTTTTGTGGAAAATTCGGATTTAAAAGTTATTTTATTTTTCCTAGTAAACACGAATTTTCCAGTATTTTTTTCAATTTATTATGGTTGAAATTTGTTTACATATTATTTATTAGTATTATTTATTCATTTATTAACTCTGTACGAGTTAAGAGTAAACGAAAGATAGAAGACAATACAAGAATAGAAAAGGATAGGAAAATATTAAAACTTATTAAGAATACGAAACAAAAGAAATAAAAAAAAAAGAAGGGAATAAACAAATTAAGCCTTATGTGGATAAGGTAAAATATGCAAACAAATAAAAACTTACTCGTTTAACCTACTCAGTGTACGGTCGGACAAGGGATTATTGTGAGGATATTTCTTTTGTGCATGTCCCGAAGACCGAACGAGAGTTGTAGTTGCCATGCGTGAGCCGCAGGAGAGGGGCAGCTCCGTTATAAGCCCTTAACATGTGGGTAACGGGCTCCATCCTACCAAAGTCATTGTGGTGGAAGCTAAGGAAGAATGAACCGTCGGACCTGAGGTTTCTGCCGCTAAAGCCAAGGATATCCTGATCGTGGATACATGGAGCCAATATATTTCCCTGGACGATTCCATGCACGAATGATAAATCAGCCATAACACGGGGTCCAGAAGGAGATTGCACGATGATAAGTTTAATATTATGGT
Organism: Chrysops caecutiens; assembly: GCA_963971475.1. NCBI lineage: Eukaryota > Metazoa > Arthropoda > Insecta > Diptera > Tabanidae > Chrysops > Chrysops caecutiens. The sequence goes on along the minus strand of OZ020567.1, from coordinate 31,332,452 downwards.
AAAAGGGTGCATCTGAGTTATTTAATGTGTGAAATAAAAGTAAGGTTTCTGTTTACGCTTTTTATTCAAAAATATTTATTTATGAAAACAAACCTTAAATTAGTTACTCAAAATACTTATACGAGTACAGTTTGTGAAAAAGTTTAAGGTCATAATTCGTTTAGCCGTTTCCGTGAAATCCTGCTCACCAAAGCTTTATGAAAAACACGTCTTAAGTTTCAACTTTATATATACATATATATCCTATATGTAGGTATCTTTTCAAAAAATTCCATGTAACTTTGAGAACAGTTGTCAGATTGACCTAAAATTTTCTTACTTAAATAGGCATATACCATATGTACCTTACGAAAAAGAAATGAAAAATTTTTGCAATTTTTGAAAATTCTGTACATGCATAGATAACATTTTGCTTTTTATTTGTACAAGGAATTGCATTTTCCTGAAAATCCATAATTTACTTTAGTATTTCCAAAAGATATAAAACAATTCTTTGTATAAGAAGATCATGCGTAAGTTACATAATCTAGATACATTAATTTCCTTTGAAAGGTTTTATCTCGAACGTCTCAACTTCTATAAGGATTTCTTCTATTTCTTCTTACCATACTTTCAAACAGTGACATCCTCACTACATTCTAAAGAGCTTGTAGAGTTCTAGCTAAAGGATTATTACAGTCGGTATCCTCAAGAGCTCTTATCAAATTCTTCTCTATAGCTCTTTTTCACACGATTTAAATGGGAAAATCAGTGTATAGGACACTGAGGGATAGTGTTTCCCTATGCCAAGATATATGTGACCACATTTCAAGGGATTTTATCAACAAGTCATCGTGACAATCCCAAGGATATTTATTTGGATTTGTGGTGTTTTTATCCATTTTCCACATAAGAAAAAAGGAAACCTTTTAGTTTTTACTTTCTCTCCTGGTAAGTAAGTAGTGGAATGGCAGGGATTACATACACTGTATAGGTAGGAAAGGAATTTGTTGCTCTTATTTCCCTTCGGGTTACGTTATCCTTTCATTTGAATATGTGGTTTTCTTGCAATTTAGTAATTAGTTTTAGGGCTTTGTAGAATATCTTTTAATTAATTCCTATTGAGATTTAAGCAGGTATTATTAGTGCAATGGAACAGATTTGATGGTTAATCCACTAGGAGTTGTTTTGGGAATTTCTTGTAAATATTTCTTCATTTATTATAAAATTAACCTTATTGGGAATCAGCAGATTTGAAGTCAAATTGAATTACTGTAGAGGGCCACTAAATAAAAAGGCTAGGTGTTATCCCTAGAAATTGTGAGGCTATTCGCAGAAATTTTCACTAACTAATATCAAAAGTACTCATACCTAATACCAACTAATACCGAAATACACTAATATCAAAAACATGAAAAGGTACAGCAGAGAAGTATATTTCATATTTTCTTAATGGTTAATTAAGAATATTATAAGTAATAAAAGCTACTGCATAGTTTTAAAAAAGGATACACCCTGAAGATCCAGATTTATCTGATTTAATACTCTGTTCATGTTAACGAAACCTTTTATGCTAACCAAGCAAAATATCAATTTTTAAAAAACACGTTGATGGTTTAAAGGAAAGAAATATCCCTTTTTGTATTTATTAAAAGGATAAAATTTGATTTTGGGTTGCTTTTAGAAAACTTTATCTCACTTTGTTTTGCTTGTCTGTGAATTTATTAATTTTCCAAAAATTTCCATCGAAAATTTAAGTAAGTCAAAAAGAGAGGGGGACATGCCATGAAAGGAGCAAAACTTTGCTTTTTGCAATACCCGAAAAGTTGATTTTGTAATTAAAATTATTTTAAAAACATTAAAGTGGGTATTTTCATCTAAAAGATGAAGGTATCAGAAGGTTCGAGAAGATTCCTTAACAGACCCTACATTCCACTAGAAAGATACGTTAGGATCCGGCTAAAATTCCAAGGACTTTCTATTAATACTAATTGATTATGCATGAGGAGTTTTATGTATTTTATTGATTTTGATTAGAAGGTAATATTAATCCCCTCCTAGAAGTTACTTTACGGTCCATAACTTAACTTGGATACTTGAACGATTTAATTAAAGTCAATATAATTGGTTGGTTTATTTATCTAAAGCTGAAACCTGAAAGCGATTCTTTAAAATCTCTCAAGATTTGTGTGTTGTTATAGCAAATTAAACTGATTAAATTTATTTTCTTTTAATTTAACAATTCAATTTTAACTCTTAATTACATTTCGTATGTGTTTAAAATTTAAAATAAAAATTTAAATAAAATGCAAATCAATAAAACGTTGACAAATTAAATGTCTGATGTACAGAAAATTAATTTAACATTCTGAGGACAGTCGCCATAATGCTGTGTGTGGCACCTGACCGAAAAGGGTTAAATTAAAATTACAAATTTTTTTATATAACAGTTGAGGTTTTACTTGTTTCTGTATTTTTTTTGCTATTCGACAGAAGTTAAGTATCACATTCATCTATGGTATATAGGTATGGTTACTAAATGGTTAGGGGATAACGAATATGACTTATGTGTTTTTGCGTTTTCACCCTACAATGTCAGCTATTTTTATTAACGGAAATAATAAATTGATTCGAATTTTATTTAATTTTTCACAAAAGTTGGTACAATGAACGGTGGAAAAAATTTTTGATTTTAGTTTTTTGCGAATGATATGCACGCGTTTGGTACGTTTCGAAACAAAATCACAAACAAAAACTTGAAGTGATTTCCATGCAATTTCAGTAAGCTGCTTAAAAGCTTGTGGAATAAAAATTCTTTATTAAAGACAGAAAATGTCTAAATGTGAAATTGACTAGACACAACTCTGGGAATAATATTAAGAAAATATTTTCCTTACAGTCTTAAGAACTCAAAAACATTCACTTTGACAACATAAATATTTTTGCAGTTTACAAAACCAAAAATCCTGCAAAACGCTCAATTCAGCACGTTTCATTACGTGGAAAAATTTACTGACTTCTTATCGCTCGAATAAAAAAGGAAGTCCTTTATTTTAATTAAGTCGAATAACTTTGTGTCACAAGCAGCACAAAGTATCACGTATGCAGATTTTACCAGAATGATTCAAGGCACATCCTTGTTATCACAATGACACATTTAAAACCTTATCGTAGCTAGTCAAAGTACAGTACAATTGCATGAGATATGTTAAAGAAAAAATCTTTTCTAGAACTAAAATTAAGTTAGAATCTCAGAAAAATTTACTATTTTTGTTTTTGTTGTATAAAGTGTTAGTACTACATGACATTTACACAACACAAAAAGTAAATTTTTATTTATCTTTGTAATTTACCAAGAAAATAAAAGACTCTAAGGATTGTTGTATCCTTCTTGAAGAGTACCTTTCAACATGACTTCTCATTTATTATAGCAACTACTTTACACAGCCACTCATGCATGTTACATTTCTAAACGTAAAGTGGCATATACTTCGTTTGAGTGAGACGTGACACACAAGTGCTCTGAGAATGATTTTAAGATCCATTTAGTCAACAGGGAAGGATATTTTAATCCTGTCAGACAAAGTACATCACGTTCTCTCTGTAACATATATGTATATATATATGTACGTATAAACAGTAAAATTTTTTGACGTATCATGATTTTACGTGAAATAAAAAATCAAATCACACGCAACTACTAATGCTACTCACTACCTACATGTATACATGTTTCACATATCATATTGAAGATGATTTTGAAGATATTCTACATAACTGAGTTTTGACGATTGTTTGACGCCATGTAGTCCGTACTATATTCGAAACCATGACAACACATACGTACATACATATAACAAATTCTTTATATCATATTTTGTTTGATTGGAGAAATTGACATGACAGTCCAAGCTCTTACTAATAACGATAGTTTCATACTTTCATACCTTTTACCTTAACCACACATCAAAGACAAATTAGAAACCTCGCCGCTGGGCATAGCATATACTGCGGTCATACAGGATTCCTTCTTTCATGATATTCCACCTCATTCATGTAAGGGTTGTAAATAAAGTTCCATTTATTACGATGTAATGGATTTCTTTGGAAGGAATGAAATCTCATTTATCTAAAAATTCGTCTCCAGTTGTTCTGAAGGTTCACTGACTTTCGCATTCTTCCCTAAAGCGTTACCATCAAATGTAGATTCTTTTCCATATACGTTTACATGATGATCCTTTCTTCCTGTATTCATGCAGTTTTTCATGTTTATCTGGTTTCCTTCCTACTTTTTCTATTTTTTCTTTTTTTTTTTTTTTATTAAAATCCTTTTTAACTTAAAAACCACCATTGGCGAAGTTTGTCACATAAACGCACATATACACACACATATATACACAAAGAATTCTTGGATAGTCGAGAAGGAAAAAGTTGTGAATATGACAAAAATCAAGCTCTTACTAAATTTAAATCTGTCAGTTTTAATGGGATTTTTGTTAGATAAATCAAGGATAAATAGAATGTGATTTCGTTTTACTGACGTTTTTCTTCAGTTTTGTAAGAAATGATAATGGGGTAAGAAGGAGAAGTCCTTTTAAATATTTTTCCGTTCCACAGGAAAGAATTTGAAAGTGATAAAAATCTTTTTCCAGTCAACAAATAGTATTTGTAAATTGCCTGTGATAGATTTCACTTACCCTTTGGTAAATAAAATAAAATTTTCTTGCAATTTTTTGGAAATGAGATAAATCAATGCTTTATTATCCCATTAAAATGATTGAAGAAAATATATTCTACCGTCTATATGTGCATACGTACCTACGCAAATATTGTACCAGTCTCGTAATCTAAAATTCAAATTGATTTAATGTGAGGTACATATTAAAACAGTATATGCGGATAAAATTCTTGTTATCCTTGCTTGTGATAAAAGTCTTAATAGGATGCGCCACGTGTAGTCAGATGAATAATTATGAATTTTTTTTTCACAAGATCGATTTTCTTGTGTGGTCATAAAAAGGACAATATCCTTGACATCAGCTTCCCTCAAGCATTTTGTGAAATTTCATCAACATCCTTTTATATAAACATCTCCTTCCAGTAACCAAATAAACATCTCCTTCCATAAGGAAAAAAAACTTTAATTAGCTTAAGAAGAAACTAGGACAACCGAACACTGTATAATTTCAAAAATTTCGAATTATTTACATTCAGCTCAGAATTCTGTTCCTTGCAAACAAGATGGAGTAGCTGGAAGCCGACCATGGTGAAAGGAGTAAAAAATGCAAAAAAAAGGACGAAAAGCAAAAAAAGAATTGCTGAAAAACTAAAATTGTTCGTGTTGTACGTTATCAGCGTTTATCTTCGAATGTTCTTAGCAAATCGTGAATCTAAAAATTAATTAACATTCCTTTTATACGCCAAAGCATGAAAATTATATTTAATTAACATTTCTGATAACGATATAACAAGAAAAGGTTTTACTCCACCTCATTCTAGTGTTACCGTCTTAGCTTGACTGGATTTTCATTCTTGTTTTATCCTTTTCTCTGTTTAACAATAAACACTTCCAGGATAAAAAGCGTATTAGAACAAAAAAATTATATCCATGGAATGAATATTTGCATGTATTTTTTTCTTTAATTTTCTTTTTCCGATTTCTTGGAAAATTCATATTCAGCCTGTGTTTCTTTTGTAATGTTTTTCACAATATCTACTTCCAGAAACGTTTATTTTTCTGAAAAGTTATTTTCATGAATTAAGAATTATATTTTTGGTAAATCTATTTTCGTTTTACGAATGATCACGAAAAGAAATTAATTTCGCGATCTATATACATTATACATACATAACTCTAATAACGGGCTTACATCGACCGAAATCAAGTAGATTTAGTGAGATGATTTGATAAATCTCCTTGCCCGTTTACATCGCCAGTGAGGAAATCTAGTTTGACCCTTCGACATTTTTCTTGTGAAATTGTAGTGTTTTGTTTCAAATCTATTACAAAACTTTCTTTCCTCTTTTACTTTTTTACTCTCTTTTCTCCATTGTATTTCAAGTAGACTTTAAAAATGTCACACCAATTTTACATTTTTCAACACTTTCGGTTTTTACAAATCACATTTTAAAATATTCTTGATAAGTGAAAAAAATAATTTAATGTACGAGCATGTTCCTCTAAAGTAACTCAAAAGTTTGAACGCGATTTGAGCGAATTGACGTTTGTTCAAATTGCGGAATATTTTTGTTCGGATTCGTTTAAGCTATTCTTATAAGTTTTGGTTCATTTCGATTATTAACATGCCCGTCGTCGTAATTCCTCATATTAGCAACTAAATTGAAAATAAAGTTTTAACAACAAAATATATTCAAAAAGACAAGTAAATTTTTTGCATTGTTTGAATCATCCGGCACATTTTTGGGTGATGTATTTTCCAAAAAACGGCTGTGGATTCTCACGTAAGAACCCTTTCTCTTCTGAGTGCGTTTAGCTCCAAACCTACACAATACATGACAAGTTCAAACGTGTGGATTAAGTGTTTGGCTTGGCTAGTGTAGGATTGTTCAGGTTTCCAAGCGCTTGAGGCCGTTTTCATCGAGTGTCGGGTTTTTTGACACAAATCAAAGAATTTTGCCGATTGTGCATACGTTTGTGCGCAGTTAGTTCCATGGAGTTAGCACTCATGGAGAATTGACGTGAGATTTCTACGTCCGTCATGACTCGTGATTGCCACTTCACATTAGACTGACGGACTCACAAGTGTGTGGATGGCAATGTTTGTCGAGGTTTGGAGTTTGTGGCAAATGCCACACGTTTGCATCCGGCGTTGGCGTCAGGCTTAACAATTCTAAGATAAACTATCCGCCATCAGAACACAAGTTTGGAAAGACTTGACTTTGGTGCACTGTATGTTTTAGCGAAAAAACGAAAATGAGAAAAATGAAAAATTGTGTTTTGGAAAAAGATTTATAGTCATAAATATTTTATAAAGGAGCTGAGAAAAAAATTTACCTAAATTGGTTCCTTCTTGTCTAGTACCTGAAGTCATATCGATTTCTTAATAAAATAATAAAAAAATATATTTATACTCTCGAAATTTATATAATTCCCGTTTCTGAAATCGTCATCATAATATGACTTTGACAGTAAAATAATGATGACAAAAATAGGGTGATATACTAGAAAATTTTGATTGTTCTAAACGATAAACAAGTCCTAATTATCTTGTCCCTTCGAAGGAAATAAGCTAAAACAACTACAACATGTGATACCTACTAAACACAAACGCTACAAAATTAACCCTTTTAATTCAAAGGAAGAATACGTGCAGAATCCAGAGAAAATTAGCACGTAGATCACACTCAGTTAAAAAGTGGTTTACAGTTTCCAACTGATAAGAGATTTGAGTAAACTTTTGCAATGTACCTACACTGAACAGCTTTTGAAGAACAATTTACTCATTACAACATAAAGTTTATTTTCAGTTATTAAGCTTTTGTATGTGTTGGGCATTATGATGTCCGCCGTAACAGGATATTAAGGGATAATCAAGTATTATATGGAAGGAGTACATGTCTGCATGGTGAATGATAAAGGACATACCTGGTTTTGACGTTGCTAGTCACATTGAAGCTAATATTAGTAATAAAAGTTTTGAATTAATTGACGTTTCAAAGTACACACTTGTATACCACTGCGTACAAGTGTATTCCAAACAATTCTCAACTAATTAAGGATAACCATGTTGGATTTGGATTTGAAAATATCTCTTCTCAATTTACGTACTTCAACGTAAAACATCACTTGAAAAGGTTGGACTGGAAACACTTCTCAACATTTGTAGGGCAAACTGGTGCTGGTGATAACGAATTCATTTTAAAGCTCTTAAAACACTTCCAACATAGATTACCACCAGGTACAACTCGTATAGCAGTTAAATTCACTGTTTATCAACACACTGGCTGTCTTCATTTACGGTTCAGTACATAAATTGCATTTATGTCGCTTATCGACATAATTTTCCTCTTTAAGTAGATGCACACAGTCTACCTCTACATAATAAATTTACACGTTCATGTATGCATAGTATGCGCATGTGATTGATAAGAATGCAAATGTAGCTAATAACAAATTTTACTATATAACTTCTAAGCAAGTTTAATTTCATACTTTAACCTTATCACAAAACTTATTCCGCAGTGTGAAAGTATGGTTTCAACACTTCGTATAAGCAAACATTTTTTATTCTCTGTAACGATTAACCTAATAACCTACTAGTAGTGTTTATCTGTAAATATATTGTACCTACACAAAACTATTTTTAGTCAAAACAATCAAACTTCAAATTTTCTCTAGAAAAATCTTTAGCTAAATAGAGTAAACGTAAATTATAAAAAGTGGTCGTATATATCACTTAGCAGTTATGGAGGCAGACGTGGAGCAGTAAACAGAAACGATACTTCATTCAAGTACCTATTCCAAGGACTATCAAAGTCGTGAATTAAGGCAAGTAGATACATATAAGAGGTTTTGGCATAAGTTATAGACAGACATTAGGGTGTTGTGTCCGTAGGATGTATTTTTCTCTTAACTGTTCACATCCTTAAGACTTAAGATTTGATAGGAGAATCTCGTAAGTATCTTTTCTTTGACAGTATTTTATTACTCACATATGTATGATACGAGAGTTTACATTAACGTGTGCATTACTTGCAGTTGTCCGCTTTTCAAGTGCACATCATCTCAAATGAAATTTATTAAAGTATATTCTTTACGAAAAGTTAAAACATATTTCATAGCACTTATTATTGCAAAATGTTTTCCTGAATTTTTGAACTTTAATTTTTAAAAAATACATTTTCAGGATATTGAGAATCTAATGAACACATATGGTAAGAAAAAAGGAGTTGAAAAAAGGCAAGTTATTTAGTAAGATTGAATTCCTAATTGGTTGGAATCTACATCGAAATAAGTGAACAAACTAGAAAAATCGCTTCGTAATTTATTTTGTTTTGTAGAAATTCACAAAAAGGAAAATAAGAAAATTCTTATTCAAGGATTTTCTACTATCTGCTACCTATATTCGGATAGCCCCATTTTTCTTATACAATACTAAATTACCTAACAAACAAACTTATTAGTCATGAATGAATTGAGTCGAAAAATAAGCCAATCACGAATTGATTGCTTCAGGATGAAACGAAAGCTACTACAATTCAAGATACTCTATTTAGCTACAATTCACGAATGCTCCTTAATCTCCTCTTATCCTGCATATCTATTGACTTGACTATCCGCAACAATAGAGTTATATAAGGGAACATTCGTGAAAGTGCTCTCGCATGTATATATCAACTTATATAAACCAAACAATATGGTAAATTTTTTTTTGGAAGTATGGCAACATTCCTTTGGATAACTGAAATAATCTGATGATACGTAATAACAGCCGCCTTGGAGAAGTCAATTTATTACTAATACACTAATACTGGCATATGTTCTTTTACTAGCTTTAATGCAAGAAGTCACATCACATTGATATCACTTGTATAACATTTTTATGATCTTGTTTATTTGAACATCCTTTTCGGGGATTTACAATAAAGTCTCTTTTATTTCGCGAAGAGTGTAGTTACACTGATTGATTTTATTTATTCAATACTATCATGTCTTCATATTTTAAGACAGAATATTTTTCCTAACATTTCAACTATTATAAATTTATCAGATTGTTTCTAAAAACTATCTTAAAGGAAAACAGAAAATAATTCTTTAGGCTTAACATTTGGTCAACTGACACGTTTTTCCTGTTCTATCTGAATTTTATGACACGATTTATTTTTATACTTTCTTTTCTGTAGCCTCTAGACACAATATCCTTTCTACACTACTCCTTTTTACTGTTCTTGAAATCCTTATCTACAGACGGTCAACATAAATGTCAACCATTTGCAACATTTGCACAACTTTGATTATTGAGTGAGAATGGATTGGTAAATGACACCATTTTATACAAAAACAATTTCATATGATGTTCCAGATATTAGGCTAGATGAAGCTCATATCAATTCAAACCCGCTATTTGTTGCTATAAAAGCAAAAAACATATCAAAAGTTTAACTTAGCAAGTAACACTTGCCCTTCATATAAAGTTAAGTACCAAACTGCCCAATCTTTGAAATTTTGGGACATGATAATACGTAGGGATCTTTGGGTATTTCGGAATAAGTTCATACATAGATGTATGTATAAAATCTGTGCAAATAGTCTATTAACTGTACTGCTTTTACCCGTCTTACAGAAATTGTTTGATTGTAGTCTATTGCTTCCACAATAATTTAATCCTTAGATTTGAGAATTTATACATACTTACTAAATTTTTAATTTTTTAAGTTCGTAATGTTTTATTGGACGAATGGACGTTAGTTGAACTGGAAAACCAAACACATTAAATAAAAGTTTCAGAAGGCTTTATATTATTCATTTTATCACATTTCTCTCAAAAGATACAAGATAAAAAACGTGTAAAGGTTAACACTTTTCAAAAATAAAAACATGAAGAAAATCCGAGTAGCTTTTATTTATCCCGACGCTATGGTATGCAACCGTGCTGTGTAAATTGAAATATTACATCTGTGAAATAACACCCTGTTACGGAGATAGTCGTAAATAGGAGTACCATTCACATTTCCACATTAGAACTAACGTCTTCTTTAAGAGGCATCCTCTCAAAGTGCCATAGATCGATGGTTCACAAGATTCCTAGTACCTACCGTCGTTTTATAACTTCTGTATGAGAGTATCATCATCATACCCATCGTGTTCGTCTTTGTTGCCATCATATTCTTTCAATCCTTAAAACCTTTTTCCTTTAGATGTTGCAACAGAATTTACGTTGGTCTTATAGAGCCCTTTTAAGACATACTCCAAGGTTTGTTTCCTTTTACTTTATTTCGCAGGATGTGTCGATTGTATATAACATACCATGCGATGAAGCATTTTGACGGTGGTACTTATTCGTTGGGAAAACCAATTTTTTCAACTTCTTTGGTTAAGGTTACAACCTTATTCACAAATATACAAGTGATTCTTGTATAAGATGAAGAAAACACACAAGAGATTCCCCGTAACATGGTACAGATGGTGTCGAGTATGTAGGATATGGATATGGATATGGTTATATATAACATGATTTTGAGAGCATCTAAGGACGTGTAATCATGCAAATTGTGCCTTGGGAAAGTTTTTTCCATGGAACACATGACGCAAATGTAAGAAAGCATTATGTAAATTTGTACAACAATATCTCAAACACTGCTCTTTTTTATAAAAAAAAAAACCACACACATATACACTCATGAAACACAAGTAACAAAAATATTTTTCAAACACATCAAAGAAGAGTCGCTTTTATTAGGATGTTACTGACCATATGTCTGAATTTCTACGTTAGTTAAAAGGGATACATATATCACTGGATTTATAACCATTTTAAAGAATCATAACATCAAGTAGAGCTTCATAAGAATCATGTTTACCAATATTATTAAATTATTACTAAGAAAAACTTTCAAGAACAATGTGATATATTTAATAAACAAGAATACACTCATCGGACTTAAGTAAACTCTGTAAAATTCATTTCGTCCCGTGCTACAAGCAATTCATAATATATTTTTTTATAGTTTATTCGAAAAATGTCCTTTTTTGCGGTCATGATGTTCATGACGTCCAGTAAGGATTAAGAATATACAGTTTCCCAGAAGGAATATTTTAACACAAATAAAGTTCCTCCATACAAAAGTGAAGATTCCATGAAATATTGAGACGCTTCTCGTTGACTTGGTTTTGATTCTCCGATTACCCTCGAATTCTATCTTTGCTCTTTCGTTGAAATCATCTTTTTTAAGAAAGATTCCCAGAGATCCGAAGAAAAGAGCCTTTTGTCCTCAACTAAGCTGTGCTTTTCTGGTTTCGTGTTATCTCCAAAAGATATTTCTGGCTGAACGATTTATTGGCAATGTAAGTAAATTTTATCAAGTCTATTCTAGAAGGGTCTACATTAAATTAGATTATACTTAAGAGTTTAGGGGGCGTGAAATTCAGTATCCGAAGGAAAACCATCGAGATATTCTTTTTGCGAATATATTTTACTGGAATTTTCATAAATTACCACACCACATCGGACATGTGTAGGTTGTAACATAGCTACAATCGCACTGTAAATATTAGGGGTTAAACTCATATTCATAGTATTGTGTATGGGACATAATGTAAATTGAATCTTTTTTTAGTTCAAACATAATAATTTTTTTATAACAACATTCAATTCTCCACCACCTACACATTTTCTAAGGTCACTTTCCATGGAATTTCTATTTCTTTTATACAATGAATGCCGCTTCCATCTCAAAAATTTTATATCAAATCGAATAAATATGAAAAAAACTAACACAAATAGAATGAAAATATAACTAAATAAAGAGGCCTCCATAAATACACTGAACTTTTTGAAACTTGAAAGGATCAATGGAGCTTATCCCTTTTGAAAATATATTGTTGCTTCTTCTCAGCTTATATGTGGCGCAAGAAAAGAATTTAGTAAATATAGTATTCGTTCATAACCCTTGAATAATGTATTAGTTGAGGTTGTCAAATAGATATATTAAAACGACTAAACATATTACCTATTCTAGATAATTTAAAATCATACGAGTATTTCGTCTTAAGACATTCACACCGTATTGTTTTTGGAATTGGCTTACGAGATGGCTCAAGATGTACTAAATCAATTTAATTAATATATACAACACATATTCTTAATAACACTATCGAATATGAAACAGAAGATTCTGATGATTGGATCGTTTAAGAGTTATAAATTTATCAAATTCAAATTTCGAAAAAAAATTTTTTCAAAGGGCTGTCATTTGTACATTTTCCGTATGCTACGTCTTAGCAATTTCTTATTTCTTACCTTTCAGAGAGACAAGGTATACCCTAAATAAAGACATTCAAAAGACGGTATACTTAGGCAATTCTTTATTCATTATTAGATATGTATTTCAAATTATTCACAAATCTATCATATACACCTTTTAATCGAAAATTATTTCTCGTAATCATTAGTTCGCTTCAAAAAATTGTTATTTTCATACATAATACCTATTTTTCCGAACGCCAGGTGATGCAGAAAAAGAATTTCGACTTGTCACGTTTGTTGCTATGGAACCAGACACAGGCTGTATAATATTTTGTTACAGAATGAAAGGAGGAACTATGTATTTAATTAACAATCTAACCTTGAATAACCTATCTCATAACAGAACTACCTAAAAAAATTTGGATACTAGTTCGTGGTAATTAGGAATACCTACTATGTTAGTCAAGAACATAGAACCTCATTGCGAATATGTCCTCCTCAAATATGTATCTTTATTTATTCCTTGAAACTATAATTTGGAATAATTTTTTTCAAAGAATCGTGACAATGACACTTTTCCGTTTCTGGCATTTCTGAAATTCGCCTAAATGGACCACATCCACTTTGCATGTGCCTTAAAAAGATAATGCTCTACTCAACATTTGTGACCTCAAGGGAAGGAACTTTTGCAGAAACTTTAACATAATCTTGATAAAATATCCATATACATACACACTATATATTATATATGAATATAAGAAAAAATTCGAGTGAAACCGAAACTTTCATTAATTCAAGAACATTTTGTATGTAATTTTTTTCCTTTTGGGTTTTCGTCCTTGTGTCTCTAGAATCTATTGAAAACTTTGTAAGTATTTGTTCACAAGTATTGTATATTCTCAGTTGGCTTTTGTTTTAGTTTTCCCACTCAGTCCTAAAAGTTATGAGATTAGTAGCTACTTGTAAATATTTGAAATTCTGAAATAGTTAGTAAACTTTTATGGGAGCAAATCAAAGCTATATTTATGGGAAAGTTTATCAGTTTGGAACATCACGAAACGACAAACCATAACATTGGCCAAATTCTCTTGTGATTCAGCATATAGCCGATACCACAAAGGACAGTGTTTCAGGCTCATTATGGGCTATGATTATACGAATTGAATACTTTATTTGGCAAATATGATGGAATAAATTTGCTTAAGAAGGAACAATTTATTCTTTTCGTATTTTATTTTTTGGAAAAAAGTTGTTTACAACTCAGTAAAATACAAAAGAAAATATTTCAAACAAGGGGAAGGAACTGTGGTCGAAGAAGTATTTACTTGTTTCGAATTAAATAAATTAATTCATTTTTTGAAAGTTAATTATGATAAAATCAACGCCTTTGATATCAAAAATTAATTTTCCGATCCTAACATCTGAAATTTTTTTCTTTACCATTTTCAATCAGGCAAAATAAAATTATATCTACCGCCGTGGTAGGTAATGTGCTACCATGCCAACAAGCAGTCATATTTGGTGAATAAATTATCCCTTGAAACAAATTTGTGAACAAAATTTGGAGAGAGAATTTTCCGATAAACAAATGCATTTTAATTTATTTGCATAATTACAAGCAATGAAAATTAAATAAATAAATATTAAAATCATAACCAACTTGTTCGCAATTTATGAAACGAATTAGGGTGTCTCATGTTGAATTCAATCAAACGATTTTTAATCTTGTTCTAGATTGAGCTCAATAACTTTTTTTAAATGTTATTCAAATACTGTTACAATTACAAAGTGAACTACATCATCACGTTTTCGAATTCAACCCCTTAATTTGCAATGATTTGATAATACTACAAATAAATATTATATATATTCCACTAACAAGGATAAACCGAAACGAGAGCAAACTGCGTGAGACCTTACATCACTAGGAAAACATTCACGAAGATCAACAGAAGTAGATCCAATAAAAAAATATTTCCTTTTTATATGATTATTGCCACTGAGCTTCTAGTCCTTGGAAGTGTTTTTATGAAAATACTTCTGCTTCTTATCATTTGATTTAATTAGCGCATTGTCCTTCCGCGGAAACGAGGAGCTTTAAATGAGGAACATAAAACGGAAAGGCAACGCAATCGACAAAAAAATTTGACTGTTATAATAATGAAGTCAAAAAAGAAAATATTATTCTTCTCATGCCACCACTCGCATTTGTCCTTGCCAGCTTGAAATAGGAGTTTTTTCAAAAAGAAAAAAATTACTTTGTTTAAGACAAACAATCCCATAAAAGACAGTCGCACCAAAAAGCACAACTTCGACACACAAACAAGGAGAATTTCTGTGGGAATTGTAAAGTCGGGTGGAGTGAAAATTGTTTCGGACCAATCTCGCGCCTTAAAAAGGACAATGGATACAGAATGCAGTCTCTTTTACACAGTCTCCCTTATACACAATTCATTCCGTTTTTTAGGCATTTTCTGGAGAATTCTCTGCCGTTTTCTAGGCAACTTGAAAAACAAAACCTTCAAAAACCGAACAAGAACTGTAAAGCACATGACGTCGACTATGTTTGTGTCTTATATACCGCAACCAAATTTATAGCCTTCGTATAATGGAGACTTGATTATCATCATAACTTTATCTTCACAGCACATGGATCCCAGCTACACATGTCGCGAAAGCTGCAAAATAAAGAAACTAACTGGAATGTGATGAAAAAAGTGTCAACAAAACCAGGCTAATACTATATACGTTTCATGCAATTCTCACCAATATACATAGCTTCGGTTTGTGGTTCTGTGGACTCTATTTCCATTTCAATTTGTGTGCCATTGTTATCCTTTGCCATAGCTCCTATAGTAGATGAAGTACCGTATAACATGTTAGTTTTTATACTTAACAAGGAACTTTACTTCCATACATCATACGAGCATGAGAAATATTCTATAAGAATTTTCATATCAATTTGATTTTTCCATCTAACTACAGTCTTTAATCATATAAGTAATGACATCTAATTTATGCTTTGAGTGTTTGTTTATAGTTGATTAATTCAGAGTATAATACTAAGATAGTATGAGATTCCTTTGATTCAAATTATCCAAAGTACACAAACACGTCTCCTTGTTCTTTCAATGTTTTGTATATATAACCGATCAAGGATACAAGCTACGGGATTCTATTAAAACAAACAAAACTAAAGTAGAGAAGGAGCTTGTTTTGCCAATTAAATTGGATCTACAGTTTTTTTATGTTATGATATCATGCACAAGATATAATCGACGACATTACATACACACTGAAATGGGTTTAAAGACAACTCAGTATGATAGCCTCTCTGTTTGTTATAGTACCTACACTATACTAAATTAGGCTTATCACTAGAAAGCTTCAGTTTCCTTTCTAGAAACAATCGGTGCAATGAGTGAATGTGAACAGGTTAGGAAATTGCCTAGCAGCGTGTATTAGGCTTGTCAAATATTTGCTCTAATAATTGTCTCTCTTTATATGTTTACACAGTCAAAGACAAAAGATAATGTATGTCATGCATAAATGCCTACCTTTAGTAGACTTTGGCGGATTGTGACACATTCCTGAAATAACTTCATTCAGCCCTGCCATGCCATGTTTATCATAATCTTCATAAACGTTAAAATATATAACCCTGTTTCTCACCGCCCGGAAACTTCAACAATGTTCATCTTTCACTCTTATGAGAAGATTTTAATGAAAAGAAATTAAGACTGCTGTTAGTGGGTAGTACGACACGGCAATGTAGGGACGAGGAAATGATGAAGTATAAGATACATACCCGAATTTGGTCCTGGTGACAAACTTTAGGTAATTTCCATTCGAGTTTCTGAATTTCTAAAACTGAAGCATTCAAACAGCCAGAAATTATGTTAAATATTAATCATCACATGAACATTAAAAGCTTAATTCAAGGCGAATCAAATTTGCTGAAGACATTAGACTATTAAAACTTTTTGAAAAACTTCTGTGCTTGCTGTTCATTTATTTATGCAAAGTACATACACGTGTTTGGGTATACCCACAGCTAGCCACCAGATACCAGCCTCCAGCAACCAACAACCGTAAGCCTACAGCTTTAACCAAGTCAGGGCAGGTTAGCTTTCAAGTGGTGAGTTCATGGTTATGTCGACGTTGTATATTGTCAACCATGAAACACAAAATCTACTCTATTCAAAATTATTACACCCTTATCCCTCTCTCTTCTACTTAGGAAGGTAGTGTAGAAAGAAAGAAGCTTTCATCTGACAAGACCATTAACATTTTTGCTCCCCAAAATAATCTGTTAAGGAAAACATCCTGTCGATTTAATTTTTCTCCAACTTATTAAGACTTTTTATAAATGATTACGTCTATTCAAGCAGTTACGAAACAAATGTCTCACTAATTCAATAATTGTTGCGTTCCAATTACCTATTAGGATATCCAAAAACTTTTACTATGACTTTTGACACGTAAACAAGGATATAATTAAAATAACATTACTTATAAAAACTAACTATTACTTCATGCATAAACTGCTTCCTGTAACTTTCACAAAAAGATAAATCACCGGAAAATAAAATTTGTTAGATTTGAGATACCTATAAAAGTAATGATATCGTGGCTATGAAAGTCAGTCGGAAACATTGAAGAATCATTTGTCAGTATCTGGGCACAATATAATTTAATTCTCCACATTACACGTACCTACATATGTATGTGAGTATTTTCCTGGAATTATATGAATCAAATTGTCCTTGTAGTGAAAGAAGATGAGCTCTTAAAATGCGCTTGTTACTATATATAGATTCATATACGTAAAAGGTTGTTAATAGTAGATAAATGAAAATTTTATAAATAATCATTCTTTTTTAGAACCATAAATGCTGGAAGTTTTGTAGAAGAACCTAACAAACTTGAGAGTTTCTTATGAAAATTTTAAAAGTTCGAATACACATCCCATCGTAAAATTAAAAGTAAATGAACGAAAAAGGCAATGAGCCTTGCAATAAAACTCCAGCTAATAATGGTATTTATCGAATAAGCTTTATATGATCTATGTTGAGCCCAAAAAAAAGTAAATCCGAAAAAGGTCTCACTCGGTAGCATCAAGTAAAAGTTCAAGAAAATCAATAACTTCGAATATTTTTGAAGCTTACTTACATTCATGAAGAAAACTTCATCAACAATAAATCCTATTTGCAAAGTTTGGTTGAGCATAAATTATTTTTTTTTCTTTAACAAAACTCCTGTTTAAGGCTTTAAAAATATAACGAAAGAACAAAACTTTCGACAGTATATTCTTAACATTTTGTCTGGTGAACAACAGATGTCAACACTGGGAGAAAAGTAATAAGGAAAAAGAGAGAGCAGAGTCTCATTAAAACAACAGCCCTTAGTTCAATGTTGCTTATGCTTGGAACGGAAAGGACTAAAACTGAAAGACAAAAATCACAATTGCCCAAATGTTTTCGGGGCCAGAAACGTAATGTCATGAGCTTTAGTGGATTGTTTTTCTTAGTCCTCCTACGTTTTTGTTTTAAGGACTTAAAGCATCAGAAAACGGAAATTTGTTTTCTTTCTTTTCCATTTCTTTTCACTGTCAACGTGCCACGTGAAAGTGATTCCTCTAATTATATATTTACAATGTAATTAAAACTGAAGAAATCTACACGAATGTCTGAAGGCTAAATACTTTAATTTGAGACGAAACTGCTAAACAAGCTACTTGTTTCATAATTTCTAATTTTCATTTAATTCTAATTATAATAATTAACAACATATTGATTCTATAAGTGACTATTGTCACGTCAATATATGTTTATGAATGCAGGTACATTGCAACTGCGATACAAATTCATATTATCCAAAAGATATATTAGAACTGAAACTTATTGTAGCAAATTGAACAAAGAAAGCTTAAGACTAAAAATCGCTGCAGGCTTTTCTAGATGCATCAGAAGAATTTCCAAATATAAAATTCAATAAACGATATACCTTTAAGGAATTTCCTTGTCAATGCATTCATTTGTTTACTCATTTCCTTTTTGGAACACATAAGGAAGCTATAAACAAATTCTATTTTCTCAAAAATGTCCTTCTTGAAAATAAGCTGCATACACCAACAAGCTGCGGAATGCGGCTTCTTTACCTTCGATTCAATTTTGTCTAACTTATGAATACTTTGAGGAGCAAAACGTGGAATACGTGGCAGTGCAAGGAGCACTGCCTGCACGTTCAGGACGTGTTGTCAAACTCAGTTGTTCCGATTGGAATCGTGTTCTCGTCCTGTTGTTGGTTTGCTTGGTTCAGTTCGTTTGTTTAGTTCATGCAGTTTTTTTTTTTTTGTTCTATTGCTTTCCTTCCGAACTCCTCGAGTATATTCCAAATTCCTTAGAATACTATGCAGCATGAAAAATGTTTGTTTATCCATATGAATTATTCATTTCGATTTATTGTCACATGTGTAGTTGTGTTTGAATTTCAAGGAAGACAAATAAATTTTTGTGATTGCGAGAACTGAATTTGTGCATTTTGATTGTTAAACTCAAGTCACGTGCTCTTTACTTATCCAGCTTACTTATGCTGAAAGTATGGGAAAATGTTCTGAGCTGTCCCGTAATGTTGCAATGATTTCGATAGTCCCGAACTTGGTCGTAGAAGAAAATCAAATTCGAATCGACGTTGCTGTTGTTTAATCATCTCATCTGCATAGACATCAGTTATGTATGACAAGTATCCCCCAGTATAATGAACCAAGCATTAGTGTTTTTCCTTCAAATTTTCCCTAATATACTACGCGAGTTACCTAGAAGAATGAATTAAATTTAAAGATAAATCCATCTACATTATATAGACATATTCAGAACAAGTTTACACGTGTGAAAATAATTTAACTGGAGCTAAAAATTATCCATCAGTTTTCCAATCGACTAGCAAAAAGGAAAAATTCGACAAATTCAAAGGATATCCGGTGTCTTAAAAGTACCAGATGCAATTCTTCACGGTTAATCGAAATTTAATCTCCAACTGATCCCTATTAAAATTATGAGATGAAACCTTGTGATTCGATTTTAATTAAAACTTTCTCAAAAAGTAAATAATTTGCTCCTCCAGACTTTGTTATGTCTATTGAAATACTTATCCTGATCCCCATTCTTGCTCCATCATTATGATCAAAATCCGGAACTTTTTATCAGTTTCCTGTTCCTATTTGCCATTTTTTTCATTTCTCATTCTATGTATTTGTTTAATTTCTTTTGTTAATTCATGCATGACAGGATTCTCTGAATTCAATTTCGTCTTCTATTGAAAATCTTGAGTCCTTGAATCGTCGATTGCATTGAAGTTGTCGTCTCGTCGGTCGAGACATTTCGCATTGAGTAATGAGGCTCCTCTTACTCTGTTTATTATTGTGAACTCCCATGAATGGGAACTTATTCGACTCACTAAAGTTTTATAAAAAGCAACTCCAATTATTTGAATTTAAACTTTTGCAATCAGTCAGTGTAATCAGCATAACTCAAATGAAACAAAAATCTACAATATTCTTCGTTTGCTGATTTGGTGGATTCAAATTAAAAAAATAGAAATTCTGAATGGTACCAATGATATTTGACTGTTTTTCTGTGAAACTATGTATATAAAGAATAAAAGACTAAAGTCATGTTAGTTGCTTATCATATAAGAAATAATCTCACAAATTTATCTAAAAAACCAATTTGCTCCAAACGACTTAAAAAAAAAGCATTCTTTGTTGATAAAAGATGCATTCAAGAGAAGCTATCAGATTTGTCAAGGATCTTTTTATATTCAGAAAAATATGTATCTCGTTAATTTTATATGAGTATTCTTATTGTATTATAGATGAAAAGGATATTAATGCATCATGTCGAAACATTTCCAAAAAAAAAACATGTGGCAACGACGAGAGTATCATATGAAAACAAACAGACAACTAGACTCCTCAGAATTGTTGTCCCAGTTCTGGACCACTAATTATTGTGTCATCAGCAGCAAAGCTAGTACATACAATAGACAAAGCTTTGTTAGGGTGAAATTTCCCACGCAGGTTTATTGACAATATTTGTCCTCCAGCCGCTCTTTCTCGTCAATATTCACTTGCTTTCCCCGATTGGAAGCTTTAGGAACTGTTATAATTTATAACTGAAACCATCTGGAGGAATCACAAGCCCTTTGAAAGATAAGTTTCTTGTTGTTTTCGAGATTGCTTAATTTATATATTTTACTTTTTCGGGATAAATAGGGAATCAAAATTCCTTTAAGACAGTTTTATTACTAATTTCCATTCTAAAAACAATTCAATCATATATCAACATGATATCATATGATCAACATGATAATAAAGCATTATTTGCACTTCGGGATCTTTTGCTTTACGCCATA
Organism: Chrysops caecutiens; assembly: GCA_963971475.1. NCBI lineage: Eukaryota > Metazoa > Arthropoda > Insecta > Diptera > Tabanidae > Chrysops > Chrysops caecutiens. The sequence goes on along the minus strand of OZ020567.1, from coordinate 31,311,132 downwards.
TACCTACGTAACGTAAGAAATACTTCTTCTTTGAATTCGTTTTATTCTCATTTATTTTGTTTTCCATTTTAGGTTCCTTTACAGAACAGAGCACTTCTCCAATGCCCTTGAGGAGAAACTAAAAGAAAAACCCTGTATAGTAAAAATGTTTGTACGTTATTTGCAATATATTAACGTGATAAAGCAGTATACCACAAGGCATGGAAAATCGTATATATAAAATCAATTTACTTGGCTATAGTGTCGTGAAGGAAAAATTTTCCAAAAAACATGCATTTTCCCTATGAGTAACGTAGAAACTTTGTAAAGAAATCAAAGTGTTTACTATAGGAAAGTCTGTACACCAGAGGAACTACCTCGAATCAACTTCAAGTACCGAAGTCTTACGATACTCGGAAATGTACGTGTAAGAGCATGTTTCATATCAAGTGTTGTTGAATTCCCAATTTACCTTGCATATCAGTTTTTACCGTGACACTTTGAAAACGAAAAATGCCAAATGCTGTTGGAAAAATATTTTGTAAAGCTTCTGAGACCAATTTGCTTGATTGTTTTGTATCAGATATTCCTTAGAAATATATGTAGAATCGAAAACTTAGGTTTCATATAGTATCTAAATAGATACATCCTTGTCTATTGCCTTGTCCAAATATATTTTTTAAACTTTCTATGTACATATAGGTGGAAGAAAAAAAAATTTGTTCTTATAGTGCGAATAATCACATGTTTTTCAATTGATAACTACAACAGTGACATCATTAATAGAATAACACTTACCTACTCCTGTTTGAAGTTTATCACATTTTCCAATAAAACAGACACCAGCATTCCCAATAAACCGATAAAAAATATTTCCAATGAAATTATTCTCCCTGGTAACTTGTGGAATGAAAAATGTTTCTCAAGAAAACCTTAAAGAAAATATCAAACCATTAACCTATCGTCATCTGTAAAAGAGTCGTGGGCTCTTTGTGGTTATGGTGGTGGTAATTGAAGCGCTTCCCGTCTTGACTTTCATGCATACGTTCCCTGTTGTATACAAGGGAAACCTCCCTGTGGATTCAATTAAACAACATTTTATACGTGACAAGGGAAAAATATATTTAAATAAGTGAAACCGTTAGAATACATCAGTGTTTTTGAGCAGTCAATTTAATAACAACCCCCGAAAGATTGAGCATGTAAATATCTCAATATGGTTTCTTGTTCATCTCCAGAAAAAGTCTTTTGACACGCTTGAATTATTATTTGCTACTGTGAAACGAATTATTCAATATTATCGATTGTTGTTCGAGGAAAATAAATTTTCGGCAACACATTTGATTGACAGGATCCCAACACCGCGCTCAAGATAGGGCGGTGGTCCATTGGTATACTTATTCAGCCGCCTACTCTAAAGCAATAGCCTCTAGAAAATTTCGTATTCATATCACAGACGGAATATATTTGAATGTGGAGGTTCATTTTGTTACACTGGCCGTTGCGTTTTAAGGGCAGTGGAATTGTCAAGAACACTAGATGATTTAAAGTAGGAAGGTGGCATATTTTATCCACTGAACAATATAAATCCTACAAAAAAATTGACCTCGTACTGGAATCAACACCACGCATAAGTCATTCGTGGAACGTCTTTTTACAAACATAACTCCTGACAGGGCAATGTTTGGATAGAATCTTAAATGCCAAGGTTTGAAGGAATTACTTGGACAAAATTCAAAGAGGGTAACTATGTTCCTCAAAACACGTTTATGATCAAAGAATAATTTCTTTAGTAATATTTTCTTCAAATTCAAAAAATATATTTTCTATTAACTTTTAACGATTCCTACCAACAACTCTGCCAATCGCATTTGTTTGTAATAACAAGCTTCAACCGAATTAAATTTTTTTATTTTCTAATTGATTTAAGAACGTGAATGGTTACCTTCATCAGAAATCTAATGTTAGATTTCCAAGATGTATAATTTTCGTAGAGCTTGCAGGGGATTGTTTTTAAAATATTGAAATGATTTCATATTATATAATATATGTTATTGAGAACAATAATTGTATGAGAATAGAAGAAAACTTTGAAGATATTGTTTTTTAAATAGAGATATAGACAACTGTTCCAACCAGTTTAAAATATAACCAAACAAATACAAGTCTTTCAATATCCTGTGTATCAACAAATTTCTTCAATTCAAAGTCTTAAACATAGCACATAGTATCTACATTAAATTTTCGCTCAAAATATTTACTTTGCACTTAACAAAAATGTCCAACAAACAAATTTTAATGAGAATTTGTATTGAAAGTAAGTCAAAATTAACTGACAGAGCTTTGATAGTTTTGTAACATAGCCTACATGTGTTTGTAGATAGTTACAATGTCAAAGGTTTTGTTTACGTTAAACACAACATAACAACAAAATAACAAAGTTTGTTTAACCCAACAAACTGCAAGTAAACATGCATTATTCGTTCCCAAAAGCTGAAAAACATTCTAGAATTAGTCCTTCATGTATTCCGTCACGTAAATTTTCATTATGTCATTTAATTGTTGTTTACGTGACATTTATACTCTCACATGACAACTAAGTGTTCCCGTAGATCAAGGTATATGACCTACATTCTGGCATAGTGTATTGTGGCACTTTTCAGTACTTGGCTTATATTTCATCATGTAACAAAAGTGCTGTAGTATTGCAATTATACTGTGTCACTTCCGTATCGGTCCAACTAGTACACTCCTATGTATAAGGCTGTACAACAGCATCTCACGAGATTATTATATTTTTCATAAGTAAGCAGTCTCTTTACAATACAACTTAATGCTCTGCATTAACACAATAACTCTTGGTTTGCTCTTACAGTAACAATAGCAGCCGAATATTTAAGCGTATGGTATATTACAATGATAATGCTATGTCGCCTTATCTTGCGTTAGTTTCTCCAGATAATACTCCAATATCACGAGGATATACGACACTATATGACACTAAGAATAACCACTCAAAATGCTTATTTACCTTCATTACTTAGCCGACAAACATTTTCATATAAAAATTTAACTGATATTCTTGAGCCATTTCTTGAATCACTTCCCAAAAGTAAATTTTATATGCATTGTCAGGAAGTTAACCATCCAGTCAGCCATTCCTGGCAGTAAATTTTATTTTTTCTCTGCTGCGTGGCAATTTTTATGTTTCATAAACATTCAAGTGCTGCGCCAAACAAACTAACACCTCCTGCTGAGAGTTTTCATGTTAAAGCCAGTTTGACTTTGATATTTCCAAGCAGAGATATGCAGTAATATAAGAGTGAAAGCTTAGACTCATCTGTAGCCGGATACCCTGTCAACACAGATACCATTGCCATGATGTTGGTTGCGAACTTGCTACTATACGCAGAAAATTTTCCAAAAAGCGTTAAAATTAATTTGATTGCATGCAAGACCTTTCCTCATGCTTCTTCTTCACGTTTCTTCTTTTCCGCCTGCTGTTTCCTCTCCGCATCCTTGTAAGAGAATACAAAACGTTTATTTCGTAATTTCACACCAGAACTTAGAATGGATTTCAAAGATTATAAGTGTTAATGCCAAGAAAGGACTACAATTTTTCATTATCATCGCACTCGTACGAACCAGTTAGTACCTATAGCTTTGCCAGGACTACAACTGGTTCTATGTAGTATTCATTTTATCTACATACATAAAATTTTCTGTTAGATTCCACAATACTTAAGAAAATCCCCCAGACACATTTTATTCCTCGGATAATTTTGTGTTTTGGCACGAATCCTTTAAATTTTTCGCAATTTCCTTCCGCTTGCATTTTTGATTTGATTAAAAAGAAAAACGAATTTATTGAATTTATCTTCATGAGATGCCTTGCTGATAAATCTTCTGAGGGCTTTCTAGCATTTGTCTTTAGAAAGCATTTAAATTGCTTTTTACAGTGTTGTATTAATAAAATAAACTTTCGAACTAACACCGTTTGTATTAAAATGGATAGACCTTTAAACTTCATCTTGAATTTATAATTACTAGGGGGACGCCCCCTGCTCGCTACGCTCGCCAACCCCCACCGTTCGCTACGCTCCTTCTAATAGCTCGCGCATAGCGCTATATATACAGTAGCATTGTAAGTAAAAAGGTTCTTTAGTTCAGACTGTAGTAGCAATCATTTCAGCTAATTTTGCACGTCAAAGTACATCATTGAATAAGGCCCTATCTATAATTATCGAAAACCTTACGGGTGCGGTTGCGGATCTTAAAAGATTTTAAAATTTTCTCATACAAAATACTTTTTGTAAGAATTCTTTCATCTTCTGCCAAATGACCTTGGCCTTGTGTTCCAGAAATACATATAGACACGCAATCGATCTCACTGTACTGGCTACAACCTACAATTAACAGTGAGAAAATATAGGTAGTTTGAGTAAGATTCCTTCTTTTTGAAACGTTTGGGATTAATGGGATTTATTGCTTGTCATCACAAAAGCCAGAATGAGGGGAAATTGATTTTTTGAAAGGAAAAAGACGGAAGTGTACTTGTTAAAGATTTCTGCATCGATGAAAGAGCAGTTTTCATATTTGGGAATTCAATCTCATCAGGTCCCATGTTTTGGGTAAAAGTTATTTTGTGGAATTTTTAGAATTCGGACCATGAAGCAAGTCAATTCCCAATAAGTGGTACACGTGTACCGTGAGATGTAGCTGGCAATATTCGTCAAAAATCTCCACAGAGTGAAATAGTCTTACCTCCGAGAAGGTTAGTTGAAGTACCGAATGAATCGTTTACTGACAAAAATTTCCTCAATAGCCAATAAAGCATGGTTATATGAATCATTTTCTGAAGAATTTCTTAAAACTCTCCACACATGAACATTTTCAATTCATTCCACAAATCTAAAGCATTTGTAGGAACGTTCATACCACAAATAGGATATGGCAAATAACTCTCTTAACCGCTGAGAGGACTTACACTCTTTTACTTCTAATAAATATTCACGCCACTCTCCATCATTTCATGCAATACGTCGTGCATGTGCTGAAAATGTTCAGTAAATAATGTTCCCAACAGTACCCAAATTCTGACGGGACCTCGAACATGAAGCAAAATAGTCTCAAATGGAACAACTGAACATAAAACATAAAATAATCTAGCAATAGCTCTACTACTTCCTCTTTGAGGTTTTTCTATTTCTTTTCTTTATCTACCTAAATATAATGTATCGGTGTCTCTGTATATAGAAACTCGGAAGAACTAATTCGATTGATTTCATAGAATGCAGTCAATTTTGTTCTTCTGTGATTTGTAAGAGGTTGCTGAACATTTCCTTCCCTAAAGACTACCTTTTGCCGGTGAGGCAAGTGACATTCAAGCCAAACTAATATATATTACGTGACTGGTAATGCATTGGATACTCATTCATGCGCCAATTAGTTTCCGTAGAACCAACATAGTGACCGGACAAAAAGCTATCGATTTCATCTATATAAACTTTGCCCTCAACTCCACCTCAAACTCTTCGAAACTGTAATGAGGCACAGTCGTATCCCCTATAAACATATTTGTACATATATTTTAGGCTCTTAACTGTGCCAAGAACTTCAACATTTAAGTAGCAATTAAATTTCGCTAAAAGATCTGGATTTTAAGGAACAGCATAACGGTTGTAAACAGAGTGGCTACGAAAGTCAACTTTTATAGCATTCACACGACGCATCTAACATTGGCTAGAGTTGTATTGTAAAAGTCCTTAGAAAAGCTTTTGCTTCATTAACCATCTCTCATACAGACGGTGATACGATTCAATAAACTCTAGCTTTTAATTAAATTATGAGGTTGTGGGAAATACATGTATATTTTAAATAAAATATATGTTGAATTTCCGTACAAACGTACCAACTGTCATTTCCAACCTTTTCCTTTTTCCCTAAATTGAGGTTTTAAAGGTGTGCAGACAAAAGTTTGGAAATGTGATATAATTTCAGATTTTGAATTTTTAACAGTTTTTTGCTCGTAGCGGCTAAATCGAGCATTCTAGGGGGTATGTTCAACCCCCATTATTTTTTCATTTCCCAACTTTTGGCCATATATCATATTTCTCTAAATTATGTTTTTCAATGTGGGTCCATACAAAAGTTAGGAAATATGATAAAATTCAGACTTTCGCTCGCTTTCCATAAATATTCGTGTAAGTTAACCTCGCGTTTTCTAGAAATAACTGTAAAATTGTGATTTTCATATGTTTTATAATATTTATTTTTATCAAATTAGCAAAAAATAATGGTATAAGTAAACGATGGCTTTAAATTTGTCTCTGGTAATGCATCCATATTATTGTCTGTGGCCATATGTTCATTGTTTTGGCTTTTGCCTGGAAGAATGCAATTTTATTAGCCAAAGATTGCCTTCTTCCAGGCAAAAAACAAAAGAATGAACATGTGAATATTGTCTGTGTAATGGCTGCATTTGCCCCTCACAGGTTTGAGTGAAAAGAATGCATGTATTTGGCATAAATGGTTGGTTATTCAGTCGAACGCATGGTCTATGCAAATGATAATGTTAAATAAGTATGTTCTTTATTTTGATTTTTTTGTACAGGAATGAAATTATATGATAAATTTTTTGGTTTGTGTCACCAGTAGGAGATTGATCCATTTGGTTTGATTTTCGACTAATTTAGTACTTGCCATTTATCGGGGACGCAAACCAAAAATTAACATATGGTTGCATATTTTCAGGCAAAAAGCAAAACAATCATACGCATACATTCTTCCCAGAAGCATCATCTACGCTATACGTGTGCTCAATTCACGCATACTATCCCATTGAATTTTTTAATTTCAATTTAAAATTAAACTAATTTATAATTAAATTTAAGAAAAAAAATTAGGTGATGCACATAGAGGAAAACCCAATCTTTCGAATGGTATAATTTTTATCCTGGTAAGTCCACCTGGTTTCCTGTAAAAGGGATAACAAAAAAACATGTCGCCTATTTATATATAGATTTATGATAATTATTTACTCAACACTTGATTTTCAATACTTGAAATACCATTTGTGACGAAACTACGAGTACTTATACTTTACTAGTTTTTATTTCTGGTTTTCATGGGACATTACTGTATCTATACTTATGTGATGATAATATCTCAGTTAACAGTTTATAAAATGTAAACAAAATAATTAATTGTAATATTTTTGTTTCCTTACAGACTGCGCACATCAAAGATACAGCTGCAGTACCAAACCTTAAACGAGGAAGGAAAAATGATACAGTTGAAAAAATATAACTATTTTGTTAATTTCTATGTATTATTATCAAATTTACAAAAATCCTTAAAATATATTCTGTTGATCATATAACTCTGCTATTCCTACAATTTCACCAATAAAATAATTATTTGAAGTGTATTTTTGCGAAAGAATACTTGCTTTGATCACAAATTTCACATTTGATAGAAATTTTCCTGAGAAAATCAGCAAAAATATCAAGGAATATCAATTTCAAAAACATAATTCTCCAAAACCCTCCAAAATTACTAAAATACCCGAAGAATCCTTGAATAGCCCCTAGAAGTCGCCCTTATAAATACCTCCCCGTGTTATGTTTGTTTTTTGTAACCACAGCTTTTCTCAAAATTTTGGAAATTCAATATTTCTCGGATCTGAGATACTCGTAGGGAGATACGGGCAAGATGGGGTATGAAGCTTCTGAAGGACTTTTAATTATCTGAGCAAGACCGTTCCAACGAGTGAACATTCAGGATCCTCATGGCTGTCAAGTCAATGCATTCGACGGGTTACTCACTACGAATCGTATTTTTTGGGTTCCGTAGCCGAATGGCAAGAAACGGAACTCTTATAGTTTCGTCATGTCCGTCTGTCTGGCCGTCTGTCCGTATGGCACAGGTATTTTATTGGGAGACTATTGGGGCTGTATGGATTGTATGGATGAAACTTAGAAGTAGGATGTCTTCTGTGAACCGCTAGACAATGCCGTAGTAAAAGTACCGAAAAAAGTTTTATTAAGTGTGGCACTCTATACATGTATCTGTGGGACAAAACTTTTTTTTTGAGTGGACATACGCGTGTAGGGTATTTTTGGATTTCGAAAATGAAATAGATGTTATCTTTCACTTTTTTCATTTGCGCTAATAGTTCGTGAGATATGCGCTTCTAAATTCGTCAAAAGTGTGCCCCCTCCTCTAACTTTTGAACGACCAAAAAATCTGAAAAAATTTAAGGTAGTACAATGATATAAAAACAGTAAACGATTTTTGGTTTGAACAATAAGAGAATTACCGTAATGAATATCTCAAAGTTTTAATTTACCAACAAAGATTTCTTTACGCTACTTTATATAAGTTACGAAGATATTCTTAATTTTTCACGATTAAACCCTCGTGTACGAGCTTGTTTATTTTTTGCATTGTATATGGATTTTTATATATGGATATTTCGATGCGGCGACGCGTACGCGGGTAATATGGGGTTCGACTATAACCAGTGGTTTGTTTTGACTACAGAATGAATGACTACAGTTCTAGCACTTGCCGAGCTGATCAATTGGGTATTGTGTATGTTACAATTGGGCACACTGTTCCTGTGTTTCCGTAGTAATGTGAAAATAAAGCAACGTAATCCTGCGGACTTTCCTGTACCCCATCGTACCCGCATAGTAGAGCAAGATTGGGTAGGTACTTAGACTTTTTTTTACTTTTGTGTTTCTAAAATTTTAAGTGTAATATACGTAATTCTGCTTTAAATTATGGAATTATGGAAGTAAAAGATTTTGAAAATGAAAAACTATATATAAGCCACATAGATCCAATTTAATTGTGCTTCAACCGTTAGCCACCCCATCTTATCCGTATCTCCCATACCAGCCGCATGTAACTAGAAGCATAAACTAGTAATCAGATTTCGCATTGCCCTACAACATTAGAAATAGGTAATATTTCACATCACGGTGTAAAATCATAGTGAATTGACCTCCCGTGACAAAGACTGCGGCTTATGGAATGCAATAAACGTGACTTTGTCACTTCCTTTTCGTTCTTATGTTAACCCTTCACGGCCTGAATACCATAAATTTCATATATTTTTGAATCGTTGTGTTCACAATGCGAAAAATAACGACTGTCAAAAATCAACCAATTTGAACCTACACTCCAACTCTCCTGTCAGACAGGCAAACTCAATGTTCCATTCCATAACCTGGTTCTTCTTGTCCAATACATACACATATTTCTAGTCTCCCACACGCATAAAGCGCACCCTTGAATAATCATTTTTGGATGAATTTTTGGTCACTGATACTCAAGTTACTTATCCTATGTTTGTTGCTCCAGTTACTCGAGTCACGCAAATGAGTTTCGTCACGGCGACTTGAGTAACGTATGCGTTTTTCGGTCACAACGTATGCGATTTTTGTAACGTTTGAGTCGCGGGATTTTCAAAAGAAATATGTTATGTTTGAAATATTTATTTCCTTTTTTAATTCCAGAGGCTCACCCGGGTATAAGAATCTGGCGGATTTTAGTTGAAAAATTGAATTCTGACGAAATTCAGTCGGAAAAATTTGAGCGGACTTAAAACGGACTGAAATCAGTTGGAAAATATATCCTGTTGATAAAACGACAGGGAATTCTTGATAAAACAAATTTTCTCCGTATGATTTCCGACTTTTGTAAGTCTGGTCACATTTTGAAATTGAATCCTCCATGGTTGAAAAATTTTCATGACTGTGACTGTGACTTGAAAATCACTTTTTTTCCCATTTCTATACAACATGTTGATACAATATTTTCATTCTAGCGCAAATAATGCTTTCGATTTTTCCCAACTACATGGCAACAGAGGTTGATTTTCGATTTGAAAATAGGACAAGGAATATTTTATAAATTAATGACTTAATTAGAGTATTTTTCATAAAACATGAGGTGCAATTTGTATGGAAAATTGGCCCAGAAAAGTGAAGTAGAAGGAAACAAGTACCTAATTACCAATTTTTATAAGGACTTTTTTATTCATCAAAATTCAAATAGATATAAGGAACATATGGCTTTAATATTATTACTAATATTTATCGAATAATTTATGCTTTATATTATCACTAACTGTGACAATAACTCACTGTCTAAGATCATTGGGAGAGATAATTTTACAAGTGACCAACACAAATATTTATACAGATGTGTTACAATATTTATATATTCGCCAATTTTCATCATATTTTCCTCGTACTCCTCATATCATACTTGATTTTAAATGAAATTAACAAGTTGTAGAAATTATATTTTTGTAGAATTTCAAAACAATTTTAAACTCGCGACGAGGAAAATGCATCATGTTTCCATCTGGATTTTTACCGAGTGGAGTAATTTTAAGCCAGTTATTATCAAGTTATGGGATTTGAAAATTCTGCTCTACTGGAGTGACCTAACGAAAGCAGATATTATTATTTTGGACGTACAAGGTGTCCAGCGATCTTTGGGCCGACCCACAGGTTTCCCGTGCACAAGCTCTAGCAATATGTTTTGACCTTTATATTATCATTTTTAATTTATATGTTTGTTTTGTGATACGATACTACTTAATATTATTCGTTTTATCATTTAATATACTTAATATACATTTTTGAAGCGTTAAAATCTATAATTTTATTATAAAGTTGGAAACATTCCTATATGCGTCTGATGTTATCATGATGCGAATAATGGTGCGTGAATACATGAACTTGCCATTAGGATAATAATGACAAGGATTTTTTGCAATGGCCTGAAGAGCGTCAAATTCGAGTGCCGTAATGTGGATATTTGTTGAATAGTAGACCTGGAAGCCGTTTTATTTAATTAGATGTGATGAACAGGATATACTATGGATACTACAGAGGAAATTATTAACTGAGATATTTTCCTAGCGGCAACAGAACTGTCTTTTGAATAATAACTTTGGAGTCTGTTTCTGACAACCGAGTGACTTCTGAACCATTGAGACTGGTATCACCATTTTGTATTGAGACCAGTTGTTGTCCTCCATTAAAAAAATCAAGAAAACAATTTTAATTATTTCAAATGATAATTTATTAACTATTTAATGATTTATAATAATCGGAATCTATTACAAATTTTACTCGCAAGGCAATAATAGAGGAAAAGATTTCTTTACTTTACACGAAACAATTGACAGTAATGTTGCATCAATTTTCTTTAAGACATTGGATATGCAGCGAATTTCAGAATCAAAACAAAAAATAAGCTTCACACTCAAAGAATATCACTGAAGATATTGTTATTTTCCCTGAAGCCAATGTGGAAGTTGAACGTGGAAATTTCCGGAGGACAACACATTCAAGGCATATTGAGCATTATTTCTATTTCGTTTTGTATGGTAAACTTGTTGTTGCTTATCTCTTTGAAAAAGTCCTTTTATAGAAAAATAGCAAAATGGGCTATTGTGAAAAGGAAGAAAAAAAATCAATTACTAACACGAATTGAATTGAGTGGCTTCGTTTACAACATTGCTTAGAATCGATTCGTTGCATTGGAAGGAATATTGAGCGAAATCACTATGGAGAAAGCAGTTTTACACCAGCTCTAAGGAAATTGAAACTAAACGGAAGTTTACTTGAATGGAGTTATTTCAACAGAAGGACATCTGTGCTATTGCAATTAGGATACTTCTGGCAAGGACGAAAGTTTCTAAAGGAACCAGTCTTATTATGACGATTGAGGTACTTCAAAAACCAATCTTAATATAAATTCCTTATCGAATGTGATTGTATCATACTGTGCTTTGCTAACTACTATACATTATTTAATTACTACTACGTAAATCACATTAAGATAAATTGTGAGCATATTCGTAAGCCGAAAGGCAGTGAATTGAGTGGCTCGCGGCACATGAGGGGCAAACTAGAGCATGACATTTTTTGCGCCCAACGTGGGGCTCGATCACAAGACCCTGCGATTAAGATACTCATGTTCTACAGTTTATTTATTTATTTAAATTTTCATACATTTCCTCCTTTTTTGGCAGTGACATATTTTCAACAAGAAAACGCTTAACATGAATCAATTAAAACAAAATAATAATGCGGTCCCGACAAAATAAGAAGTAGTTTTATAGGTAGATATATATTTTTTCTTTAAAGACGAAACAACTGTTTCCAAAAAGCAAATATTTTCTAAAAAATGTAATATCTACTATCAAAGTTTGTTAAGTTTGTATTAGCATTTTCTTTTGTTTTCTTGATTTTAATTAAATGCATCCATAAACGTAGGATCATTAAATGAAGGAAGAGGTTTATATACGCTTTGCTCGACGAAATGTAAACTTATATTTTAAAAATTTCGATGTTGGCTGAGTACTGAAATTGTAAATGAATTATATTGGATTTAAATAATATACGATAGTTACTTTATATTTTGAAAAACAATTAACCCATATAAATATGTCGAGTATGGACAAAATGAATATATAATGACTGAGAATGCGAATAGTGTAACTAATATTATCTCATCTAGTTTAATTTTGTATGCACTGCTCATTTACTATATCCTGCCTTATTTTGACAATTCCACTCAACATTTTCTCTGGCCATAATATTTATTGTTAGTCACTATTAGTCTCATTATTTACACGTTTTCGATGTTCTTTTTCATTTTCACTCTCAACCATATCTAATAGTTTGCCTTACTTATATCCCTCACTAACCAATCCACATTCACTCGCGACTCGGAATCAATCGACTTCCCAAACCTCACCGGAGGATACGCTTGCCATGTGCACACAGCCCCACTGCCTATTCTCATGCCTTGTCCTGGGGTCCTTCTGGTACTCACGCCACCGATTCTCATTGCCGTGACCAATTACAAGCTAACACATGCCCCCTGACCTTGGAACGTGTAGCATTCCCATGCTCTAAATCTAATCGGTCATTAACCCATTGAGGATCACGTCCCCAAACCATTGCTCCCGCTGTTCACCGGCGGATGGACCACGGCATCCGGTATGCCCGAATGGGTGCATTTTGCTTCACAATCCCAACACTCAAAACTCGTGAATCGTGGACAGAAACCCTTTATGACCGAACTCAATTGCAGCAGGGGTATCCTCAACCGTCTACACATGATGGAATAAGAAAACCGTGTTACATTAAAGACCATTTTACATATATTAATGATACAATAAAGAAACCCAAAATTTTACTGTGGTACAAGCCACTGAAATGCTTTCAAATAAGAAAATAAACTAAATATCTACATATGTTAGATGATATAAAATTTTCAAAACGACATATCTTTTCCTGACTTCATGAAACGAAAAATAATAAAAACCAAATTTTCCATATGATTTTCTCCGGAAATTCCTATCCTCAATTCACAATCATTTTATTGATACATATATATAACATATCGTTGAATTGTGTAGGCCGATAAAAGTTGGATTGATAGGCCATGCAATCCTTGCATATGCCAGAAAAACACTTTCGATAATGGAATCTTTATTACAACGACGAGGAAGAAACACTCACATCCGGATGATCAAATCCATAACATTTATTACTTTATCATTTTCCAGGAGAAGATTATTCGAATTGAGCTTTGCCTGATTTCCATATTGATTCGAAGCAATCATAAAATGCTGTTGCATAAATTTCGATCGTAATTTTAAAAAATTATTCTGCGTCGACTGCTTTAATTAATGAATTTCGATGCAACGTATGCATGATTTTTTAATTAATTTAGTGGATATTTAACTGAGTCTGTATTTATTTCCGCGAATTCACCTACATAGGTTCTATGAGCAAATAATTTGATTGCGTTCTAATTTAATAAAATAAAAAAGTACTTTATCAATATTCACATATAGTAAATTATTAAATTGATATCAGTTGTCTGCAGACATTTTCCTTTAATATATTGCAGTAGAATTCAAGACCACGATGAGATATAATTTTCAAGCATCAACTTTATTAACAAAATCAAACGATTCCGTATTCAATGGAATTTCTGTTAATTAAGACTTACCAGTTATACATCCTATTTCATGTGATTCTCATTGAAGTGGAAAATTACTTTCATCCAATTAAACAAATCATACCAAATCACATGTTTCTGCAATCCAATCAATATGATAAAAGTTATCGTGTAAGGATATTGAAGTGCAATTTTCAATGATGTTGTTGTCAAAAGGATAATACCAAAATATGTTTTTATAAAATTAAGATTTTCATATTTGGTTGGGTAATATGATTCAAGAATAATAATTTGAAACTTAAACCAACATCTGCTTATGTATTTTGATACCCACATCTAAGTTTGAGTCAATTCATCTCCCCCGAAAAAGGTACTTGAAATCCCCAAAACTTTTTTTCTGTGAAAGTAAATTGAAATTGAAATTCATTGCGAATGTATTGAATTTCAACGAGGATATTAACAAGTGGATCCACTCCAAGCAGATAATATAATTTAAAGATACAAAATCCCTGGGAGTTATAAATTGTGACCCAAGCATGCGAACATTCATCAAATAAACCTGCCATTTAGTACTTTATTCTCTGTGAACTCTCAACGTTTATATGTTATACGGTTATACGAGTGTTCATAGTATAATCAGGACGACTAGCTAAACAATACAATAGGAATTCGAGGACTGTAGTTCGAGGATATTGGTTGGTCGGTTAGGTTGGCTGATTTCAAAGGATATAAATTTTGTAAGAGAGAATTTGAAATTTATATCTGGAAGCGTTTGGAATTTTCCTTGAACAAAATGAAGTGGAAATTTTCGAGTTATGTTGAGTTTTATTCAACTTACTTCTCGGATCTCGTCCTTTTCAATGTATCTCCTTACCATTTCCACATTGATTCAAGTTATTTCTTTCTTCACAAGTTTCTTGTCCTTTTTGTCCAGGATCAAAATATGTCCTCAAGAAAAAATCGGCAAATTGAAATATTGCGTGGTGTAGCGTGGCGTGGAACTGTTGCCAACAAATAACGTAATAAGGGAAAATTTTATCCAATGAACCATGTTAATATGCTTTATTTTTATATAGGCAGGTTACCTATATAATATTATATCTGCTATTCTTGAGACTTGAAGAGAAGAATATCTGGCCACGGAATCGACACTGTAAATATCCTTGGATATTCGTTGTTCGACATGCTTTGTTTCTCTTAATTAGGTATCTAATATCTTTCATTACTTCTTCAAGTTGAAAGCTTTGATTTTACGAACATTATATTTAGAATTTGTTCAAACATATCAATTAATTAAGGAATTTTATACACATATCAAAAAGATAACAGATAAATAATTACAAATTATTATAACAATATTAAAATTAAAGTGAATTTCTATTTTCCACCCAAATTATTTGATAACACTTCTTAGCAACTTGAAAGTATTTCATAAGATAAAATCCTTGAAACTTGAAAATTATTCTTGAGTTGTTCCTGTTCGTGCAGCATCTCTAAATCATCTTCATCTGGCTCACTTAAATAATTAAAAGGTCGGAAGAAATTGATGTTACACAGGGTAAATTTGCTGGCAAATGGGATGCATTAGCACATCACTTAAAGGATAATCCACTAACCACTTGTCACTTATTACGGGCTCAATTCTTTTTCATTATCTCCAGCATTAATGTCAACATATTCCGATAATTTGTGTGAACTAAAATGAGAATGAAGGACAATGGAATGTGACTAGAAACTTTAGTTAGTATGGCGTTAGTTTTTATTACATCTAAAACGAGTAGTGGTTAATTTTATGGCTTTGTGGCTTTAAAGCACAACTAGGTAATATAATTCCTTTCAACAGACATGTTCCTTTGTGTAAGAGAATGTGCTGGAACACATGCTCACTTCAAGACAATTAACATACAAACGAAATCAAGTTTAGTCTTGATGGACACAGGAAGTAATAAAATATTTTTTCCACTATAGCTAATATGGCAGTTATTGTCTACTGTTTTGGGTGAGCCTGGGTAAAAGTAGCATTTTTATAGCACTACCAGCCACTGTGCGCGACTTTGTCGTCCTGAAGGGTTACAACTATTTAGGAATTGGCAGGAAGTCGAAGCTGCACACAAGTTTCACTCTTCAAGTCTCATCAAAAATGTTGCAATAAACTCATGTGTCTGAAGTATCTGTATAGGACTTGTAGTGCTTTTGAAGTAGCTAGTAGTACAGATGTGATGGAGTGACATTTTTAGTTTCACAAGTTTTCATATTATAAAATAATTTTGTGCTGTTAACAAAATACAGGTCATTCTTTAAATTTAAAATTTAGAATATGTTGTCGTTGAGTAAAAATTTAATTTCTTAAAAAACTTGTGAAGCTCTCACACTGTTAAATTCACACTTCATCACTTGATCCACAAACTTGTGTTTGTACGAAAAGTAAATTTCATTTTTGACGAATTTGATGGAAATAAGGTCAGGAAAATAAACAGTCAATTTCATATTATGATCCAATAGTTCGGAAATATTGATTTTGTCCTGATGAAATTGTGTGGAAAATTTTTATGGATTATGGGTCAATTGCGCTTTTTTCCTTGCCATGTCCGGACACTAGGGATACCATGTTGTGTATAAATTATATGGAAAAATTTAATGGTTTGTTATAATTTTATTTTCTTTTATAAAATCGGGCTCATTTTAACTCGAAAAATAAACGTATTAGGTAAATGGATTATGACCTTTATTAAAAGGGGTAAAATCATCATTTATTTTTTGATGCATTACAATACACCAGCAGACGTTCATGTTATGTACTTTACATGGTACTCGTACTTAATAACAGAATGATGTGTAAAAAGCTGCTTTAACACATATTTTTTCAATATTAACAAACTAACAAATAGTCCTTCTCCGAGGTATTTATCAAAAGGAAAATTGTAAAAGTTATACTAATACTACTTTAGAAGAATCATTTTGATCAATGTCGGAAATGGCATCGATTTGAACCACACTGGAGCTTTAATATTACATTTTATATTGCTTCAATTTTCTTCTTCGTTCCAATAATCTCAAAGGACATAAAATAACTGTTGCTATTGAAAAGGATACTTCATCATGTAATTACGGGTTTTATTTAACTTCAGCTTTATGTAAGAGGCATTCTTAAGACCGTCGTGAAATGAGGCGAATACGTCTGTTCCCTAAAGAAGTTGAAATACATATAGTCAAGTATTTATATAGGTATGTATCACCATTTCCCTAAGGTCACTAGAAATATTCAAATCTGATATCTTTTGATTTGCTTTCATGTCTTACCAGAATAAATAAGAATTGTACGTACTATTCAAACGATAACAAAGAAGAATAGTTTCGAACAGGAAATGATTTTTCCAAAGGCATCCTGTATGACATCTTCTCTTTACTATAACCAATCAGATGCATTTTTTTCAATCGTTTCCAAATAATTTTCAAAGAGAAATAAATAATTAATTGGACTACAGTGAAAATACACTTCCTGCAATCATATCCAACAAGAATTTGAAGTCTCAACGTGACACAATTTTTGTCATATGAGAAATTCATATGTCAGAGTCAAATTCCAAACGTGATCCAATCCATAACTCTTTCTATAAGATAAACTCTCGTAAAATACATTGTGTATCTTCTAGAAAAATTTTACTTGAAATATTTGTATTGAAAAAAGTAAAATTGAAATACTCTAGGATGAGGTTCTTTCTAAAAGTATAAAGTGCATATGTCATATAATCTATAAAATTTCTTGCCTGTCACTTTTGTTATCTGTTATACGAAGTAGATATAAACAGAAAAAAATGTGTTAAATAACGCTTGAAAATATTTTGAAAATTCGCAGAGCAATTTGTTTGATAGTTTGGCATCAATCCTTCTTCAGATATGGTGGAATATATTTTTGGTAAATTGATATAGAAATATATGCAGACAACGCAAGGATGTCGAAGTCATAGTGAATACTGAACGTTTTGCTTACTATTGTATCATTCTCTTATTGATTTCACACTCAGTTCTATCCAAGTTCTTTTCTTCGACACATTTTTCGTACGATTTTTGGAGCACATCCTTACCCTTACTGGCGTCTCTCAGCTTACGTACCAACCCCAAAACGTTATTTATATCGAAGTAGAATAGACAGAACATGATAAATATTTGTCGATGGAGTTTAATTCTTCATTGTCATTTCACATTAACATGTGGCTGAATGCATATTGCCTTAGCCAAGAACTATCGGATTCCGTTTGATAGCTGCCGCAAAACAAATTGTAGGCATCCATCCCACCACCGATAGATCAGATCCTAGTGTTTCCTAGAGTGGTTTGTCTCTTATGGTGTGTATATTGTAGTGTGGGTGTGTGAGTTGTTTTTTTTTTTCAAATTGTATCGACAGTTTCGAACAAACAATTTCTGCCATACAGCATATCGAGGGAGAAATTTATTGGATAAGTTTTGTATTTGAAGAAAATGTGTTGCCAAATTTTATTAAAGAAAATTAATCAGCCGTCGAATGTTGAAGGATGTTTGAAACCACATAACAAAACTATTATACAATGTATAGAAATATACTCATCTCTCCTGGTACGTTATCTGAAAATTGTAGTCCAAGTTCAAGAACTTTTTCAATGCTATATATTTAGTTATTTCAGTACAGTAGCTTTCACCTGAATAGGATAAATCAAAGGGTGTTCACGTTACCGAAAATTGTTTACACTACTGGGGGTAGAAATGTACTTTTTCCACGCCAGTAACGAAAGTACAATTTGTCCCTCTGTTTACGGGTAGAAAAGTAACACATTTCTGAATTGATAATAGGGAGCACAAAAAAGGTGTTACGGTGTTACAAAAAAGGCGAATGTTCACCACAAGAGAACATTAATCAGTACAGTAATATCCCGACCTTACGCTATAGATGGGACTGACCGCGTAAGTCGTGTTATAAAAATTTAATAACAAACAGGAACTCCGTGGACTATAGATAAATACATAACACAAAATAAAAAATTGCTATGCGTTTTTGTGGGCAGTAAGTCTTTAATCGATAATCGAGAGTTATATGACTCTCAAACAAAAGACGAATCGACGAGATTCGAAAATCGCGTAAGTCGAGGTATTACTGTACAACATGTTTTCCCGAGCGTTTGCCTCCCTCGCTTATGACTCGTAACACCCGAGAAAAAATGTTGTAATTTTCTCCTTTTCGTGAACAATGTACTATAGCGAAGGTTACTTTGTTCACGTTATAGATAGGTCAACGGTGAAATTTTCATGTTCACACTATCGCGATGTTCACGTCAACTCGTGTTCACATTACCGCGAATCAACTGTATAAGTAATATACATACTTCTGTTCACAAGACTACAGTTCTAAAATTAAGGAAGATACCCTGGAAATTCTGGGTCATAGAACAAAAATATCCACCTTAAAATTAATTCTATCCTTCACACTTCGAAGAGGTTAGCTATAAAACGAAATTTGGTGTAGTAACTTAACGATGCTCATAAAATGGGATATAGTTTTATTATTTTCTAGTGATTTTACTTCACTATCCTCTTAGTTGTTGACAGTTAATCAAACCTTACATTTGCCACTTCACATGACCAGCGATGCTTTGATTGCGGAGAGCAACCGAAAAAAGGATTTATTTTTTTAATCGAAACTCATGCAAGAAATCTCTTTTCTCTTAGGAACATAAAACTTCATTTTATAGAAAAACAGCCTTCAGTTTATAGTCAAGTTCATAATCTGAATTTTATTGCTTCGGTTTGGCCGTTCTGCTAAGATTTGGCTATCTTTATAATATTTCCCTCCTCAGAATATAAACTCAACGAATTTTACGGCCTTCTTTCTTTTAAAGTCAAATGGTTTGCAATCTTAAATAAAAATTCCAGTTTTGTGTGGCCTGCACTTTAAATTGTGATGCTTTAAATATTAAATAGAACTTAATAAGGCTTAGCTTGAAAGGAGCATCTATAGGCAGAAATTTAAGTTCGCAGCAACCTGAGTTATTGAGAAAAACAAAGTGATGGTAAGTGTTAAGAACACACACACGATCGGGAACGGCTCCCATGGCAATTGTGTGTGTGATCGTAGAATGATGCGCGAGACTCTTCTGGTAGTCACATTTTAGGTTTATTGCAAACCAGACGCGTGTGGCTCAACGGTCAATCGCAGACCAGACTCTTTACTTTTGTAGGTCTATTGCAGACAGACGCGAGGTGTTTTGAGGCTATTGCAAACCAGATGCGAGCTGTTCATGTCTATTGCGGGCACTTGAAGCTTATTGCAGGCCAAACGCAGGCAATAACATTGCAATTGAGGCAAGTTATTGCAATCAAAGCGCAGATAGACTAAGGTGCAGTCAATGTACCCATGACGTCATGACGCGGAGGAGGAACCCTGATGCAGGCATAGAAATGAGAAATCAGAAGCATGCTGGGGAAGGGTGGCAGGGAAAGGGGGGTTAACAGCCAGGCAACATAGAAAGAATAAAAAATAAACAAATCAAAACTAGAGAAATGTGTTTTCTATCAATCCAACAGTAAGTGAATGATGGTTGATATTAAGTCATTTTCAGGGAATTATAGCTAAGCGTAAGAAGGATACTTCGGACATTTGATATTTTCCAGAAACTAAGGAGAGTGTGAGTACATTTATTTTTGAAATTTTTATTTCTAATAACTACTCATAAATATAGTATACATAGTAACATCAAAAGTATTCTCCCTTGAATAAACTGAATGTTGCACAACAATGAAATATCATCAAACTATCTTTTATAATATTTTTCACATGGTCGTACATTTTACAGATTATCAGTGTCATCTCGAAACGAGTGACAGAATTAATAATATATGTCTATTATATACTATAATAACAAAATAACATGTAGCACAAATACACTATCTTTATATCTATAGGGAAGAATAAGAAAAATTGATACTAACTTTACGTGACTTTTCTTCGACGAACCAACACAAGGACCGAAAAAAGGACTTTGTAAGTAGGTTTCTGTGGCAAAACTTTCTTTTCAATAGTCCTGAATAGCCTGAAGAAGCATAAAAATACGTAGACAGTCTGACAAAATGGAGAATGTAATGTTTCGCAATATTTTTTATTGGAAAGCTTGAAAAGGGAAGGATTTAACACCACTTCTATACGTTTATTTATTTTGTGACACAGAGTTCTGTAAGTGAGCACTCTCATATTGCTCTACAGTTATAGCCCTATGGCTATAAAATGTATACATACACCGCCTAGGTTGCCTAATCAAACACTGTCCATCGAGTTCTAAGGACCGGACGGAGAGACGGATATCTTCTTGGTTGTCTGTCTTTTTTTACAGCTCAAGTGAAATAAATTACGACAAGATGACCAAGCACTTTGATTGTGACTGTACAAAGTGGACGAGCTTGTTGAGGGTAGTAAGGAATCAAAAAAAAATGTTAGCAGTTCTGAACGATACAAATGTTGTTTGAATTGGCTGCGGGAAGTGGAAAGTTAAAGAAAAAGCAATCCTTATTTTCGTACAAAGATAATCATATCTCATATATTCTGAATTGACTGGCATTTTTATAGGTTCTTTTTATGCTTGATGGTTAAATTCTTCGCTCACCATTTCTCTATTTCTATTTCCTTGTACTTCCCTTTCGAACTGTCGCTGTAGCCAATAATTACTCAAATTGGAAGGATATTACGGATATAGAAACCAATAATAATGTAACATGCATATCGATAATAATATGGATATAAATATTCTTATAAAGCAATGTAACATGTGTACGAACATACGTTTCAGGAACAAGGACTAAAACCATAAAATTTTATAGCTCATCCGATTACAAGGTGATTGTTTTTCGAACTGTTGTGTTCAATCAAGTTGAACATCCTAAAATGTCCTTGAATGGGAATGTATTTGTCAGACGATCGAAATTAAAACAAAATATCCTGGAGTTATTGCATATAATTTCTCTGAACATTTACCTAATCGGTACTTAGTTCCTGAAGAATGATCTGAATGTTGTAATTTGGTTCTTCAATACTCGGAGAAGTACTCTGAGACTCAATATCTCGGTAAAAGCACAGGAGAAAATAAAAAAGTTCCAGAAAGAAATTTATTCAGGACATATCTTCGGTGTTTTTGCGAGTATATACCATTTTTAGATTCGTAGCTTTGCTAGTTTTAACTATTTTTTTTAATTTCTATAGATATCAGCCAAAATTTTAGATAAATATATAAAAATAAAAAATAATCGATATGAGATATACCTCAAATTATATAGGTATACTGCAGATATATATACATATTCTGTCAAAGTCCTCTAACTTGAAATTCCTTTAGATTTAAATTTCCTCTAACTTGAAGTTTTTCTTAAGAAACTGTCGCTCCCTTCAAATTTTCATAAATATAGTACATTAATCTTTCTTTAACTCGAAATTCCTATAACTCGAAGTATTTTCAGTGGCAACAGCGATTTCAAGTTAGAGGACTTTAGCTGTATATACTCAATTGATATATATATGATACTGGAGAGATTTGAGCTAAAATAAGTGTCCTTTATCAAATTAATTTTTCTCCCACCCCGTTCGGAAACTCCGCTTTTCGCATCTTTGTCGAATTTTTCATCGGGCAAAGTGATTATTTTCAACGGGTGAGCGTGTAAATAGTACATTCACTATCGAGAGAGAAAAATTTCACTGGATGCAAATGATCTCTATTTTGTCTTACGCGAGTTAATATAGTTCTTTCACACAATCACCCGTAGAAAACTCTCACATTCTTCTACGGAAAAAAACACTATTACGCTCCTCAATATTGCAAAGAATTTTTCTCAAGCCCCATTTACGGTCAGTGAAAAAAAAAGGTCTGGCAAGTGAAAAGCCGTCATTTACACGAACGTTCTCCCTTCAATTCAGTTCAGTTCAGTTCATCATCCAATAAGAGCATTTTCATTTTCGAATTGTTCGTAACATTCCTTTCTCCAAATTTCAGTTGCAACTGATATGGACGCATTTTTGTTGATACATCAGTTTCACATGAACTGAAACTGAAACTTATGGGAATCCCATCAGTTACCGCTTCAGTTCTGCGATTTACAGGTCAGTTGAACTGAGATGGAAATGATCGTGTAAATGACACTTACTTTAGGAACGACTTCGGCCAAATAAATTTCCTGCATTAGCGAGGAATACTTTGAATAATTGGGAAGCAACTTCGTACTTTGTGAATTCCTTTCAAATTGCTTCAAGCCGCCAAGGGAACTGATTGGCGATTTCATAAAGTACAAAGACGTTGCGAGCAGTATATGCCAAAAACGTTCATTTATATTTACTTTGCTTATACAAACCTTCAAGTCTCGCTAATGGCTTCCTTTTCAGTATATTTCCTTCAGTTGCTCTTAGACATTGTTCAAGTTGAAAGTTTAAACTCAAAAAATTAAACTTTTGGGTTTTTATCAACTACATATACCTACATATTTTATATAAATTAAAAAGAGCTTATTGAGAATCTTCCTAGAGTTGGCCTCTTGCAGAAAATATTCTGTGAACGAATCTAATTTGACATTAAAGTCATTCATCTACATGAAAGCACGGCAAATCAAATATGTTACGTTTTTTTAATGAATTCGTTATGTATCTCTCTTCTCTATTCACCTATCACTTTAATGGTAGCCATGGACTACCAAGAAATCACAAGATTCGAATAATCCTTGAGTCAAGATAGAATGATTACATGCCTTGAAGGAATAAAGTGTCCAAGAAACCAGAGATTCAGTTCTCATCTTTCATAAGAAATGCAAATCAACTAAAGCTTTGGTAAATCTTTAGTTCAGAAGAGAATTTCTGATGTTATCGATGTCGAGAAATATTGCTGCAACATTTGATTTCGTTTTTCTTCTGTACCTATTGGTACTTTTTTGATTTTATTGATTTCTAAGCTTTCAAGCAATCTTTTTTGGAAAACAGAATTCTATCCCGTTATGTAAAACGTAAGGTTCATAAGTTCGTCTTTATAGAATAACTACAAACCTTCAATCTTGCATACACAAAACCGCGTAAAGTAAGAAATGCTTGCTACCAGTGTTACACATTGTTAGCATACTGTACGAACCACTTTCTTTTAAGTAGGATATTATTTTAATTTCTGATTAAGCAGGATTTTCAATTTGTTGAGACCTTCAGCACATTAGTGATTCAAATTAGTAACCAGTTTCCTTTGAATCACTTCCCATATAAACAAATGGAACGCACACGGCGCTACTGTTTGCAAACTGGTTTGTGATTGGACACTTGTTTGTAATCAGTCATCAGCGGACGTGCATGTCGAGTCGCTTAGACAAAAAGTTTGAGACATTTTTGTTTTGAGAAAATGCAGAATCAGGAATTAATCTTATTGCTTGGCACGGAAGTTGAAAAACGGCCTGTGCTATATAAATAATTTTCAGTTTCCAGGCTAATTTTAGTAATTTAATTGAGTTTTGAGGGTAATTTAAGTTTTTATTGAGAACCTGCGTGTGCGGAGCCTAATTGCTAACAAGTCAGGAACTAGTTTGTACCTTTAGACAGTTTAGTTTGCTTTTAGTAGCTCCGTGTGCTCCGGAGGGCCTTAGTCTTTCGGAAAAGTTTTACTAAATGTAGCTCATTTTAATGAAAATAAATCTCAACAATAATTTTAAATGTTTAAAAAGTATTATCAATAACCTACTATACTTATATGTATTTAAAAGTTAAAAACGAAAAACTTGAATTGATTACACGAATAATATTTCAAAAATAATCATGGATAGCGTTCTAAGCTTTGCTCATTTTTACACAAGTTTTTATTGAATTCTCTGAAAAGTTCTTAAGATTTTTGCAGAATCCTTAGAAACTGGCAACATGATTCGCTTTCAACAAATTCTATAAATTATTATAAAGCGTTGTTGAAAATTTTGTAAGTATTCTTTTGAGAAGTGGTTTCTTTGAAGTATATGTGGATACTTTATCGTCTATAAATTATCAGACCGCATAATACAAAACTTCAAAATTAACAAAAACCATTGATGCGCTTGTAAATTTGAAGAATTTCGAGAATCACTAGAAATTTAATTTCGAGAATCACTAGAAATTTTCATGAAGGAAAGTCGCAAAGTGTTTTTTCTTGATTCAGTTTTGCGACGTTGGTGTTTTGTGAATTATCTTTTATGTTATGCTAAATATAAACCAGTTATAAATTATAAACCAGTATCACAAATGTTATTATAGCTTTGCACACTTAAACTTTTCTTAACATTTTCTAATAACACTTTAAAATGGGAGGAAAGTCAATCACAAGTTGGACAAATTGAAAAATCTTATAGAAATTTTCTTCTAAGCAAATTATGTGACATTGATTAATTGTTTTCAAAGAAATGGATTTTGATGAAGTTACATTGAAATTGAATTAATTGCTTAGAAAATTGTGTTTTCTTTCAATAGAAACTTCCCATTCCCTCCTTCTTCTTGTGACAGGCAGAGGTGTTAAAAACGCCGTAAGCGCTTTGTACAAGAAAAGTATTTTTGCCTTAAATTCATACTCTCACCACACACAGCCAACAAGAAACATTCGTCAAATCTTTATTCGATCGTCACAAAATTTCAGGATGTTTTTAGCTTATCCCAAGTTTTTAGAATCATCTGACGACATGTGAAATATAAACAAAAAAAGTTTTCTTTTTTGGAAAATGATTTTTCATGTAATTTTTTTTTGTTTCGTGCGTTAACATTAACACATTCTTCCATCATTTTTCCCCAAAAATATACACGCATACAATTTTTGGTTCTATAGCAAAAGATTAATGATGAAAAAGCTTTTCTAACGGGAAAAATAAAGAAGCAAATATGAAGTGCTTTAAAAAGTGGCATACGTTTGGAATGCCACTTACTTATATCATAGCCATACATATTTTGTTTGCATAAGGGATGTTTTTAAACTTCATGCAAAACTTTCATGGTATTTAATTCATCGTCTGCCATGAACTCTTATTCATGCATAGGTACAACAGACACCCTCATTCACTTCAGACATATTGGTAAAAGGATTTATATACAATAAACGAAGGTTATTAATTATGTTACAAGCTTTCATAAATGGGTTGTCTGTTCCAGATGAATGCGGAACTCGTGCATGTGGGCAGTGACTCCATACACGAAAGGATATTGAAAAGAATCAATGGAATGGATTTCGAATATACCCAATAGGGAACGTATAGGATAATCAATTAAGTGACCAACAGTCTTACGTTAAGTAATTACAGTCAGACTATTCATTGTATTGACTGAACTCTCATAAACGACTAGCATAATATGTATGCTTTAACTCTCAAGTCTATATGATCTGCAGTGATGGTTATGATAACTCTGATAGAATAGTCACAAATTGATATCACAAAATTTACAAACTTGTAAATTCACATTATTCATAATTCATAAAGTTCAACCACTAATTACGCTTATAACTACAGCTTAAAATGTTCGAAACGCTTGAAAATTAACATTATAACGCCCTTAAATTGGAAGTTTGTATTGCGTACAAACAGTAAATAATACAAATGCATGCTACAATAATATTCGATTTTAAAAGAGCAAATTATATTAGTACATGCTAGTATATTATTTGAAACGATTCAAACGCAAGTATTTATAATTACCACACATTTGAATTTTGAATCGGATATATACATACACTTATATGTATAATGAAACAGATTTTGTAGCATCTACCTCGTCGAAAGCGTTTCTCATTGCAAACTAATCAAACAAATTAATAGTATTTGGTATTAAAATAAATTACATTTACATAAAGAAAATAATGTTACAATAGTCGAGTGTATTGCCAAATAAACACAAATCGAAATCCGTTGAATTTGCTGAACTGAATCTAAAATCGGATTTTCAAAGGCACAACTCCGAGGAGCACAATTCAAAAACAACTCATACATAAAATGTACTACAAGAACGAATGTTATGTAGCAAATGTTGAAATGTTGAAATTCGAATTAAAAGTGAATTTTTCCCTCATGTATGATTACTCAACCCCATCAACCCTTCCCACATTTTCTCAAATCACTTGATACAAGTAGATATCGGTTTTATACGAATCCAACAATTTTATCCTATGTAACATCACTTTGTATCACTTCACCCAAGTCCCAGTACAGTAATTGCATACCAAAAATTGATTTACCAATGTCGATATTCTATCACATTGAATAGCATGAGTTAATTCTATTTAAATAAATCTCATTACCGGGGACAATAACAACAACATCATGCGATAAATTGAACTGTTACAAGGATATAATTTGCATTTGTATACTGATGTCGGGGGTGTCTTGTATTTATAGCATTTCACCATTCAACATTTACATTCAACTATAACCAGCTAACAAGCCAATGCAAATGTATATTCAATTCAACAATACAAAATCAACTGGAACTGGGTATCAACCACATTTACAATTTTATTTGAATGACTCTGAGGCAGGTTACATTGAAAAGATACAATGAATATATGATAAGGATGATAGAGATTATTGTGATAACGAGTTTAATAAAAATTTCATGATATAACGAGCTGTGTTCTTAGAAGTATTATCATTGTTTCTAAATTGTATTTAATTACAAATTCGGTAATGTGACATATATACCTATATAATTTTACTTAATAAATTTTAATAATTTAGAAATAATATTGAAAAGGGGGATATTCGCTTCAATACATACATATTTTCAATGAAAATTTCTGTTAAAATTCAACAAATTGTATAATGCATGAGATTTTGATAAAATATACTGTCAAGATAATGATGCTATGTTACGAACTTCCTTTCGGTATTATTCGGCGTTAAATCTCCACAATTTAAAATGTTTGTGGATTGTGGATTTAAATTTCAGTAAACACTTCTACACAAACTCTATTAATTTCTGGTGAAAATTTTCACTGTAACGATTTATTAAAAACTTTTAATCAGAATCCTTATTCGCTTATCATACCCATCCTATCAGAAAGAAGCCATCGGAAAACTTTCTTAATTTCACAAAACTCTAATATTAAAAATTAATACTCCGGCAAGTCAAGATAACAACTTTATTAATTTGTAGATAAATTTCTGGTGAAAATCTTCACTAACTAATATAGACATTCATAAAACTAACGAGGAAACTTTTCCGAGGAAGTTTTTCCACGCGGAAAAAGTTGTGTCAACTTCATTTATTTTTGTTCGTCTTCATTTTTTTTCCAAACAATTTTTTGGAAAAAGGAGTAAAAATCATTTTTTCAAATTTCCCTTTTTGGTAATGAATTCTCATTGACAAATTGATTTAATATTTCACTGATATTTCTGATGCAAGTACTCATGGTTTGCATTAAATAACGTTTCCAGTTGTCATAGAAAGTTATTCATATGGCTATACGTTATTCAAGCGAGCTCTTAACAAATGTTCAACACACAAAATTGACCCAGACATAAAGTAAAGAAAATTTCCTCCTTTGGTCACAAGGGTATTACAAAATCACTTTTCAGTGTATTACTTCTCAAATAAAAATCTAATATAGGTTCAGTTTTCGAACTACATTAAAAGCTTTCGGAAGTGAATTTCCTGAGCTATTACATTTGCATACAATTTTTCAATCCTCACTTAGAAATGCATTCAAAACGTTTGAGTAATTGCACCAGTGGACATGGTCCTTTATAAGTCAAATCCCTGAATATGTGAAAATACATGTAGGATATGTATGTAAATTTGCCGTTAAGTTATAAGTGAACCTACCGAAACCGACTTTTCTATTCAATTCTTATAGTGCACCAGAGTATAATCAAGTGGAAGTAAGAGCCGATTTCATAATGCAACTATGCATCTGTAACGTTTTACTGGTTCTTTAATCTTGAATCGAATGATAACAAAAATATTACGCTTTACAGTCGAAAAGAAATTTGTCTACTTGAATAGGTTATACCTATAAACGTTGATATTCTTCATTTTAATTAACTTGAGATTTGATTTAAAGCTTTTATAAAGGTCATTCGCTCTGTGTTAGTAGCACAAACAAAAGAACTGGCCTTCTCTTCTTTTTGAGTTCTATTACCGTTCTGAGCTTTTGAAATATGTTAAAAGTATTGAAATCAGACTTAAACTACCTGATTTTTATTTAAATTTATAACTGGAATTTTAATTGACTTAACTTTTCTAAAAATTTGAGGGCTTTATACAAATCAAAAGCATCAACACCTTGTTTTTTTCATTTAGCTAATAAACATCATCTAAAGGAATCCTAATTATTTCGTGATCTCATCAGTAAGTCCATAGAAAACGTTATTTTTTAATTAATTCTTTAATAGTCAATAAACCATGACAGATGATATCACGATTTTCTACAGGTGTTTAACAACGCCTCTCAGACAATCGAATTCCGGTAAGTATGACTAATTGGAGTTGTTCTTTTTTTACGAAGAACCACAAAATATTGCGATGTAATGAAGCACCTGACTCGTGCCATTGTAGTGATTTTTCAAATAACGCGTTCATATTCTACCTAAAACCTATCGATCAATGATTGGAATTTCTTATAAACTGTTCGTGATTTTTTCTTTTGCGATGTTTATAAGATAATTTTAGTGTACCATCATAATTTAAACGATTGTGGAAAAATCAAATTTTGATTTACATCGAGATTTTTATTGTTACTTCTCCAAGTTCTGCGTCTTGCAGAAGCCGGAAACGTGCTATTAACAAGAAGAGGTGAGACTGTACGAATATCGTGTACCTATGTTAGCAAGTAATCTATTAATTATCTTTACTTTTCCAATCTTGATAGGGCGTAGCTTATAGTCTCCTCTCTATAGTCTTAGAGAGAACCTTTTTGCAAAACATTTTGAACTGTGCTAGCTAACTAATGTAAACAAATTTCAAATTGTTTTTGTGGAATGTTTTCATGTAACAAGGGTAAGGTGTATCTCGATTATTAACCTTTTTTTACATATGTACATAAGTTAGTTAACAACTTCATATACAAGTGAATAACTAAGTGGAATCGTGTTGATTTTGACATTGTGATTGATTTTCTGGCTTTTCATACGAAACATAAGATGCTGCTTTTTGTTCTAAACTTAAGACCGTGTTTCTTAGCGCTTGTTGGGGTCATCAATACTTCGCATCGATTTTTTACTTTCCTTTTTATATTTAAATCATAAGACAAACCAGTAATTTTAGCATTCAGCTGTCACTACTTCTACCTGTACAGAGTCTGTTTAACGTATGTGAATTCATTCTGTTTTAATAGTTTGACGAAGAAGCATCTTAAGCAATTTAAATTAAAATCTACTCAAAAATGGTATTTACGTTTGTGTTTTGAGTCAAATACGTAACGAAACTAACGATTCTTTTGAAGTTTTATCAACTCCTCATAGTTTCAACAATAGTTTGTTTGGCTGTTTCTGCTCCTGAAACATTTCCTGGGAAAACGCCATTAAACATAAGATTCGCAAGATACGCAGAGCCTGCTGAAGAAGGAGAAGTTAAGAAATTGATACCACCTCCAGTGAATGCAATGACAAACGTTCGTGGAGCACGATTACATGTAGCTGACGGCGCCTACCCTGTGTTTTACACCCAAGGAATGTCGAATGGCCGTTTTGGCTCAAAAATTTACACATTGACTTGAGGATTTTTATATAACTTTTGTGGAGTATTATTGTGCAATATATTATATGATGTAAATAATTATTTTTTTTTAATAAAAACTTGTATGGATTAGTCAAACATTTTACCATACATATATCAGTGGAGGTTCCAAGTCGATATCATGCTGTAACTAAATTCGTAGTCAAATTGCAACTACAAGTATCCATCTCTATAAACGATTCTTTCTGTTAAAAGTAATAAGCATTCGGATACACAGGGACATAGTGGGTTAAACACAAAAACTTAAAGTATCTATAACAAATCCCTCAGTATCATAATTTCATCTCGTTTCTCAAGGAATGTCAGCACCTTAAACGCTGCAGACCTGTTAAGAAGTTCATGTGATATTTGGCTTATTAATAAAATCAATATCTTCGGATGCCTTTTGAGGTAGTGATATTTTCTGTCACAAATCCATTTCCATGGAAAATCCGCAATACTAGGTGACACAAATTTCAAAACTTTGATGTGAATATTTGCTGCAGACTTATTACGATAGAGAAAATAGTGCTTTAAGCCTTCAATGCTCTTATTTAGTTTGACTTGTCAGGCAGAAATCAAGTCTCACA
This sequence comes from Chrysops caecutiens, assembly GCA_963971475.1. NCBI lineage: Eukaryota > Metazoa > Arthropoda > Insecta > Diptera > Tabanidae > Chrysops > Chrysops caecutiens. The sequence goes on along the minus strand of OZ020567.1, from coordinate 31,279,869 downwards.
AAAAGCAATAAAGCTTTGCAGACTATGTGAACATACTAGTATGTGAATATGACTTTACAAACAATGTGTTTCAGTATCAGCATACGCATGAATAATTTTCGTCCTACTCCCAAATGTTTCAGATTCATTCCTGACAGACGGGTTTAACATTGCGTTGAAATGTGGAATGAAAATTTGTTTTGTTTCTTTCACATCCATCATCCTTTAAAACGGAACGAAAGCAGAAATGTCGAATTATCTTGAATGCTACTATCATGTTTACATAAAACACAATTTCGCTATAAGTACGTACTTTCTCTCTGTGTCATGATTTGAACGTATAATCAAAGTCTATACACTTGACACTGCTTCCAGGTGACATACTTTACAAACAGATGATTTCAGACACAAATAACTCCTATAGAATATAAATTTGGTGGAAATTCTTTAAGTCAAATATTGGATATAATCAAATACGTTCATTTGTTTGTTGGAACATTAAAACCAACCATTCTGTAGCATAATAAACTCATATCTACCTAATTACAACCTTCCTTTAATAGCAGGCAACCAATGATTGCAGCAAATGATTTCCTCAAGCATTGTCAATGAAATTTTTAAAACTAGTAGATAATAATGTGTATTCATAATCTTTGTAGAACGTTGATCTTGCAGAATGTCTTGCAATTTAATGTAGTTTGATCTTTTCATCTTGATTTCATCATAATACTCGACTTTCAAATTGCATTGAAATTAAAAATTATTAGTTTATATATTTGTGATACCTTATTATTCTTGTACAGACTAAATATTTTACGAAAATGAAACGATACATTATCGCTAACTTCTTAGAACTTAAATTCTTTATATTTCTTATTCTGCTTAGTGGTATCCGCTTGTTGCCTTTTTCTTTTTGATTTCTGTCTTGCAACGTGTTCAGCTAACATGTCAGACAAGTCTTCTTTCTGTAAATGACTTTGTTGTTCACGCATTTGTTGTTCATACCGTTGAGCCATTGCATCATTATCCATGTCAAGTTCGGATGGATCAAGCGCTAATTCAACCATGCCTTCACGATCAGCAATTGGAGGCTGAACTCTAAGTGCACCAGCAGCAGCAGCCTTGTTGGCCGATGCAATGTCGTACACGTGTGTTGACGCCATCATAGATGTACCCAATCTATCTGTGCGCTTTTCAGGGAGAACTTGATAGAGAACTGGAGTTTCATTGCTAAAAAAATTAGAATATCGAAATTGAATTATCAGGAAAACAGAAATTTTTAATAAATATACTCTTCCATTTCTGCTTCTATCTTTTTCTTTCGCAGTTCAATATTATCCGGTGTTTCCATTCCAGCCGGTACGCTCGTAAGTCCAGATGGGGTAACAAGACCTTCTGCTGGGGTAACAAGTCCACTTTCATCTGGTGGATTTGCAAGATCTTCACCCTCTTCTTCTTCTTCTTCCGAAGATTCTTCTGATTCAGATTCCAATTCACCCCATGTATTTCGTTCAATATCCCCCTCGTCGACACCATTCTGAAAGTGCACAAATCAAATTTTATCTTTAAAGTTTCAAACACTACTCTAATAAAACTTACATCAAGATCTACAACGTTGGTTCCAAATACATCTCCGTACAAAGGTTTGCCACTTTCATCAACTGGCGGTTTTCCCCATCCACCAGCATGATATCCAAAAGATGTTCCATCGGGTATTGGTGCATTGAGTCCAGGAATTTTTAAATTTGGATAACTTGGTGGTGGACCATAACGTTGCTGTGCAATAAGCCATGGCGGTGGTATCTTATGACAATTTGGACCTACAGGCATACCTAAGGCGATTCTCAACTCTTCTGATAAATCACCAGGTTTCTTTTCCTTCAAACGTGTCTCAAACTCTTTTCCTTCGTAATACAAATCACCATGGATCGTCATTCGTGGTTTTGTTTGCCACTTGAAGAATGCATCATGAAGTTTTTGATAATCGATATCAATTTTTCCCATTTTTGGACGGGTTCTTTCACGCATTTTTGCTTTCAAAGATTTTGCTTCATCTTTCTCCTGCAATGATTCTCGCATTTCCATAATTCCAGTCTTTTTGATAAATGCAGGTAAATCAAATGGTGGTTTCTCAATACCACGTTTACCTTGCAAGTACTATAAAAAAATGAAATAAATAAATTAAACCGAAAAAGTGATTAAACATTTCTTTACCTTTCTTTTGAAGCACCAATGTCTGGGTACTTGAACTGTGTTGCGATGTGCCTTTAGCTGCACAAGTAGCTTTGGATCTCGTGCAGTTACATCGTGCATTTCTACAACATCTGGTCGACTTACAAGTTGTTTGAGTTCAGCTACACTCAATCGTGTTAGTTTTTTCAACTTTCGCTTCGATAACCTTTCCTTCTCGTCTTTTTTCTCTTCTTCTGGATCATCATCATCATCCTCCATGGCCTTCTCTTCAGGCTTTTTCTGCTTCAAGGAAGCATCATTCGAAGATACTGATTTATCAGTTTCCGCTTGCTTTGGTTTATTTTCTAACTTAAAAATTTCAAAAACTCGATAGAATTGTCTGTATATTGGAGCAAGATCAGCTATTGTAATTCGTTCTGGAATATATTCAATAGTCACATCATCCCTATTATCCTTCTTTCCCTTTTTATCTGTCTCCCTCGTGTTCTGTTTAAAGTCTCCTTCGGCTAGCGTTTTCCTTTGTCGGTTTTGCTTCCTCCTCTTCTTCTTTCGTTTATTTTTATTTAATTTGTTTGGTGTCTTCCCTGCTGCAACAGGAGTGTCACTGGGAACTTCATTTTCTTCATCAGATTCTCCGTCGGCATCTGCATATTCTGTACTTATCACTCCGCTAGATATGTTAATTGGTTGTTTGTCAACTTCCGCTGAAAAGTCATCAACATCGCCTTCAAACTGGGCTGCTCGCATATCCTTTAAAGCTAAAACATCTTCTAATGCTTTAGGCAGGACAACCTCTGTCGGCTTCCCATTCTTATCATCGTCTGGACTATCTACTTTCACCGACATGAGAGGTTCTAATTTTCCATCATCATCACCATCTTCGTCCCCAGAATCACGATTTCCCCATTGGGAATTATCATCATTTCCACTTTCCGAATCATCCAATGATCCTTTGGATGATGCCAGTTGACCATTGGATATTTGTGTAGAGTGACGTGTCGAAAAAGAGGTTACCATTTGTGTTTGACCTGAAATCCGAGATGTGTTTGTTGTTTGCTGTGAGGGTCCTAAATGTTTTTGTAATTGGGTTTGTCTAGATTGTCCGCCTTGCATTTGAGGCGGAGGATTTACCAGCAACTGACCACCTTGCAATTGTGTTGGTGGTGGTGTATTAGTAACTTTTCCTGGAGGTGGAGTCATTGCTCCAAGAGATGAGGGTGAGGTTCCACCATGTGAAGGTGGTAAGTTAGATAACCCTTGGGGAGGCGGAGGAGGTGGCATATTTGACAAATTTTGTGGTGGTGGCATTCCCGAAAGTCCTTGCGATGTTGGCGGCGGTCGACTCAAATTATTCATCGGGTTGGAAGGTGGCGGAACCATTCCAGGTATTCCTTGCGGTGGTATAGACATATTTCCTATTCCAGGTGGTGGAATACTGACTATACCTGAATGTGGAGGCATATTAGCTATTCCTTGCGGTGGTGGTGGCAAATTCATTATTGAACCGCCTGGTGGAATTGGTGGCCCCGGAGGCATCGGTGGACCAGGTGCAGCCAATGGCGGCATCGGGGGTCCGGGAGTTGACATGGGTGGTAAAGCCATCGGAGGCAACGGTGGGCCCGGTGTAGACATTTGCGGCAGTCCACGAGGAGGCAAACCAGCTCCAGGTTGAAGTATTGGTGGAGGTGGCATACCAATAGATGCACCTTGCGGCCGACCCTACGAAAAAATTTGTAAGATTTAAACATAACCTCACATTGAAACAAGTCGAAAAATTATCACAACAAACCAAGTTCATATCATTTCCAGCTTCGGCCATAGTATACACCAGATAAAGGACAAGTAATTTGACTAAATATTAAATACTTTTACGAATGATTTCTTAACTAATTAATTTTCAATATCTGTACATTATTTTCAGGTTCAAAATCAAGAAATCACAGATGCTCGAAAACACGAAATGTCACTAGAGTTAGCCACTCTTGGTCGCGTTCAGTGGTGTTCGTTGTATGATTACATTTAGCGCCAACTTCAGTGAAGAAAATTGAGAGTAAATCTAGGGAAAATAACAATGTAAATTAAATAATTTAACGCCTATTAATTAACAGAGAATTTAATTAATCAATGTAAATTCAAAAAAAGCGGATTAGAACGATTAATAACTTTAAAGTATAGCAACTTTTAAATTGACTACAATTATTTGGTTCATGCTCATGATACGTAATGGTGTATTTCCGCACTAATCTGACTGATTTTTACTCAACTAGAGTTTTCGCTCCGGTACGGTGAAAATTAGGAAAATTTTGAGAAAAATGCTCTCACAAGTACTTCCTTTTCTTACTGATTAGTACAGCATAAATTTATCCAGGTATTTTGCTAAATTATTATTAATTTTTGTATATTTGTATGGAAATTTTCTTAAATTTTTTATGTTAACTTAACTTTACCGATTATACGTTCCCGTACTATTTTTAGTTTTTCGCTCGTGCTGAGAGGATTTCGCTCTTGGTAGCAAAATTTGAGAAAAAGCTGGGTTTTACTGTAAAATTACAAAAGTAGAGCTTTTATGTCTTTGCACTAGAGACTTCTTGATGAATGTAAATCGTTCGAAGCTACTCGTTGGGAATATGGGAAGAATTGAAAGAGATTTACGATAAAATTTATGGAACAAATAATTTGTTTCTTGAAAGTTGATTAAAATGATATTCTTAACAAATATTTGCACTTAGTGCTACATACAAACTAGGTATCTGCTAACGCATTGTGATTCAGTCACCTAAAATTTCATGGTCTTGGGAAGTTTGGGTTTCATTTTTGTCAGATAAATGGACCACTTTGGACAATATACCTATGTATATATATTTTATGACTAAGTGTCAGTAAATATATTAGCATGATGATATACGGGCTAAAACCGTAAGATTCTGCACTACGAGGTGAAGGATAAGTTTAAAGTTACGTGTCAAAACAACGACGTAAAGCCGGGTATTAGTAGTCTGTATTTGAGTTTTAAATTATTATCACCTTCAGCGATAAGCGCAAAACTTACTGGAGAATGTTTAAATTGTGTAGAATTTGGTTAGGTGATCTTCAGTACGCGCGCGCATTTTGTAAGCACTGTCTCACAAGTCAAGTTGGTTTGAGGTGAATCCTAATGAATTTCTTTAGTTGAGATCGTTAGGCTGTCGGATACACATCCAATAATTGCGGTTTAAATCTTCACCTTTTGTTGGTTCTGTTTAAAGTTTTCGTTGATTGTTTTGTTGATACGAAAATAAATCAAAGAAATTATTAAACTTAACATTTAGAATCTAACATAAATTTGTTTTATTTTCTGTTTTGTACGTTTTCTCAATGAATATTTTCAAGTGTTATCCAAAAACTACACAAGAAGTTTGATTTAATCTTTCTGCAAGGAAGTTGTTCAATATAATCGGTTATACTGTGATGGTTGTATATCGATACAAATCGTACTCTTCCGAAACAATACACACCAAGCACGTCTTGGAAACTTGGCTTCGAAATCGTCTATCTTATATGATTATATAATCGCATTTGAAAAACAGATTATTCAAAACCTAAGTTTGTGTTCTGCTAGCCGTCCTGAAACAATCTAGTCCAAACGCGATGTAAAAGGGGCAACGTTCTGTGATAGTTTAACATGTTGATATGCCTAAAGATCATTTGTTCGCACCGCAGCAACAATCGTCAATAGAGGAGACAAATTTTATCTATTTCAATAGTCTTCTATAAATTAGAAGCAAATAAAATTGTCAAGTAAAAAATAAAAGGCACAAGAAAGCACTATTTTCGTACTGATTTGGGGACTACATCAACAGCATCCAAATTTATGATTATCGTAAGGACATCGAACTCGTTCGTTTGACGCGGTCGATGCTTGAAGTCAGCGGTTCCGGAGTGATTTAAAAACATTTTTTCAACGAATTTTTTGTGGACGAAGGCGACCTGTTTGTAAACAAAGTAAGCAATTTTTTAACAAAGTTATTTTTAAAATCAATACCAAGATTAAAATAACGATATAAAAGTTCATGTGTACGTCTCTGGTGAACCAAGAGAACATAGACCGATAGTGACAAATTTCAAACTTTTTGTATTTATTTAAAATTAGTGTGAAAAATAAAAATAAAACATTAAGATTTTAGTTAACATTTTGTGTAAAAACAAACGCATCTAGAAAATCTTGAAAATATTTTGGCAGTTTAACAAATTTTTGATGCGAAAATGAGCAGCAAAATAAGAAGATCGTTACTAATTTTGCACTTTGAAACAGACGCAATATACGGATAAATAAATTTCAAAAATAAAATTCTTGTAAATTAAATATGTAATTATGACTGTAATTTAAAGTTCAAGAAATTCATTAATTCTACAATAAGCTTTTGTGATCATTTTACTTGGAAAGATCAGTTATTTACATTATTTCTACTTATACCCAAGTTACTTTTCAAAACATACTCACTGAAGGATGAAGGCAAAAATGCATAATGAGAACATACATAGTTTGGCAATTTAATCATAAGTAAGTTAAAAGTTATAAATTATCATGAGTGATGCGTGGATTACAAATGTATATTGTACATGTTTTGATAATTTGATAAGATTTCACATTACGTTTCCTCTTGAAACTCATCAAAATAATAATCTATAATTATCAAACAAAGAAAACTTGTGCTAAATAAAAGTTTTAACACCTACAAGTTCTGACTTCCCGGCCGAAGTTCACCATGTTTTCTGCAATAAAAGAAGAACTGGTGTTATTACTTATTTATAAAGTTAATCCAAATTATGAATTTTCTTGTGATGGTCATAAATCTTTTTTTGATTCTTCTTAATATATAACACTCACATAAATCTGTCCGAGGATATTAAATAGAGCTTATCGTTGCAACTTTGAATAATGTAGGATACAACCTCTTCTATGTAGATATACTTCCTGTTACATTATAGGCTCATGAATACAAAACGATTCTCGGTTTAACTGTTTGTTTATTAATTATAAGCCGATTTAGATATCGAAGGTTAGAGAATAGGCGAATTATCATGGCGTAATTTTGGAACATTTTTAGCTTCAAGTGGTACCACGATTTCTTGTATGTTTATTACTATGAAAACTTTTGTTTGATATATTTCGACCAATTTTAAGTGCTAAATATAGTTTTCAATCATTGTGATATGTGGTTTTGTTTTCAATAAAATGTGCCTTTTGCGAATAGCGTTTAGTAGATGAAATATAACGGTGCAAGTGTCTCTGAGCTATTTTGCTTTTTTCATATTGAAAATTAGACGACGAGCTAATATTTCTAGTTTAACTTTAGTTTCTTAGATACAGTTGCGTTAATAAATTAAGGAATAAATAAAGTAGCATCCAAAAATAAAGCCTGTTTTTACTTAGGACGCGTATAGATATATTACAAGATGTCACTTCTGTGTTGAAAAATTTGCGACTGTTCATAATAATATGGCAACCTGTAGGCACTGTATTATATATCGATCGCTATAAAACGTTAAGTGAAATCGTAGGCAAGGAAATACATACATTGAAATTTTCGACCAAGAATTCAAGATTGATTTATGTTTTCACCATGCTAAGCTATTATTCAAATATTTTTCAAAAACGCACTAATTCTCTAAATAATTCAGTAGAAAATTCAGGTAGCTCCAAAATATGTATAACAATTTTACCTCATATTTCTCACAGATAGTTGAAATTTTTATCATACTCTTATCAAAGCAACAAAGCCTTATTTAGTTAGTAACTGCTGCCATTGACAAAGTCGTGAATCGTGTATAAATTTTGCTCACTTTAAAAAATAAATATCATTATAATGCATGCTTGCGTCAGCATCATAAAATTTGTTTGCATGTAGATACCTTGATAAGGCTCTAATGAATTTAAGATATTTATAACTACTCACATTCGTCACAATTTTTTTCAATTACTTATTACTTCACCACGAACATTATAGACTATCTCAAATTATTAAAGATTGCATTTTGATAAACCAAAAGACGTTGACAATTTGATAAGAATTGACGTATTCATTTAATTTAAAAACTTTTGAATTACTATTAACTGTTCAATTAAAAATCCTCTTCGTATGTAAATAAAGTAAAGCCATAAATAAAGAAGCATGTCTATGGTAATACACGTCCGTATCTTCCAAAAAATTTAAGATAGGATTTTCAACCATGTATGAAACAACAAAAATTATGAAATAAATCGGTTATTCAATTTACCTGCATTTGGTCATGAAATATTTTAATTCATTCCAATCGTGGCATACGCTACATACTCATGGAAATTTGTAAAATTCTTCATAGTGTATTTACACTAATTGTGAAAAAGGTATCCAAAGCAATTTTTAGACAAATTAATTTCGAAAAAATGTGTTAAGAGCAAATTAATTCTCAGAGCAACTTAAATGTAAAAGGTATATTGTTCTGTAAGTGAAATATTTTGAATGATACCTATTAAGTTTGTGATGATCAAGTTTTCAAAGTACCTCGAGTAACTGATTTCGTTCTAAAACAAAACTTATTTATTATTTAGTTTTAAACTCAATATCAAATATATAATACTCAACTTAACAAGTAAACTTAATATAATGCAAGTATGTTTTGAATAAACCTACAATAGTCTCAAGTTATACTCTGCTCTAGAAAAATAAACGCAACTAGTTACGCCTTAATACTCAACAGATAAAAGTCACAATGGTAATCTATGCACTCTTGAATTTTGAAAAAAAATTATTTTTGGATCCGGCTCTTGAGTACTGTAAAGATATCAACAGAATCATTAAGGGATTTTATTTCCATAAATAATGGTTATCGTATTTTTTAAAAATGTATTTAAATGAAGAGACAGCACTCTTAAAGCCTCATTTTTCCGTCACATTTATTAAAGTACAGTACTGTTTTTCCAAATGATGTGCAGTACAATTATTAATATTTAATTGGTGTCAGGAAACTTTAGGCACGTTCCTTGTCACGTCTGTTGATAAACTTTTCATTTTGTAAAATTTAATGCTCAAAAATGAATGAAATTTTATTAATTAATTTATTATACCCATTATTTTATTTCCTTATTTCAGGATGGTTCAAATGACAGGACAGCAAAGGCCTATAGTAGATCTTATAGTAGCATTGTTGGCTGTGCCTACACTTATTGTATTTGCTTTGCAATTAGAGAAGAATATGCAGTCCAAATGGTCAGATGAACCTGCAACACGATGGATCGTTCTCGGTCTTGGTATTGGAACGCTCCTTGTCAGCTTATTGATCTGTGGATATGTTACACACCGAATGGGAGTTTGCTTATGGACAGGTCCTATAGACGACCCAAATCCACTGCAATCTTCTGTTGAACAAGTAAATTAAATTGAATTATACTTTTTGAAATTCAACATATCAATTAATATCTAATTTTTAGCAAAATAATTCACAAAGTAATGTCTGCCATGCAGATAATCAACCGCCAAGCTACGAAAGCGTCATCAAATATGATATACCACCTCCACCATACGACTGGGTTATAGTTAATATTGAAACGAAAGAACATCCAAAAGAAGATATTGCTGTACATATATAATTATGTACTTATTTATTTCCTTATAGTGTTAAGTCTTTTTATAGTTGGTTACAGAGACTGTTTAAGTTTTTAAGTGATAAAATTTTATATTCTGGACTTTTCCAAAATTATTGATTTTTGTTGGAATGAAATGTTATGTGCTGTGAAAATAAAAATATGCTTTTTATAATTACTGGAAGTGTAGCAAATCGTATCTTTTCGTTACTGAGTAACGAATACTTCTTTCGACAAGAAATACCGAATCGTTACATCGAAAAATATATCAGTACTCGTTACTCCCGCATTCATTGATTAAACCCCATTTACGAGTCGGTATTTTGATTTTCCATACCAGACTACAAGACACTACCAAACAAACACGAAATTGAGCAACGAACAAACGGTATCACCCCACCGAGAAATGATGTTTGACACGTACATGCTGGTGACACCTTCTCTTGTCTGTTGGTTGCACAATCTCGTATATATAAATTTTCGTGTTGGTGGTGATTCTGTCAGCTTAGTTGCCTAGATTCGATTTTGAAATTTTGACTTGAATTTTAGAGTTCAGGATTGTCGAGGTCGCATGATACGAAATATGAACCTATGTAGCATATCGTACAACATTCGAATGATATTATACGAAAATCGAGACGATTTGGCCATCTCATTAATATGGTGGAAATGTCTGTAGATAATATCTGTCTAACGATACGAAAGTAACAGGTACTTTTAGAAATAGATACGAATATATTCGTGTATGTACTAATTTTTTCGTTACTTTTACAGCTTTAATAATTACTAGCAATAAAAGGTCTGTTCACGGACTTTTGTTTATGTTTATGTGTTTTTTTAGCACGAAATTGGCGTTTTTGTACTTTCTCAAAATATATTTTTGAGAGGATTTCATGTGACGTCATGGAGGAGAAACGAGCTCGAGATTGAAATATGTTACTCGACAAATTTGGAACTCTAGAACTACTCTATAGTTCTCTATAATCTAAGGATAAAAATATATGATGAAAAGAGGCGCCAGTTTTAAATTTTAACTGCTTCTTTTGGAAACAGTATTGGACTTCAATATTTCTTTTTGTGACGAAACTAAATTATATTTACGCAGCAGATAATTTCTTTGCTAATAAAAAGGAGTGTTGTAATTATATTATACGCTGTGTCATATTTTTTATCATAGACAATTTACATCATATTTTCAAAAACGTGTGTGTACAGTTCATAATATAATATGTTATAGATATGATGTGACACAAACATGTCATATAATATGATGTATTTTTCTATGATCGTTTGTAGACACCTTAACTATTAGGTCTGTTCCCGTACTCGAAAATCTTACTTATTTTTAATGAACTTGAGAGTTTTTCGTTCCCGTATAAGAAAAAATAGAAAAGTTATGAGAAAATTGCTCGTACAAGCACTTCCCGTCCTTACTGATTTTTACTGAACAAATTTGGTTCAGTAAAAATTTGAAATCTGTCAAATGCATGTATTTGATTTGATATTTGTCAATTGTTAATTTGACTTTAAATTTGTTTATTTACAGGTATTTTGTTAAATTATTAGTAAATTAATGATCAGTAACTAAGAAATTATTGATTTTTGTATATTTTTTTAAATTTTTTATGTTTGGTTTATGTTCCATATCAATAATTGATCATTTTACTGAAAATTATTGAATTTTCGTTCCCGTACTATTTTCAGTGTTTCGCTCACACTGTGAGAGTTAAGGCGCGTTTCCAATGCCAGCTTGGAGTGGAGTGTGTTGACGCTGACTCTGGCACTTGTTTCCAATGCCAGAGTGGATTGGTTTCACATCCACCTGGCGAGCATGATTTGAGTCGTTTTAAATTATCAAAATTGAAATATTTTCCCACGTAAAATAATCATATTTGAATTATCGTACCTTTAATACATTAAAATGTATTAGGACTGAATACTTTTTCCCATTTTTAACCAATTTTAAAACAAAACATATGGAAATTCGTCGCATATTTGAAACGATCTCGTCGCAGCCATCTGTTGGAATCGCTCCGAAAAACATCGTATTGCCACTCCAGCGTGAAAATAGAAATAGATCCTATTTTCAATCCACGCTGGGCCCAGGTTGCACGAAAGGCACATATAGCGGAGTGCGTGTGTGCGACACGAGCGAAACATGTCAGCCACTCCACTCCACTCCAAGCTGGCATTGGAAACGCGCCTTTACGCTGTTGTGAGTGATATTTGAGAGTTCACTGATTTTTACTGAAAAATTACGAGGACAGATCTATTGTATGAAGTTCTACTTTGGTTTTTGAAACTATGAAGTAATTTCAAATTCATGTATATCTCTTAAATGGCCTATTATTTTAATAAATAGTTTTAATAACAAATAAATCTAAGCTGGCATTGGAAACGCGCCTTTATGGACGTAAGTAAGTTCAATTGGTCGCATTGCAATCTGTCAATGGGCTCTGTTAGTGCGGTGCAAACTTATACCTTTATTTTGCTCTGTGAAGCTGGTAACAAATCGAATTCATCTGTATTTTTATTTGAAAGTGGTAACGGGTTCAAGTTAAGATAACGAGCAGGTTAAATTTATTTAGTTTATGATTATAAAATTAATGCAAAATATGTCGCGAAATCGAGTACCATCATATTTAGAAGCAGATGAGCCTGGAACATATTCAAAAAAACTTCGGTGTCCACAGAAAAGAGTACCAATGTCCGATTTGCTGGATGAAGCCGATGAAGACAATGGTATTGAAAACAATCTAGAGAACAAGAATACAGCAGCTCGTATTTTCTTACGTTTGCGGCCAACACGACGTAGTGATTGTCTTGATTATAAAGTTTGTGATAACATTCTTACCATTAAATGGGATCATAGCAATAGTAGTAAAAATGAACCAGAAAGACAATATGCATTTTCGGGAATATTTGATGAGTGCATAAATCAGCGAAAAATTTATGATTCTGTTAAAAATTCTATTGCCTCTGAAGAAAACTTGACAATTGTAACATATGGAACTTCTGGATCAGGAAAAACCTTTACTCTAATGGGTAACACTTATTTGGAATACATCTAAATATTTATGCTATTTATTTGCATAACGTTGATTTTAGGAGATGCTGAGAATCCTGGTATAATACCACGTGCGTTAGAACATATGTTCACAATTTACGAAGATTGTATTTGCTCGGATCCAGCAGTTAAAGTGATAAATGGTGACATACAATTCAGCGACGAAACTTGTGAAAATGAGAAAAAAATTCGCAATAAAATTCTAACGATAGATCCTGATATACATGTGCTTCACAAGAAACAACAAAAAATCATACAAGAAGAACATCAATTCCAGACGAACAAAAAGGAAAATAAGATTGTTTTTATATGGATATCATTTGCTGAGATATACAATGAAATAATATATGATTTGTTGTCACCAATTGAAGAAGATCCTGCAAAGAGGCAAAGGTTAAAAATATTATCTAGTAATGATAAGGTTTTCATCAAAGACTTGACTTCGATTTATGTTAAGAATAGCTTAGAAGCATATACAATACTAATGAAAGGGATAACGCGTGTTAAGTATGCATCAACTGGCATAAATGATCATTCAAGTCGTTCACACTTCGTATTTTTTGTAAATGTTATAATATATCAAGCTCCTGATACTTTTACTCACATAACACATCAGTTTTGTGATTTGGCAGGATCGGAACGACAGAAAAAGGCGGCAAATTTCGGCACAAGATTAAAGGAAGCAAACAGCATTAATTCATCATTGACTGTGTTAAGTAGATGCATGCATGCTGCACATAATAATCAAAATAAGAAAAATCCGGACATTGTGCCGTACAGAGAATCGAAATTGACAATGTTACTTCGAGACTCTCTATTAGGAAAACAAAAGTTTACTGTTATTGTCAATTTGTCACCGGATCGAAAATATGCAGATGAGAATTTGAACGTACTAAATTTCTCGAATATAGCTAAAAGTATTACTTACAAACCTGCAATAGCAAAAATTAATAGTAGTACCAGATACTCTTGGTTTGCTGCTCATGCGGTTGGTAGTTCACGTTCAACGGATGGGCCGAGTCAAGCAGAGATCCTATATGATGAAAATATTACGTAATACAAAAATAGTTTGAATTTTAGAACATATTTATAAACTTGATTTGCTTTTTCTACAGACTACGAAGTGAAATTGAAAGACTCCATGGTGTAGTTCAACAACTTCAAGACAAACTGATCGATCAAGAAATTGAATTAAGAAAGAGTCTTACGGATCAGTTTCAACAAATTATATCTGAAACTAAAGAGTTTTGGCAAAAACGATTAGAACAAAAAGAGCAATTCCTTCAATCTTATTATGAAGCGCGAGTAAGTAGATATTGATATTATTTACATAATATTTGTTGATTACATTATGTTAACACTAATTTTAGATTGAAGCATTGTTAACTGACAATTCAAAGAGGAAACGAGCCGATGAAAATAACACTGCAATTGATTTAGATGAAAGTGATAGCAATTAGCGACAATTATTAGCAGTAAGAACTCCATTTAAGATTTTCTTAGATTATAGTTTTTTTATGTAAGTTGAATAATGGTTAAGGAGAAAAAAGTATCTATTTACAGATACGCTTGTGATATATGTTTTAAGATAACAATTATGTACGTATACTTGTTTGCGTTGTATTTTCCAAAAGAAGACTGTTACATGACTGAAATTCTACCACATAAGTTATAAATACTTCTGAGTCACTTCTTTACGTAAATTCACAAAAGAAAATGTATTTGTCAGGTACAATACCATTATTACCAATGTATTTACATAACAAGTTAGTTAATTTACTTGCACAAAACGAAGATAATAATCAAGAAAACAATATACTGTTATCGTAAAGTTAACAGATAGTGTTTTAAACTTAATAAATTAAAAAGAGTGATAATAGTGATATTGTATCCAGGAAAGTCTGCGAGATGTTATATGTTAAATAGATAGTTTTTTTTAATGAATTGTTTAAAAGTTAGCCTGTTCATTCGTTTTTTTACATTCTGCCCTGTTGCCCTCCCGTAGGATGCATCTTAATCCAATTACGTTTTTCTTCAATTCTTCATCCAAATCGAGTGTATCTATTCCTAGATCAAAATCTTTATGATCTGGAGCCAGTTCCGTTTACTGACATAACTAAAGTTGTCGTAACAAACTGAACTAAAAGTTAATAAGTTGATTTACTTAATTATATATTTTAAAATATTCAAAAATTTACCACTTTTCACAAACGTTGGGATTAGTAGTATAAATGAACCAGTTTTACCTTTGATCCTTTCAGTTTTGATAGGACGTCAACTATTGATACTGGTAGAAACTCGAAAATGTATGATGCTAATTTACATATGTATGTATTTGGTATTACAATTAAATCAGGATATTTCGATGGGTATTGTTTCGCCCAATTTATTGTGCAAGAAGTCATTTTGTTCATATCTTTCTTGGATATGTCAGTAACTTGACTGAAAGTGGCCAAGCAATATAAAGTGGATCAAAAGAAGAAAGAATAGGCAGAACTTATGCGCAAGAAACGATGGAAGAAGGTAATTGTCAAGCTGCAGATTTGCTTGTCACAATTGTAGATTCAAGCACAGGTTGACTGGAGAAGATGCAGTTCTTCTATTGAAAGATTTTCATCGTTGGTTCAAGAGATCCCGGTTGGGGTTGGGTCAAGAGTGATGATGATGATGAAGAGCTGAGAAATGAAGCAAGACGCAGAGAAAAAGAAGAAAAAACTAAGGAACTTATTATCTTAACTCATTATTGAAGATGAATATAGAACTGAAGAGCAAACTTATTACAGCATTGCCCATGCCCCCTACTATCCACGAGAAAATTACTGACCACGCAAGTATTCTTGTCAACGTTAAACTGAGAGTATCAAATTAAGGATCTTGAATGGTTGTACGACTCTTAGATTATAGAGAACTCTCTATGATCTAAGGTACGACTATTCAAACAATAGGTCTGATTACATATCTTATGGAACGCAAGCAGGGTCGGAAGTAAAAATCAGTAAGGAAGGAAAGTGCTTGTACGAGACTCAAGTTCAGTAAAAATCAGTAAGATTTTCGAGTACGGGAACCGACATAGTTACTTCTTCATCTACAGCGGTAAATTCTGTAGGTTTCAGCAAGATTTCGGGCTCAATCTTCTCAAGTCGCTTAATCTACTAGATTTCGGTCGGTGTAAACGCCGTATTAGTTTGATGTAAACGCATCACAATTTGCCCAAAATAAAGAGCAAATTATATCGAAGACAAAACCCTCAAATCATTGAAGTTTGCAACCGAAGCTGAGCTATTGCGAACTTTGCCTTATGCTTGTTTGATTGGAATAGTTTCGATGACAGGTTGTCAAATGTTTCCAGCTGAGTTGCTGTTACACACTCGGGGAATTTACAGAATTTAAAACTATTAATAATAGTGGTTTTTGAAAAACAATTTCATTCAGCAGCGAAATGTCCGATTCCGAGGATGACTGGTTTACTAAGGATATAGACGACATCAATCAGAAAGTCAAGGATAAGATTGAAATTCGGGACAATGAGATAAGATCAAATGAAGTTGCCTCAAGTGGAGCCCCATTCTTGCTACATGATTCAGGTAAATTCATTCAGATTAAACGAAACTGAGGTATATAGTTTTAATGAATCAGACTATGGTGGAAGTTATGGAGAAAACACAAATATTACAAAAGCAAAGGATGAGTCGAAGGAATGCAATACTGGGATTAAAAAGGCTCCAAAAGAGCGATGTGTTCAATCAATTTCTTTGAAGAAACTGTCTCTGATTGCTGATCAAACACCATTGAACGTATTTCTTGAAGTTTTTCAAAAGGATTGCGGATTCTTTGAACTTTTAGAAAAGAGCTTACACACTGAATTCACTGTCCTCACTGTGAAAACTATGGCAAAATTATGTGAACTGCCTTTGTATGAATGCAAAAAAGACTACTTGAATCATTTTGTGAAAAGCCAGAATTTACTAAAACATCTTACTTCGTTTGTTAAAGATATGATAAATGAATCATTCGGGAAAAAGAAGAAAACAAATCTTTTACTCTTTGATTCTGCTGCATTTCTGCACGAAATTGCAATCATTTGCAAAAGTGTAGTGAGAAATTCAGTTTCGAATGAAAATTTCAATAAATTTTTTGTAAGTTTCGATGCAGCTTTGCGAGAAGCAACTAATACAAAATTTTCTGATGTACAAGAGGAAATTCAATCTATTGCACAGGAAATGATGTCAAACAAATTAAATATGAAAGAAGTAAGTAACGTGGCCCTAACGTAACGCTCTAATATTATAAATTTTTTAGATTTATCCGACTCTAGATGAACTAACAACAGATACATGTGTTGCAGAATTAAAACCAAATATTATCAAAGGTAAAATTAAACCTTTAAATAATTGTTCTAAGAAAACTGTTTCACACTATTTCAGGCAAATATGAATCTGTTAATGAATACTTACAAATCCATCAAGCACTTCTAAGAGAAGATTTTATTTCACCTTTAAGAGATGAAATATTGAAAATTAAAAAATTCGAAAGTGTCGATGAAGTTCGTCACAAAAAATTTCATAAGAAAGTTAAATTCTACATTCATGGAGCTAATCAGCCGGCAACGCATACTGGTGATGTCTTGCTTGTTGATCTTTGGCCAGATCAACGAAATTTACCGCAACGTAGAAGGCACGAAATATGTTCGAAAGACCTAATGTATGGATCTTTGTTGTGTTTCTCGTCGTCATTAATGTTTGAGGATATGGTACTAGCTACTGTTCATAGTAGAGATGAGGAATCATCAACAAGGGGTTTTGTAAGAATTAAAATTGATATCTTATCTTCCAAAATTTTCTAAAATAACTTCAACAGATTAGCGTTGAACTGATAAAAATGTACAACATTTCATCAATACTAGACAGGGATTTCATAATGTTGGAGAGTGAAGTATTCTTTCCTCCATACCATCACGTTCACAGAGTATTGCAGACAATTGATGAGAATAATTTTCCCATGAAGAATTTCATCGTTGATATAGATGTAAGTACATATAGTTACTTAAATGATATCAAGTGGGGTGTTATTTCGTTTTTATAACAGAAAGAAAATTATCTTCCTGACTACATGAATGATTCACCTGAGCTATTTTACAAGCATAAGAAGCAAGTTTTTAATCCATTGGACGTGAAAACATATCCAGAGCCAGAAAAACTTCAGTTGGACGATGTACAACTGAAAGCATACCAAATGGCATTAAGTAAAAAATTTTCACTAATACAAGGACCACCAGGAACTGGAAAAACCTACATTGGTCTTGAGATTGTGTCTACACTTATTAAGAATGTCCAGGCACAGGTTCTTGTTATATGTTTCACTAACCATGCACTTGATCAGTTTCTAATGGAAATTGTTCGAATCACGGAAAATGTTGTAAGAATGGGAAATCAATCTAGAAATGAAGTGCTCGATAAATATAATGTAAAACAAATAAATGATTCTGTTGTCTGCGATCGTCGTCTTAAAGCTTGTTACTTTGAAACAAAGAATGAATATTTGAGATTAATTCAGGAATTCGAAACATTTCATGGAAACGATTCTTCAAATGAGGAACATAACAAAAAAGTGTTGAAAACATTAGTGAGTAAATGCGTATGGTATATGTTAGAAGCTTAACAATTTAATTTACAGGAAAATTTAAGAATCGCATCACGAAAATTGGAAGAACTGAAACAAATTTCAGAATACAATTTTATTAAGGACAAAAAAGTAATAGGAATGACCACAACGTTTGCGGCACGTAGCGATGTACTTTTGAAATTGCTGAAAACACCAATTGGTATGTAATTGTACGTTATAGATTTGAATTTATCTTAGTCATAAATTTAATTTCTATCAGTTGTCGTTGAAGAAGCAGCAGAAGTATTGGAAACACATATAATAGCATCACTCACAAAAGAAACACAGCATTGCATTCTTATAGGTGATCACCAACAACTACGTCCAACAACAAGTGTTTATAAATTGAGTAAAAAATATAAAATGGATATATCCTTGTTTGAACGAATGGTCAATAACGATTACAATTGTATTTGCTTACAAACGCAACACAGAATGCGTCCAGAAATAGCTGATCTGTTAAAACCGACTATATACAAAACATTGGAGAACGCTAATTCGGTTCATGATTATGATAACATAAGGGGTGTAGCAAAAAATATGTTTTTTATCGATCATACGGTCAAGGAGACTAAGGTTATTAATTAAGTTACTTTCGAAATCAATGATGATCAGTTTTATTTCCTCATAAGTCTAAGGATGAAACCACCATACGAAACATTCATGAGGCTGAGTTCCTAGTCAGTTTGGCAGACTATTTGCTGAAGCAAGGATATACTTCGTCAGATATCGTGTTGTTGACAACATATAACGGACAGTTAAATCAACTCCGTACTGTAATGAAAATATTAACCATTTGTCCTCATATCCTCATCTAATTACGACGTTTTCAGGAACGTAAGAAATATCCAAGCTTGCGTAATGTTCGAACTACAGTTGTAGACAATTTCCAAGGAGAAGAAGGCAAAATAGTTCTCTTGTCCTTGGTGCGTAGCAATGATGATAAGGGAATCGGATACATGGGTACAAAGAATCGAATTTGTGTAGCTCTATCCAGAGCTAAAGAAGCTTTCTTTGCTATTGGTAATATGCACTGTTTAGCAAAAAACAGTGAAATTTGGCGGAAAGTCTGTGGAAAATTAATATCACAAAATGCTGTTGGTACATTTCTACCACTCCAATGTCAACAACACAAAAACATAACTAAAGTAATTGTCCTATCACTAGTGTAAATGTTTATTGACATTCTCCTTCTTCAGATGAAGGAACACGACGATTTTGAAAGTGTTAAACTAGGAGGATGTACCGAGCCGTGTAATGCTGATCTGCCTTGTGGACATTCATGCAGTATTACATGCCATAGTCGTGCTATTGATCATCGTTGCAGTAATCATTGTTCAAAAAACTAACATTTTAAGGATGTTTTTTAGCGATCAAGACAAATTTTCTTAGTAATTTGTGATAAAACTATCTTTTCTATATCATATATTCTATATATTTAACGTATGATAAAAGGAATGAAATAAATATTTTCTAACATTTACTCGTTTCATTTGGAACCCAATGTGTTCACACAAAACAACTGTCCTCAGACACATACCACATTAACAACTATGTTCCTATAATCAAATCGAAATTGCTTTCCACTTGTGTATTTGAATTGAATTTAAAGTAAGTACTACGAACGTTCATAGTTGATCAATGTAAACATAATGTGAAGAATTAAGGTATTTGATGATATAATTTAAGTATGTTTAGATAAAGCTCGCGGTCAATTTTTTGAAACATCATCATCAATCACGTTTAATAAACAACTTAGAGTTAAGTAAAGTGATTGCAAATATATTGTCCCAAATTGCATTTTAATTACAGAAGATGAAAACGAGGATTTATACAATAAGGAGTCATTTTGCGATGGCAACGTTTTACAGACTAACTTACAGAATATGAATGACAAGTGTTAATCGGAATGTGTTATCACGTTTTTACAAAAGTAAACTAAATAACAATAAAATTCAAGAATCCACAAGATTGAGTGTTCTTGTCCCGGTTCCAAAAATACTTATTGCGTTACGTTTTAACGAAATCATCAACTTACCTCGAATGTTCATTATCACTTATATTTTCAAATCAAGATTTGTTAACTATTTGACTCATCGAAAGATAATAACAAAATATGATATAGATATATCCATGTAGTCGTTTATCTGCCAGGTGGGTACACTTATCAAATCACCATACATCGGTTTAGATTTTGATAAAGTTTTTGTGAGAATTGAAAAGTTTGGCCAGTTGTCGTATATCGAAGGAAATGTAGCATTCAAATTTTGATGTTGACCGAGTTATAAGACGTTCGAATAAGCAATGTGGTGCTGTTGTTGTGGTATGTGATTTAAATAATTATATTTTTGGTGATATTTTTTAAAATTTTAACTGTTCTTGTTTGCATTGAAATAGTTTCACGAGACTCAAAGGATTTGGAAACAGTTCCACCTCCAGCAAATCCAGAACGAGTTGTTGTAAATTCCCAGCCGAAAATTACCAGTGAAGTTCAAACTACGCCATCAAATACTGGATAATTTATCAATAGCACGCTAAGGTGAAATAAGAAAACGTTTTTATGTAACATTAAGTTTGCAGATAACATTTAAAATGTGGGAAAAGTATAACGTTCTATTTTTGATAATAAATTAATTTACGCAAATATGAGTTTTTGGACTTCTAAAAATTATAATACACTGTTCATGTGATATATGTACTTATATAAAATGTGCGTGGTAACAGTATCTTTTGTGGAGAGCCTAACGATTCTTATTTGCATAATGCTGTTCAATTATCTTTGGCATGTCGTGACCGACCAGTTTGATTAACGATAACACCGAGGATGTGCTTCTGGTTATCAAGATTTATCAATGACTCTTTTATGAAAAAGGAAACAAGTTTAAAAATCTTAAAACTCATTTCCGGTTACACAGAAACTACTGATTACATATTTACAGGATACATTAGGTACTAGAATTTGTCGCTGACAAGGGTACTCCTATATTTTAGTATTTAATGATCCTGAAATCACATGATGTCCAAAATGACCGTCCACCGAAAATCTGTTTCTTTGAATTCCTTCCACACAAAAAGGTTATTGGATAAAATCAATTTTTAGAAACTGGTTCTGACACAAAATTATTACTGGAATTTAAAAATTCACTTTTTATTATTATCGCTATATTGGAAATATTTTAAAAAAGTTATTTTAATCCAAAATGTTCGAAATGTTTGAAGAGCCCTAATTGGTTCCACCCAACTTGCATGTTCCTAATTTCGTTCACTACTGACACTAATTCTGTCCAACTAGAATTAACTTAAAAATTCGACTTTTTGTGGACTAGGAACTGTTTAAAGATTGAAAATGGTTAATAATAATGCAATTGAGGATAATGTAATATATCAAATAAGAAATATGTCATAAGATCGAAAAATTTCTTAATTTTAAAAACGATCCGAATTGCATGCATTCGAGCAAATATTGATAAGACGGAAATAGGTAAATTTTGCCTATGGCTCTAATTCCGTCCAGGCAACGTACATCGCAGTGTAGTGGACTAGTCTGTAATTCGATGCCCTAATTCCATTCACTTTATTTTATTGTTTATTGGGCGATATAACATAGCAATAACTATTACTACATTTTCTCAATCCTGATTTTCACATTCACAAATACAGAAAAGTCAGAAGAATTTATAGTAACCTTCAAAAATCGTTCAGAAAATGCTTAATACTAAACCATCAAATTTAAGGATTTTGACATGATTTTTCTCAAAAAACAATTTTCATCTTTATTATTCAATTAAAAACAAACTATGCGCGTTAGATCCCTGAAATTTTCAGTATATTAACAATAATTAGTTAAGTATATGATGTCATGAAGTTTATCTCCATTACATGTCCCAAAAAAAATTATTAGCAAAAATAAGAAGTGAACGGAATCGGGGCATTTTCAGAACTATCTGTGTGACAAATAACAATTCTACCTGACCTGTTTATTAGCAAAATAAGTTCTGAATTGAATACTGATCACAAGCCTGGAATTTATACGCAACAAAAGTGTTACTGGTTAATTCTGTGACTTCTAACTACCGATATGGGTACGTTAAGTATGTAGTATGTCTATCCATTGCAGACTTAATTAAGTTTTAATTTCAGTTGAACATAAATTAAATCCAATTGAATGTAACAACATTTCAAGAAGACTTTTATCTGTTTCCAAAGAAATAACACTGTCAAAACAGCGTTTAACCACTTGAAATTGTTTAGATGTCAACGAAAAAAGTTTCTCGATTTCTAGGGCACTTGAAACAACAAGACTAATAACGTGAAAACATGTTAAAAAGCAATTTTTACGATAATTATTTTGTCGCCAGAATCGAATAAATTTGACTGAAAACCGAAAAACAATGTAACGCCCATTTAAAATGAAAATAATTATCCTCGCCAGGACTATTCCGACACTTACATCAATTACTTCTTTAAGGACATTGAAATTCCAAAAACTTAAGAGAATTTCTTCCGGTTCTAACTATGTATAATATAATACCATCGACAACCCTTAATGCAATCACTACAACCGACTTCTAACTGACTTCTTTATAATCTCATATTTGAATATTTATTACAATTTAACCACTTTTTCCGAGAATCACAATATTACGAATGAAAATAACTAGACAAGAGTGACCTAGACAAGGCAGGCTAGAAGAGAATTTCGTCTGCCCAGTCGGGGTTGGGATTATTTTTGAAAATGTTGTTGTAAGAATACAAGACTGAAAAATCAATGGATCTGATCTGATGATCAGTTTTAAACATTTTTGAGGCCTGAGAAAAGAAACTGAAAACAACAGAGATTTTGTTGGCAAAGAGAAGGAATCTCGATGTCAGTGCTTCCTTGATAACCAAACGAGTGCGACGCGTTCTAGTGGACAGCGAGTTTAAGGTTTTGAATAGTGATTGATTTAAAGAGTGTATATAAAACGAAAATGAATAATACCGACGACAGATAATATTGTACTTACATAAATTTGTTCATTTGTTTTATTTTAATTAATTAGGAAAAAATATATAAAAACAGTGTTGGGTTATCTTGTATTAATTTAGTCTTTTAAACGAGTGACTGATTCAACGAATTTATTAACTGATAACAGGATTTTGTGTGGAAACGGTGTTTTAATATTAACAAAACATGTTGCATTTTATACTGGTTTTAATAGCCTTAACTCAATATGGTAAGTATTTGTTTGATATGTTCTATAAACATTTTTCTCTCAAGGCTCAAATTAAATCAATACGACAAAAAAGATAACAAAATGGGAACACATGTGGTCCTAAATCGTGTGAGTCCTTTCCTTTTGTTAATAAATAACCATGAACTAAGAATTCAGGATCAAAGGATGCAACGTGAGCAGATGTTTTTCTTCGGATGATTATTTTGAGGAATTTCTTGGAACTTACCCTTGAAGTTGACGTTCCGCTTTCATGTTTTGTAGCATAATAACCTGGTGTCGGACAGGGATCGGATTTTTTTCAGTGATTCCTGTTCAGGACAATTAAATGCGGAATTTCGATTTTTAGTTGTTACCATTTATTTGAAATATTTCCTAAAGGACAACATAACATTCACAGTTATGATATATGTATTTGTCGGATGTTTGATTTATATGAAATTTGAAATTAAAAAATACTAATTAATGTTTTATATGAAACATTTTTATGTTTCATCGCGGATGATTTTAAATCCTGCCTTATAATTAGGTAAATCCGTAGATTAGCAGCTCGTATGATACCGTCCTCGGTCATAAAGTATCGCCGCTATTTTGTTGAGAGTTATCTCGAAATAAGTGTTAAATTAAATAACTTTTATAGTATTTCTGAGAACTCATTTTGAAGCGGTAATCAAATTAAAAAGACCAAAGTTGATATCTCACAAGATTTCATGCGTAATACAAATAATTATTTAATGTTTTTAATAATTGCTCGGTAAAAATTTGAAATCAGTTCGAAGTTTACTGCACTGCGCAAAAAATGCAAATGTTTACTCACGAATGGGATGAAATATGATTTTTAGTAATATTACCTACTTTCTCTTTAAATAAAAAAAAGTTGTTTGCTTTAAAAGGAAATTTTGTTTCGGTTTTTGCCATTTTCGAAACGCCCCTCATGAGATAAAATGTTGTCACAAAAAGACGCCGTTCTTAGAAAAAATAGTAGCAAAGGTTAAACACATTATCAAATCAACTATGACTATTACACATGTACTCTATTTATAACAACATTAATTATGCTAAAACATATTTTACTGTCCACTAATGTGCTAAAAGTCACATTAGTTTTATCAGTGATCTAATAGAAGCCTAATGAAATGTTTTAATCTCTGGTTTTCTTATATTTATTAAGACGGTCTTGAACTTCAACGATAATAATTAAAAATCGCTCTTGCGGAAGTAACACTCTAAACGCAAAGCTACTCTTCAGAATTTTAAACATTTACATTTTTTTAAATTATTTCAGCCCATACCAATGCCAGATCAGTGGATCCTATTTTGCCTGCAACAAGTGGTCTATTCCAAGAACAAACAGAACAACCAGTTCCTGATCTCCAAGTTTTCGTTCACGACATATCAACTAATGCAACTGAGCAAGTGCAATTGGACAAATCTTTGCTGATTTTTGTAGTCAATACCAACGTCCATGCTGGTACCAATGTTGGTGCACAAGGTTCAAGGCTAAGAAATGGGTCTAAAAGTGAAACAGGGACAGATTTGGAGTCATACTACACTGTAGAGCCGCTTCCAGCCATAATTGCCCAGAGATTTAGTGGTTACTTTAGTAATGTAGTAAATGCAATTTTGGGTCTTGCCCGAAGTGGAATTATGATTACGAAACAACCTGTTGTTATTAAGCAAACATTTGTTGAAGACGACACAGGCACAACGCCAGCTGCCAGTGGTAAGATTTTCATAGATTGTCTTTTCAACGACTCGTTACAAAATTGTATATTTTTCAGCAGATGACTTGAAAAATCAAGAGGAACATCTAAAACGACAAAAACGAGATTATAACTACGAGTATGATAATGAGTACTATAATGATTACTCTTCAAGTGAAACAACCACTGAAACCATCACGACAGTGTCTGAATATAACTTGCAAGATGTTGATCCTTTGTCGTATACAGACAATGAAAATGAAGAGTACTCCGATGGCATAAAACACCCAAGTAGCATTGACTTCACCAGTTTTGAAGATCTCGATGAAGGAATGGGTGTTAAATTATTGCCAACAGACAAACTACGGGAAGTTTCTGACGATGAAGAAATCCTTGATGAGGGCCGCATTCGAGGTGAACCAAGGCTGGAAATTCCTCTCGCCAAACCTTCGAAAGACTACGATGAGTGCATTTTTGAGACGATTCTAGATTCTAACAAACCAGCAGAAGTAGACGGGATTTCGT
The DNA here is from genome assembly GCA_963971475.1 of Chrysops caecutiens. Lineage (NCBI taxonomy): Eukaryota > Metazoa > Arthropoda > Insecta > Diptera > Tabanidae > Chrysops > Chrysops caecutiens. The sequence goes on along the minus strand of OZ020567.1, from coordinate 31,253,925 downwards.
CACTTAAAGATCTTGAAGACAGTCCCAACCAACTATTGGATAATTCTAACACTTTGGAAGATGTATCTTTGAAGACTATTGCTCCTTCCACAACCGAGTACGATGAAGGACGATATTTTGATGAGAATAGTTTGAGTATAGAAAATTCGACACATGACTTGTCAATTTATGAGAAGATGGTACCGAGTAACTCTATAGAACAGCTTGTGGAAATTGGTGATGAAGTCAATGAAGATTACGACGAAAATAGAAATGCTGACACTGGAAAAGTAGATAGTAGACCAATACGAATGGGAGAAGACGAAAATACTTATCCAACGGATGGTCAATTAGTTCCTGAATCACCTGAGGATCCAAATATTGTCTCTACAGTTCTTCTCTCAGAAGATAACAACGAAAATCAGGAGAATTTGGTAGATAATTCTGAAGACACACCTTTGTATAGCATCAATTCAACAGGAAATAGTCTAGCATTGGAGCTAGATGAAACCGGCAGAATTCTGAGTAATGGAACTATTGATGATTTTGAAGAGCGGGACACTCTGGAGAATAATATTGAGGAAGCAGATGATGTGGAAGATGTTAATCAATTGTTTGGTACAAGTTCGGCAGACTACGGAATTGAAGAAGAAACAAAAAATTTAGGTGAAGATATGGAAGACATCCTCGAAAGATTGAACTCTGAAACACCAGATGTTCTGGAGAAATCAGAAATTTTTGAAGGAAATACTGTGAATCATGCAAGAGATGAAACTCTTGGAATTCCTTTGGATGTGGACGGTAGTCAACATGAAATCATTAACGATAGCTCAGAGTTGGAAATAGTTGATGATAAGTTTGAAGCTCCAGCAAGCAAAAATGAAGGAGAAGTAGAAGATTTTGTCATATTAGTCCCACCAGAAATAGGTAGCGGCACAAGAGATGAAACTGACCCAGAATCCTTCACGACACAGGGCACAGTTGATGAAGTCACTCAAGTAACTTCAATTGAAGAAGAGAATGGTTCCGGTGGAGCATCCGAAGAAAAAGAAGATCATGAAAACGTTCAAGACAATTCTGAAATGGTCAGTACTAGCAGCAGCACTAGTAGCAGTAGTAGCAGTAGTAGCAGTAGCAGTAGCAGTAGTAGTAGTAGCAGTAGCAGTAGTGAAAGTGAGGAGAATCTCCATGGTAGAAAGGCGATAAAAAATTCTGGTGAAGAAATCAGTGAGGAAGAAAATGTTGACGAAATGGTCTATGTTAAATCAGAATCTTCGGAGTTGGGAAGTGGATTTAAAGAAGAACTTAGTTTCAATCATCATGAAAGCCAAATGGAAAAAAACGAAGAAAGTGGGTCTGGTGGAGGATCAATTGAATTTGAAGAAAATTCAGAGAATAGCATTAGTAAAAGTAGCGAAAGTCACGAGGAAAAGACTGACATGAACAGTAAGAATTCCGGTGAAGAAGAAATGAGCACAGAAGCTATAGAAGACAACAGTAGTGATCAATTGCCAGAAAACAGTGAGAAAGGAGAGAGTAAGTCAGAAAATCGAACCACTGAAATCGAGAGTGATTTGAACATAAGTCCTGTAGACGTTTTTTCAATTGAGACAAACGAAGATAATTTCAACCACACATCTACAAGTAATTTGGAAATACAAGCATATGAAAATAATGATGGCTCCAAACTTGAAAAGGACACAAATCAAATAAACGAGAATTCTGCGGTGACGGATCCTACAGAGAGTGAGGCGCTGGTGCTAACATCTGAGGCCATTGAAACAACAACAGTAATAGCTGATCAATCTCAGGTTGTAGACTCCATTGTCGCTGTGGTTGAAGATGAAGAACTCGAGACCACGATCCAGGGAGAGAATATAGAAGCACACACAAATCGAGATGATGTGGCAACTAGTTCCCTTGATTTAAGCATTGATGAACCCATTGATATTGTTATAAAACCGTTCACAACGTTGCCTCCAACGGATGAGGATCAGTTCCCAGTGTTAATGTTTCCACAACCAACTGAAACTAAAGATTCTACCAAAAATGTACTGGAAGAAGAGAAGATCAGTGAATCCACTGAAAACAGAATTTTGGAAAGGCACGCTGGTTTGATAAAGAAGCTAATAAAAGAACTGATCGAGGAGGTCAAGTGTGAAGAGGAAAAGGAAAAGCAAAACAAAGTGAGTAGTGAAAGCAGCGAAAGCAAGGACGACCAAGTTGTTAAAAAATTTGAGGAATCTATGGAAGTTGATGGTACAGAAGTAATTGACGATGATAACACAGCGGAATTAGAGTTGGTGAAGGAAGATAAACCCTTGGAGACAATAAGCTTTAAAAGTATCATGGAAAAGCTTGAAACAAATCACAGCCACAATGTGGTGGATTTGGCTGGACCTAACGAGAGTCAGTTGCATGTAAATTTCTACGACGATCTTGGTAATATGGAGCAGAAAGTCGTCGCAGTCACAACGGATAACATTGATCAACAGATTCAACAGTTAGAAAATTCGTCAGTTCATGATTATATCAAATCGATACTTGACCAAGATTCAACAGACTCAATAGCCATTCTTGAAGAAGAAAAGCAAGAACACTCGGACGACGATCACGAGGATCTTGAAGAACAGATTGTTCAAGTGAACGTTGAAAGGACAAATTCGAAGCTGAACCAGGAAAGCAAGAATGTGGAAACAATTGAAGATGAGATTTTGCGAGTAATGGATATGGACGTTTCGGGAGTAGTACCATCGCATCCATCGAAGATATTATCAGAATCAGAAATTTCTCTTGAAGAACACATCATTTCCAACAATCACCATGTTGTAATAGAGTCACCAATGGTTGCAACAGATATCCCCAACGATGAACATTCAGTTATGAAGAGACCTGGTGTTCCTGCAGAAAATTATGATCACACCGATGATTTAGACCAGGTAATAGCTGAAGAAGTTGAGAAAATATTCAAGCATGTAGCTACAAATGTTCTGGAAGATAAAATGCATCCATCGCAACGAGAATATGAAGACAATGTTGAAAAAGATAGTGAAAGTTTCGTGGCAAGAAAACCTAAAATCTTACAAAATGATACTTTCCGTCAATCAAACACAACAGAACAAGTAACAGAAGAACCTACAGGAACAACCAGTGCCGGTACTACAAATAACCCAAAACCCACTGATGAAGAAGAATCATCGACAGACGTTCTAGAAACAATGATGGAAGCTGCAGAGCTTACAACTGAGGTATATAAACATCTTAATTCCTTTCGTAAATCTATGGCACAGACTGACACGATTTCTCGTTCGGTTGCTCAAAAGATGGGGTATCAGGAGAATATGGAAGTAGTTCCTAACGATAAAGGTATCATCTAAAATAAAACAGTATGTACTTATTTTCAAAATCAAGTGCTAAACATTTTCTTTTCTTCAAGTTCATTTAGGAGCAGCTATTATTCTCACAGTTTCACTAGTGGCCATCATTGCAACCATAGCTGGAGTTTTCTACTATATAGTCCACTCAAGGCACATTGAAGGAACGTTGGATATAGAAAACGTTGAACAATCACAAAACTTAAATGCAACAACCAGTGACGAGCAACCAAATACAACAATTTCTGAAGAAAAGGACGACCAGCTACAGGCTCTAACCGACGAAGAAAAATTTTTAGATGAATCAGTTAAGAACTAGAACGTTTTTAACCTTTTACTAATTAAGAAATTTTAGGTGAATACTTAGTTCTGACTGAACTCATTCGATTAATTGAATGAATCTCAGTTTTATGTGAAGCAGGTTAAATAGAGTTATACGTGTAAATAATGAATGTTCCTTACCTCAATAGTATAGTAATATCGAGTTTGACTTTTTATATTCACTTGTTATGAATAAACAAAAGTTAATTAAAACTATATTTGTTCATTTGCTAATAGTATCTCTATTATGATATTATGCCAATACTGAGTGATCTGATTTTGTCCACATCTTTTCTCTTAGTTTAGTTCTGAGAAATGTGTGTATCCACTAGAATTTTTATATACTTTAAAAGGACAATTATAGATCATTACATCCAATCTATTTGTGATCATACCTTTCTATTTGTAATTATATCACAGACAATAGAGATTTTTCGGTGCCATACATTGAGCTGGAACCTTTCGTGCATGTTTCATGCGCTCTGAGAGCGACTTTATCTTCGAATTGATATCAACTCGTTTGATTCTAATGTAGGGAAACGGTTACAACGTTATATGTATTTACAAGTACAATTCAATATTTAATAGTATGGCAAACAACTAGGCAATGCGTAGATAACCTAATCAGGTTCCAGTAAATCATATACGTACTGCTGCAGATTGTTAGTAATTGTATCGACGGTTAAAAGATACTAATTTGGTAGGGCCATTCAGCAACCCTGTTTTATCCAAATGAAGAAGCATAGAAGGCGGAAATCATTTATATCTAAATCTCTCCCCATGGGAGTTATACCTTCTAACAAGATAATCCTGAATGCCCTATTCATATCTGCGAAACAATATTGTTTCACATTTAGCTGGATTGACAGGGAGTTTCCATGCTTTATACAGTTGCATATCAATTAGAAGTTAAAGAATGTCTGTATTTGCCTTGAAAATTACGATATAATCAGTATACAAAATGGATTGGACATTACCTTCGATGTCATTTGGAAAACCTGGTATATAAAGCGAAAAAAAAGTCAAAAACTTATGCCAACTCGTTGCATGAAGATAGGAAATCTGAATATTTGTCTGTGGTATAAATTATTATATTCAGTACACAAACCCTGGTTTGTTTCCTCACTTTAGCACGCGGTGAAAATTTAGTATTGTTAGTTTGTCCAAAAACCAGAATATCACGGACAATATCAGTGCCATTTTTACGATCTTGCAATCTACGACAAGATCAGATCAAAATTTTGATCGACAAATATGGAAGTGATTTGTAATATGAATTAAAATATTGATTAAAATTGTCTTCAACATGTATTTGCATAAGTTCAACATCACAAGACGATCACTGAATTGTGTGATTTAATCGCGATCATTACTTCAACTCAAGTTGCACTGACCCAAAGACTTATGAATGTGCAAAATATATGTTGTAGGTATGACTGAAATTTATGACTTATTGTGATTACATTTCCTTACATTGTACTTAAATGGAATTGTCATTATTTGCTCCAATGAATACCACATCTAACAAAACTCCATTTTTCTCCGGTTGCAAAATTTATATTCACTAAGTTTATTGAAGGTTAAAGTACATCTGATTAAAAATAGATTAAAGTGACTCCTAGGTTTTAGGTGTAGACTTGTAGACGCATTGTTTCAAGATTAGTCGAATAGAACATGTTAATGACCGAAGACACAAGATTGTTATCTAGGTATGGTCTTTATACTTCTTACCTGTCATCGAGTATAATGATTTTTGTAATGATTCAAAGCCAGTCTTAACGTTAAACTCGTATCGAAAGTGTATGGAATTAATGGTGCTATCCACGACAAAACTAAAAGCATGTTAAGGAAGTTGAATTCTTGATGAAATTTCTTTGAAGACTCGTAAGTGCTCCTTGTCGTAAATATTTCACCGGATACATACAAATATGTGTATATCATAATTTGGTTTCCGTTGGAATTCCTTAAGATGGAAACATTTGTTTCAAGCATTGATGTTAAATCAAAGACGGTATGCTGCTTTCTTTCTGACTTCAAGGGAAGTATGTACATACTATACATAAGTAAATATGTAGCAGTTGGAAAGCAATTTCCCTTGTGTAGTGTGCCAAAAATAGAAGAATCTTTGTCTATTTATTATCATTTCAGAAAGATTCACTCCCTATGAATACCCCAACACCATTCACTACCCTACGTTTATGTTCCTCTGGAAGTAACTTGAAATTTATGTAGTTCTGGTCCTGTGATGATCCCCGCATTTAATGCACCAGAGTGTATCTTTAACATGTGCAACGAGTTTTATTTATCAGTTTGCCAAGTCATCCTATTTCCGGATCAAACACTGCGAGAAAACAAACATTCAAGTCTGTACTATAATTCGACAGATGATTTCCAGCACAGGATGCAATAAGGCACACTTCAAAATGAACATGTGAACATGCAGCGCGTGGTGGATTTAAATGAATTATGGAAAATCATTTTCGTAAAAGTCGTAATATTGGTTGACCACCAACCCATCAACCTTACCATACGATGAAGAAATGCGGAACAGCTGCTTCGAATTATTAATTGATCATGTAAAGTATACCGTGTGGCCGTGTGGTATGTATGGCTAGTCGATAGTTTTCCAGTAAAACACAAAAGGTTTCTTCTAGCAGCTGACCAATCTTTACTTCCGAGCAACCGATGGTCTTTTCAAAATTACACGTTTTTAATTCAAAATAAAAGAGTATCAGATTTCTGTTTGAGAATATCCTATTGACCAGCACCTTTTGATTACCTTGTTATTTACAAAACGAATCCTTGAACGCAAGACAATTCTCCATGCGGCAAAAATTTCACAGAATTAATTAATTTTTATAATTTTTCCGCAACATTAAAGAAAAATCCAGTGAACATTTCTCGCGCCATAGCGAAAATCTCTGCATTCGGATTATTCTGAAAACTAAATCAAAATGCAAATAGAGTTCAGCAACCCTTTTTTCACAAAGTCAAAGGTTTCACAAGGATTTTTCCTAAAGTCAGTGCTCGTAATTCTACCCCAACCAAGTTCGATTGTATTCCTTTGGCCATTTCTCTTGCTGCTCGAATTGTAATTATATGCAGAACAATCAAAAGTACTTTTTATGTTTGTTAAGATTCAAATATCTCAGTGAAAGTACAAATTATCATCAATGCACTTTAAAGAAACCAACCCTCAATCATCCCCTTTACATAAAATGCAATTCACTGGTAAAATAACTAGACCTCTATTCACCACCATCCCTTATCAAATGACACAAAATGTAAAATATTGTTTTTATTCGCCATAAAGTCCATTCAAAAAATTCGCCGATAAAAAAGTTTCATTGTAATTTCTCGCTAAGGGATGAAAAAAAAAACAAACTAACATTGTCATCGAGATCAATAGAGCACACGAAACAATAGTAAGTGAAAGTCCTGCTGAACCAGTCACTCACGCTCTGGGAGGGGTGTGTCGCAATTGCTTGCGATTCGGAAATTCCTTATAATACCGGCCGCATATATGATCACTATCTCACTTTGATTTTGATTGAAGAATGGTCGACGGTCGACTGATCCGCTAAGAACAAGCGAACGAGTGCATGTGAAAATAAAAAGCGCTGTCGCTTTTTGTCGCCAACAATAGAATACATTCCTGTTTCTGTTTTCAAACGCATTATCTTCAATTTTTAAGGGTGAAATGTACACAAAAGCATCTCACCAACGAGTTTTCCACCACTTTCAGTAAACGTTCGATAATTTCTATTTTTCACCCTTCGGTAGTTGGTCCTTGTGCCACGGCCACCCATCCTTGAAGAAATATCTCAAAATTTTTCACTCAAGTATCACTTCAAGTGAAAATTCATAAATTCAATTTTGAAAATTTATATGACTGCAATTAGTTAATTTTATTGCAAATCAAATTAAACAAAATGGAGTGGAAAACCGTTATTTGCTTGAAATTTATAATTGAATTTATTGAATGAATTTTAAAAAATTCTACTGAGAAAATATTTCTGAGACGTTAAGAAACATTTATGTTGCATCAAATTTATCTTGAAGTTAAACTAATCGTTCGTTGGTTTTATGTAGAAGACCAATTTCACAGTACCTGCATGTTATGCACTTTGCACACAATTACCTTCTCTAAATACCATCATAACACAACTATAATGCACCGGTGCATTATGGGACAATACAACTGTTGCACATCAGGATGACAGGAGATACGGAAAAGATGGATTCACCTTTGGGCAAAGTAACCCTTATTTTATTCTGATACAATTCTTAATTCGGACGAGATGTTGATCATCTTAAATAAAAGTATCTTGTGTTGGTCACACGTTCATCAAGGTGAGATAATCAAGATCATTCAGAGTCAGATGTAAAAGACCCACAATGGAATTGGTGTTGCATAATGTATGAGCGGTTGTCTGATAATAACGAAATGGATTTCAGGTTATTTTAAAGAATCGGCTAGACAGGAAATGTGGTATCAATAATTATCGTCACATGCGGTTTTTTGCCTTCGAGCAAGAGGTTATTGCGGTGATCGACATATAATATCTACTAATTTAGCGTACGAAACTCTGAAAGTAATGTATCCATTGTGCTTGAGTCAATTGAAAATTTCACACGATGCAGTTTAAAAAGAAGAAAATTTTAATTAAAGTCCACAAGAAGAGTGTAAAAATTTATTTTGTTGGGAAAGTCTTAAGTGTACCGACCAACCAAGATATTTCATTGAATATGAAAAAGTGACCACAAGTGGAAACCATCGAAAGGCTTCTTTTTTTCCCAAGATACCTACTAGCGTCGGGGAGAAGGTGTTTTGGATCCCCTGTTACCCTAGAGCGGATGGGAACAGAACCGTCTAAGAGGAAATTCACTGATTTCAATGGGTTGTTACTACAGCTACTACAACGCCACTTTGGAGTCTCGCAGCACTGTGATCACTTCGTCTCGTCATCATGGTTTGGTGCTATTGTTTCACCGGGAGCAGGAATTCTTATAATTATTGAAAAAAATGTTATTCTCAACCTGGCGTTGCCTTTGTCGTTGTCAAATCATTGTATTGTCTTTCGCTTCTTATTTTTCCCATCAGAATTCATTTCCTTGACTGGGATTGTGGGCTACGAACCGTGACTTATTCAATTCCAATTCCAAGCTGGGGTCTTGTTGCGATTTAAAGATGAATGTGAAACCAACATGACGGATTGTTTCCTTTGAGTTGTACGAATGACATCGTATTAATTGAAACGAGGCGCAAACGATTGGGTTAAATGCATCCTAGGGTCGATGTCGGACAAGGATCAATCGTTGTCGACAGATACATTTTTATTAGATGTAGAATAATCAACCGTGAACAACCATGACCGATGCAAATGGGAATTTTCTTATTTTCGTATTGCAAAACTGTGTAGAATGTATGAATAATTTCACATTATCCATGGGTTTTTGAGTAATCCATGTCTCTTTTCAATTAATACAATCTCCCTTGTTTCGTTCGACACCTTTCTTGAATGATTGCCATTTAACAAACTGCAAAGAAAAAGATGCAAATCTTCAGAGACAATTCGCAATACTCCTGAGGATTAAGTTGTCATTGATTGTTTTCGAAAAGAAAGGATGAATATCTACGAGTATATACTATATTCCCATCAACTTTGATAAAGTTGTAACTTTAATATAATCTGAAACTGATTTATTACAAATCGAGGGCAAACTATTTTTGCAATGTACTGCAACCAAACAACCACAATGCATTGTCAATAGGTAATGCAGTTGAAATGTCGATGTTATTATGTAAATACCAAAACTCTATAGGCTTTTTGTATAAACGAATTAGTTATAGTTTGATGGTTTCTGTAAAATACTCGTAACAGATAATAAAAGGATATGTAGATGAGAATCTGTTTTAATGCGAACTTCCCTTTCAAATCAATTCTACCATATTGTAAAGAAAGTAGCAGGAATTATCCTGTTTCATTGCGCAAACACAAAACCACACAAGGATTCTTGTTAGTCCGTAAAATTTATTCACCATTTACTTTCACCATTCTTCTTTGTGTATATATGTAGATTTAACTAGGTTTAACGTGAACGTAGACGAATCCAATACAGATAATTCGCTTACAGTAGTTATCTGGATACCAATTTTAATAATTTGAAACACTGATTTATAGAAACAAATAAAATATGGAAAAGGTATAACGAAACATAATACAGTCGAACCTGGAGAAGTGAGAAAACTCTTTAAGTGATAGTAATCGCCTGGTCCCATCATTATTCTATAGGATAGAAACTCGGGTTAGTGAGAAACCTCCATAAGCGAAAAAGAGATTGCGGTCCCTTGAACTCTCACTTATCCAGGTCCGACTGTAGTATATTCAAGATTACTTTGTATCATCATTAGTTGTATGATACAAAAAAATTTTAAAAATCTCGAAAATTGTACGTAGCTACTAACCTTGAACAGGACGATATAAATACAATTGTCTTTTAGGAATCACCATTCACTTGTCCTTTCAGTGACATCACGCACAGAATTTTTTAATTCTGATTTTCAATAAAGTCAATCTGGATAACATTTACCTTTTCGTAAATTTTGTTTCAAACATCAAGGGGACTGTGGTGTGAATTAATTAAGAGGATTAAGTGTATTTGAAAAGGTCATTGTTACATTTGAAAGGTTCGTAACATGATAATCTGATTCTTCCATATTTATAAAATGTCACGATCCTGAGCGTAGATAAAAAAAGAGCGAATGTCATGCGTGCGTTTTTCTTTTGATTACAATTATTTTAACTCGAAAAATACCTTAAGGACACGTTTATATATTGTATATTGCACAGCAACCTGGCCTTAACATAAGAATTTTTATACGAAATTCAAAAGTCTGTTACCAAGACCAAAATTTATCGCTTCATAAACAAACCAAGATAACTTGTAGTTTATTTATCTCGTTACAAATAATGATATCAAAATATGAATGTGATGACTACCGAATTTGTAAAACAAACCAACTTCCTTTCTGCAAGACATCTTCTATATTTACCCTCCAAAAATGCACTAAGATTTGAGTCGTTCCTTTCGAGCTCATGTCATTTTGAAAAATTATTAAATTCTACTTATCAAAATTCAAATATTTGTTGCTACCGGAATTTACTTGAAGAACTAAAGAAACAAAGAACAGTTCTACGTTTATAAATAATCTTATATTTAAATGCCCTTAATCTTGAAACCTAGTCGTTTTTAAGGTCAAGAAATTGTGGCTAACGTCCTACTAACTCCACTGTGATTTTGAGGAGATAGAAAGGAAATATTTGCTCATGTTAACAAAGACAAAATCTTTGGCTGCTTTGTAGGGGATGAAAGAATCAATCACCATCATCTAACAACAAGAGATGTTAAAATAATTTTCAGTACATTCGAAATAGGGTTTAAAGGTGGAGGCCGTCTGTATTGTGATGCTCCAAATAAAATACCGAAAGTGTTTTCAGTTCTCTAGTATAGCCTCCAAATGATGAACATGTGCATATGATTCAAAAATAGATGGAAATGCAATTAATTAATTTAATTTAAACGCGACATTTATGTTGCATTTGGAAATTGGTGTTGTTGGGAATTTTCTAAAAATAGAATATTGTCCTCAATGGTCGTTTTAAAACCAAAAAACATATATTTTTTTCTGATATATTTTTGGTTTAACTTAGCGTCACTTCATGTGTTTATTTCGAATGACAGATTTATCTCCTGCGTGAGGTTTCTAATGTTCGCTAATGTGGGCTGTTTCTGTTAATGTTCGTCTTAAGGAACATACAATAAAAAACCGTAAACAAACAAAGTACGCTTGTGGCAATGTGTTAAGAACAAATTGAAAATCTCTTTTTAAAAAGAAGTTAAAGTTGCACTCTGCACTATGGAAGTTCTTTGCGTGGGTCAAAAGGGCATATGCAAGTACCTACCTATTGGAACGTCCACTTGAAAGACTTCAAACTGTGATGCGGTCTTAGACGACGATTGCAGATAGATTACCGAATTCAACTATAATTAGGTTTTCTTTTAAGACATCACAAGTCATTAATAAGAAAACCCATCAAGATGTTGAAGTGAAAATATTTTCAAAACCAAGTCACATGACAATTTGACGCAAATATTCAGTAAAGAATTACTTGAGAAATTTAAGGAATTTAAGTTTTTCATTTCTTTCTCTAAATTCCGTAACTTCAAAGTAAAAGCCATTAAATGTACATATGTTGCATTGCTGATAAAAACTGCATTCCATAACTTTCTCAATTTAAGTGAACAATTTTGAAAGTTATACCTATGTTAATCATTTTCGTTTCCCTCCAGAAATCTTGAAGCAGATGAGATAAGAAAAAGCGCGAAATTTATCCTTTCACATATATGATATTCAATTGTGTATGAGTATAGCTCAACATTTGCTCTTGAGACTATACACATATTTGAGTATATAAGGCGCGATAGTCGTCAGACAGCAATAAATTGTTGGCTCAAGATTCAGGAGGCAGCAGATGTTCCATTTGTCAGAAAAATATAAACCAAACTGGAGAAAAAGTAAAAAGCAACTTGCCATGATTACTGCTTGCTCAACGGACTCAACGTTCTAAACAGGCTCAACAGCCTTATCTGTGTCCATGTGTCAGATTGTGGTGCCAGCCGTAGAATAACCGTAGAAACAACCGCCAAAAAGATGGAAATGTTTTTTAGTTCTGAGAGCTTCATGGTTTCTCCATGAAACAATGCTAGTTCCTGTGAAAGGATGCGGAACTAGTCCTTGAGATTTTGATCTCGATATATAAAGGAAAAAATCTACTTATTTCCGGTTGATTGTCTTTTAGCTTATTTATTTTGCTCAACATTCACAGAAGAGAACAATGATTTGCAGTCTCTCAATCGGTAGTTTGTACATGAAACTCAGATAAAATCACTTATTTTCCCTTGGAAATGGAAAATCCGGAGACTCAAGAATACATTACCTTATCTACTAATTTCGAAGATAAGTAAAGTTGTACCAAACAAACATTAAAATGGCGCAAAGATTAACTTAGATATAGTCTCAACTCCTGCAAGATCTGACATTGTATTGGTTTCGCGCCAAAATAAACAAAGATCAGTAACACAAAAGACTGCACCAGCTCATGCAGCAGCTCAAGAAATACCTTCAAGATCAACAACAACCTACATCATCCCAATACCAGCACCATGAATACAAATGACATGGTGATCTTGCACCTTGCGAAAAATTCCATCGTTGTCGGCTCAACATGTTTTGCCGGTTATCCTGTTCTACCCTCAATCGAGCATCCACTCTTACGAACTGTAACATGGTAATGGTGTTTCCCTGCTTCCCTCTTCCATCTCAAAATATACACTTTTTTTCTTCACATCTTATTATTTCCGATTGTTACTCGATCTTGAGCCAATCCCACACACTCAAAATTGAGTGCAGTTCTGCGCGCCAAAACTAACACAAAGAGGAGAACTGCCAAAGGACTTAACATTTCAACGACATCACTCAAACCCTTATGTACCTTTGAGGCAGGGTTTAACAATTTCTTCTTTTTTGTTTGAGAAATTTTGAGCCACACGAACAGAAAAAGAATCAAAGAAATCCATAAGACTGGATTTCACATTACCATGCAGGTCGTATATTCACGCGCAAGGCAGCTCTGCAACCACCTGTCGTTTGCCGCCAAAAAAAAATCTTGAGCGATCATGAAAATTAAATTAAAAAAATTTTACAAATCACCAGCGAAAATCAGAGTTGAATTGAGGGCTCAATTAAATGCTACGTACGAGTACAAAAAGTGCAATAGACCAAGCCTGGGAAAAGGGTTGAATACTGCCTCTTTGGGAAAAAATTCATTAGACTCCTGAATTGGCTCAACAAACCAAATCACTATCGCGTTTTTAATTCAACAACAACAACAAGAAACAAACATTAACTGCATCCAAAATTACATTTTGTTTTCGTTGCTTGAAAATATAACCAAAAAAAGGGAAACTATTTAAAAAACTTCCCTGCACACTCAAACCCTTGAAAATGTCAACCCCAAAAAAATACCTAATGAAGGGGTTGTTTGTTATGCACAGCACTGAATTATGATGTAATTGGTGGAAATGAAAAACAATAATACCCAAAACCGGATAGACATTATCCGTCTTTGATGACAAAATCTAATAAATAGAACATCGCGATGAGGGTACACTGAATTGGGGAGGACGGTGGCAAGGGTACATTACACATGACTTCAGGTTTAACCTGAAAACCAACAGGATTTCGTAATGAAAATGTTAAATTTGAAATTATTACAATGACCTCAATGTGCATTCAATGCACGACTGTTTGAAACCATTAAAAGGCTAAAAGAGGCTTTCTTTCAAACGTTTCTAACAAAACCCCTTAAATTTTGACAATGTCTTGACCCATGACCTCTTGTCTTAAAACATTTTCTACTCGAAACATAAAAATGAAAAGGGTGCTTGAAGCGATTTGACAAGAGAGACTTTCACAAGAGATTTTATAAGTGCATCGATAACGTTCTTTGCTTTTAATTGATAAATTAAACCAGATGTGGAGTCGCTATGGTCACAGGTCCTTAGAAGGGAATCAAACCTCCATGGTAAATTTAGAAAAAGGAAAATATTGCCATCAAAATAAATTCTCAGCTCTGCGTGAGATTTTGCCGCCTCATTCTCGCGTGTAGTCCTGTAAGGATAACCGCTTACTATTGACGCGACAATCCTTATTACCTTGCGGCGTGCAGCCAATGCAATTTGCAGAATAGGTACACACAACTTTCGTTCAACTCTACAATATAATAATGTTGTGCAAGTAAGGAACGTGTAATACTTTCCTGCTGTTCCTTTCATATAATTACTTTTCGTCGTCAATCTCCTTAAAATTGGGAAAACCATATCATATCCTGTAGTTAAATTACCTTCCGAAATAACAAAGAAAACAATAACGCTTTACTCCCTGTCTAGGGATAATTGCCCTGAACATTGAATTGTCGTAGCTGCGCATTCACTTTGACTGTAAGAACAAAATTCAAAATGCAGTCATTTAGGTGTTTCCGTTCTTGTGACGTTACTTAAAGTGCACCTTCAATCACTGCTGTGTCATTATTATCAGTGAATACTTGTGTTTCCACATTCTTTTTCAGGAAGTTCATAAAAGGTTTGAATAAAAACGAGCACGACATATTTTCGAGGCATTTTTGACAAATTGGTTTGGTCTGAGGAAGACGTAAAACTACCCTGTGGGATCATTTTATTTGGAGTGTAATGGTGAAAGTTTTTTGTATTTGGCAGATGATACAGATGAAAGGATAATTCACAAAATTAAACAAAATAAGAGTTTCCAGAAGTCAAATGTCTTTTGTTTACTGCATGCATCTGCTAATTTTTGCTCACAAAACTTGTTCGTTAACATCACAGAATCTTCTTAATATATAAAATGGTAATGGTCGTGAAACAGAAAATAAATTTCATTCAATGGGACTCAGTCTCTAAAAGCGGGCAAAATTCATTTTATGGAGATCAAACACTGAATGAATTTCTCTCCTCTTCCTGGAAATGAATTTCATTCACTGGAGAATGGGATTCACTCAAGCGGGGAAAATTTATTTTCTACATGACGTCATAAATATCTATCAATTTTTATTTTTTAAGCTTTTTTCTAATTACTGTAATTAAAGTTATAGACATTTTTGTAACAGTACTCGCGAATGAAGCATTTGAACTTTTACAACAAAAGTTTTACTCGTCCGAATTCAATATCTTATCTCGTAGACTCCAAAATCACTTCTTACATTGTAAGAAAAACATGAATAAAATGACGAAAATAGAGAAAACTTATCTACTGTTTTTAGAAATCTTAAGTATTTATATTTTACAGGAAATCTGCAATTCACTAAAACACCTCTTAAAAGTGTCTTTCCACCGTAATACATTTATACATTATAAAATATAATAGTGAATAAATAATATTTCAAGGAGATTTCAAAGTTCCAAGTAACATTCTAAGATGATTGAGCTCAAGAAAGTTCGATCGCAGCTTAGCTACGACAACCACAACGCGTTGCTTTTGTCGCATTTTGAGAAGCAGTGGTTAACTCATTTATGAGGTCGTCCCCACCTCAATTTTGCTGAGCATCGAAAATTGTGGAATCTCTAAAGCTTTCCCCCCAATTGCTCCAACTTCAGCGGCTCAGCGAATTCAGAACCGCGTGGTTAACTACGACCAGCCCTCGTGTTTGTTTACTCCCGTTGCTTTGGCACTCGTTTGGATGTTTATTTACACTTTTTTCGTTTGGAATGCAGCAAGGGACGCACGATCGCTTTAATGGTATTGAAAATGGAGGTCAAGAAAGTTGTCGTGGAGCTGTCCGTTGGAGCTTTGCTTTACTTAACACAGTTTCACGAGATCTTTGTAAATACGTGAAGACTTGACTTGGCTTGGCTTGAGTACGTTTCGCAATCAAAACAAACTAAACGATCGTGGTTTGAAAATTGTTCGCAATTTTTGTTTTTTGAGCTTTTCATTGAAAAACTCAACAAAACCACGATCGCGTGGCAGTTGATTGGTGGGGCTAAAGGGGGGTTTTCAATGAGTTTTGTTTTGATATTCACGTGAGACTTTTGGCAATTCGAAAACCTGTCAAGTGTAAACTTTTTGTACGTTTTCTCTTGCCATTTTCCCGTTGTTTGTTCTGCTTTTTCGTTGTTCCGTTCTAATTGAGTTTGTGTTTTCCTTCGTGATTTTGTTTACCGCTTTGCAAAGTGGTGTAAATTTTTAAATTTAAATTTTATACACATACTCACAAAGCTCAAATCTCCATCAAACTGAATATTCGTACAAAATCTTTGTTTGTTAAAATTGCACTTACTCATTGAGCTCAAACTAAATTCCAATGTGTTATTGCAGAAACCTAAATTCCAACAGCACACTGCTTTTGTCTAGTCGTTTTCTCAAGGTGAAACTTGAAAATTTCTTGTGAATATCTGTTGCAAAACCAACTACAGAATGGGATAGTGCTTGATTTAAAACCAGCGACAGAATGGGATATTGCTTGATTTAAAAAAAAAAAGAATTATCTACGCTTGAATTCATTTTCATATTTCATAGTAAGAAAATATTTTCTCAGAGTTTCAAATATGTAGCTTGTTTTTCGAATGTTTACTGCATTATTCACATAAATGTTTTTTCAATAACTTTTCGAATGTTATTCACAATTTTAATGAGAAATTTCAATTTTCACTTTTCAAAATTTCAAATATTAGATTATACATTTCGTACAGATGTACAAGATTCTATAACTATCAATAATAATTTACAATACAGTTTTAATGAATATAAAAGTAACTTTAACATATTATCATATTTGACTGAGGAGGACTATATAATGCTGCATTAGACCAGTTAGCAAGACTCATTGGAATCAAAGATCAAGATGCAAATAAACCCTTAGATATAAAGCAAGTGATTTGTTGTTAAAGCTACAACTTACTTATACAAAGAACTCCAGTATGAATTTTTAAACAATCCAATTAATACAAGGTTTAGAAGTATTTCTTTGCCAAAACACTCTCTAACGATTGAGCAGAGAAGTTACATTTACTCTGCAAAGAAGTAATTCAAGGATATAGCAAATGCTTTGAAATCACTAACTTATAGTGAAAAAGTTATAAAAAAGAAAATTAAGAAGAAAATAAGTGAATTAATTATAGTGTAAATTTATTATTTATATAGAAATATAAAAAAACTATTTTTCTCCTTCTTAATAATTGAAACAAAATAGAAGTGATATCAAATTAAAACTAAAAACGCCTATTTGCACAGAGACAATAATTATATTATAATTAGGCTAGGTAAGTACTAGCAATTTTTTCTAGCAATACGCAACTTTTTATTATATATCCGGAATTTGTCGAAAAAATTTCAGTAGCTGTAAAACGGACGGAAATCAGTCGGAAAATATGTTCTATTGGTAATACGAGACGTAATTAGGGATGCGACATCGACTATGAAACATCGATGTTGTAATTTAGCAATGTCGATGTCAAAAAAACATTGGTAAAAAAACATCAATGTCGCCAAACATCGATGTAGGTATCACGACTTCTTATAAAACCATTTCATTCAAAAGGATTTACAGTACAATTAATAACAATTCATTTTTGTTTAATATATCAATATTTATTCAATTTTAATTTCAATTGGGTAAAATGAAATAGTATAGTAAAATAATATTTACAACCACCAAAACCTTTTGGAAACAATATCGCCAGTGGTGGAGAAATCTCTTTCGGACGGAACTGGAGTTGCCATTGCACATTGCATATATATTTTCGCCATTTTCAAAATAGAAGAATCCTAAAGTTCGAACACCGAAGATGTATTGACGGGTAAAAAACATCGATTGGGACATCGATGTGTGAAAAAGCTCGTCTTAGAAATATCGATGTTAATAATAGTCGATGTTTGGCGAGACGGAACAACTTTTTCCGTCTGATTTAAGTCTGGTCACAATTTACATATATAAATCATCAGTCGGAATTGAGGACATAAAATCCACAATTTCCGACCGATTTCCGTCTGATTTCCGACTGGTGTTTTACTAACAACTTTTTATTATTACTTAATAGCATTTTAAGGACCAACCTATGTGAGGGTATTTTGTTCCATATAGGCCCTTTATTTATTGTATTAAATTATGTAAAGGAATTTTTGGTAACAGTTCGTAACATTTTCTGTTAACAGTCAGTTATTGCAAACTAAGAAAATGCATACAATGAAAATATAGTAAATACTCGTTTTAAGCCATATAGACTCGGTGTTCCAATTTGAGGACATTCATTCAAGTACCTACAAAAATATTTTTATTATTATAAATACCTTCTGTTTCAATGGAAATTTTTCGTGTTCAAGAGTGTGGTGTTGTAATGAAAATAGAAATATAGTAATTTACTAGATAAGAAGGATATAAAAGGATTTTTTTTTTGTTATATATGCCTTAGTAGCCTACCAGGGTTACTTTTCCAAAAAAATCAGCTGGTTTTGTATTTGGGTCTTAACGGGTTAATGAAAATAAAAGTAACTTCATCATATCAATTGGTAACATTTTCTGCTAACAGTCTGTTATTGCTCAAGTGTACACCATAAGCTTCGTAGCTCAACTAGACTTTGCTGATAATACTAATATGACATATAATTATGTAATACATATATAATTTAAAGGATAAAATAAATATTGTATATACGGAAGGATTGAAAATATACACGTCTAAATGAAAATAAAAATAACTCCCAGACATCACTCGTAACAGTCTGTTATTGATTCTTCCATGCCCAACGCCTCGCATCGCATTGGATCGTGCCCAACCAAATCAATTGTTGGAGCCAAAACACAGTTTGAGAGACGTTCAAGTCCACCTTTGCGCAATCGATGGCTCCATTACCGATTCGATGCAATATGTTCGGTTTATTCCACTGATAATCCTTGATATTCGTATTTTACCTAAAAATTTGTTAAAATAATTGTGAATTTGATTAATTACACAGTGGAAGTGATGGCGATATATATTTTAATTAACTTGTAGTCGCCATGAGATCATTTCATAGTTTGTTTATAAACATTCAGCATTCAGCACTTCGCGTGAAGAGAAGAGAGTTGAAATGCGGCGAATTTCAAAATGGAAGCGGAACAGCCACACACTCAGCCGTACAAGTGAACACAGACATGATTTCCATCAATGCATGAGGGCGCAGCTTTTAATGAAATTCAATCATGTGTAGGTAGATTCTTGTACAGATTGGAGCAATACAAATTTGCGTAATTAACGTAGAATGATTTTTTTCACGTACATTAATTTAGCATTTTCTATTTATTGCTTTTCCTTTCGCCCGTCGTTTGTTTTGAAAAATTTTCCAAATTCAACTTCTAAATTTATCCATAAGAAATGGTGAAATGGTGAAACAACAGCAAGGCAAGGCACTCCTTGGTCAAATGGCGTAGAAGCATAAAATATGAGTGTGTGACGTTAACGTGAATGAGTGTGTGTTGATCGATTACTACATACATGCATGGTTGCAAAGGGATGAAAACCAATACAAATTTACACGAAGTTGTTGTTTCATGTAAAAGCATAATTTTCTCATACACGAATGTGCTCGCTTCCCTTTGCCGCAACACATGCAAACGCCATTTTCATCTCCCGTACTCACACTAGTGCACTGCGAGGCGAACATTGCAAACTCGAGTTTCGTGCGCAGCTTCGTTTCGTCATTTTAGTCGAGTCGGTTGACTTATGAGGACGTGGAAAGTTCGCTTCGCGTTGTTTTTATTTTTGAAAAATCAAAAATTTTCATACTATTAAAAATATTTCGTATACAAATACCAGAAAAGTGAAAATAATCAAATTAAATTACTAAACATTTTGTGACAGTTGTTAATGCGAAAAAATCAAATTGAGTGTGACGCAAAGTTTGTGAAATAATTTGAATTTAATTAAATTTTTAATTTACTGAATTAAGTGACTTTGTGTTCATATCGAAAAGAGATTTGGAATGCAATTTTGAAAATTGCGTTTTTGAATATTTTCTAAAGAGAAACTTTGCTGGGAAAGTCAAATTAATTATTCGCGTTTTAGCATTTGATTATGACCGCCAATAATTTCCAGGCGTTGTGTGCAGAACGGGCTCAATTAATTGGATTTCCACCGTCAGTTACTGTACCTACCGGTGAAATGGGTTTAGCAAATGCAAATATATTACGTGGTAGTGCTATTAGTTCCAACACAAATCATAATATAAATAATAATAATAATAATAATAATGAAAACGATAGCAATAATAATAACCACAACAACTCGATCTCAAATAAATTATCCGCCAAACGGTGTTTGTTCGGTTCACCAGCTAAAGGCGAAACCCAACACATCTACAATAATTATATGGAAGTAAAGCGCCAAGAATTTAGGGATCGTTTTGGATTTGATATAATACAAGGTTGTCCTGTAACACAAACAGAACAATTCATAGATAAGGAAGTTACAACCACCACAGCTACTACCACCACCACCACCACCGCCGTTTCAAGCAAATTGTCATCGAGTAAAAGTGTTAAGGGTAGTTCAAAATTAGTTGATAATAGCAATTCGAAAACCACAATCGAACATAAAGAATCATTTAGTGAAGTGGTTGATGACAACAAAATCAGTGGTGAATGTCGTTTGCAAGAGGGTAACCATCATAATGAAAGTGATACTGATAATGAAACGGATACGTGCAATCAGGATATAAAAAGCAGTCGCTGTTCTACCACCACCACAACATCAAATTCAAATGTTAATTCTTCTGCTGTTCAATCATCGACAAATAATTCATCTCAAAAGGATAAAAGGACGACTGAAAGGTTTCAACCGTATTCGAAACGGCAACAGAACGAAAGTACAGGTATGCATCGAATCGAATTTATTTCATTAAAACTTTAGTAGGTACTGAATTGAGCCTCCTTTGATTTCACTTCATTTCACTTTGAAACACTTGCAAATGCTTCAGTGTACCATGTGCCGGTCCACATATACCGACTGATCAAATTGGCGGGAAATTATTTCTGTCATCATGACGTTTTTTTTGATCAATTTTACCTCTTCTCCCGATTTGACATAAATTTTGGCGCGAAAAATTCTTCATAAAATACATACCCTTCAGCTGTGTGTGACAGTAGTGTGTGTGTGCACTCGTGTGTGGGAAGGAGGATATATTTTCTAAAATCAAATAAAGGACAAAAATTTTGCGCCAAAAACTTCATTTTCCCGCGTTTTTAAAAACATTCTTATAACAAAAGTATATGAAAACAAAAAACATTTTGCGCGCCTAAAAATGTGTCAAAGACAAAAACAAACGAAACAAAAATTTTCAAAAATTCTTGTCAAACCCAAAAATTTTGTTTTTGTTTCGAAAAAAATGTAATTTTTCTTTATTTGTTTTCAGTAACAAATATTTTTCCCGCGTCTTTTTCCGAATTGCTAAAGTCAAAAAAATTTTCATTTTTACATTTACGTTTTCAACAAATATATTTCAAATCTATATAATATAGTATGTATATTCCGAAATAAAAACAGCTATTTTCTATTTGTTATTGCGTCATTTATATTTAAAAAGAATTCAAAATATTTTGATATTTGTCACGTAGGATATTTTATTTCCCGCCAAGAAATTTGTATCCTTATGTTTGATGAGCAATTTGTCGTAGGAAAATGTTCGTGAATTTCATAAAACACTCACCCCTTATCAAGATATTCATGTATCCTAGCTCTAATATCATGTAACCTAGCTACCTTGGCTCTTATATCTATGATTTGGATTTGTAGTGTAGTTAAGAAAAAAAAACAGACTTTTTGATCCCTTATTTTTGGGGATGATTTAAAGTTTCACTCACTCATGATTGCCTTTATCTTGTTTCAGAAAACGTTCAAAAATCCATTCGTGTCGAAGGGGTAGTGCATGTATGCCGATTATAATGACTATAAATACAAATAGAAAACCCTTGGGAGCGAGGGTGGGAAATCTCATACTTATAGGCTTAAATTATTATGATGAACCTGGCGATAGATGGCTCTCCAATAGCACAATCAATATCTGTAGCTAAATACAAATTATTGGATATGATTGATTCCACAAAGATGATGTGATCACCAAAAGTTGACTACCATATCTTTCGGAGTCTCACCAGGATCTACTGTACAAATTTTTAGTTTCTAGTTTAATTATAGCAAAGTAAATAAACTAATTCACGTTTTTTCTTGTATAATACATTATACTGTATAACACATAAAACATACAAAAATGTATGTAAATTCATAAATTGTAAAAACATAAAAATTTTTGATTTTACACTAAATTAATTTGATAAAAATAAGTATTAAAAATGATGTTTGTTAATGAGATGATGATGTTGAAAAAAAACACAGAAAACAGTCTATAGTTTTTAGGAAAATATTTCAACAAAATAATAATGAGAGTGAAAATGTGTTTAAGCAACTGTGATTATCCTTAAAATTAATTATGATTTCTATTATTTTTTTCTAATGCTTTCATTAGCGAATATTCTGTTAAGTTAATTCAAATTAATTTAATACTATATAAAAACCAACAAAAACTGATTTCTATTTGTAAATCCAAAGCTTAAAATAAAGTAATTCTTTATAGAAAAATCGTAAATTAAAAAATTGACTTTTAATTTTTTCTAGTACCTACAATTTATTTGTGTTAGTCGATTTCAAGGAATATTAAAGGCTTAAAGGACTTACTTGCATGTTGTTGCCTTGGAGAGCAAGATATCGCCTAGAGAAGTCATAAAGTTATTGAACAAGAGCAGCACCTGCTAAATGGAGTAAAGTTTGAAATTTCCCAAGCAATTAACTTCTTCCTTAGTTTGTCACAAATTTAATTAGAAAATTTCATTTAATCCTTAAGGGACAGTATCAAGTGACAAGTTCACTCATGTACAAGATGATGGAAAATTGAAATCATTAAATTTCTGAGACAACAAACACTTTTTCGGTTTACTATAATCACGATCATCTAGTGCACCTTCATAAGGTTCCTTTTTGGTAGTTAGAGCATCAAGTAACAGTTGTGTTATGAACAGTATGTAATTTATCGACTCGTATTACCATGAAACAGCAGCCTTTCAAGCATCATTTCGCAATCAAATTTACAAAGAGACCATTTTTTCTATATCACATTTTCCAATAACAGTTTTCCAGACGATGGGTTATTGGATTGTGTTACCGTTTATTGTGTTCCACTGATTACAGCTACAACTTCTGATATCATCGATTTCGATTTCGGGTATGTCATGCCAGATGGTGCAGTGTAGGAACTGTGAATCTCTTCTCTCTTATATAATTACCTTGTAGCAAACACATAGGAGTTGTTATTCTGATAAAACCGTGTTTTGATATGAAACTACTGTTGTTCATTACCAAAGTATACAAAAGGGTGAAGAAGTGCACTGTCATTCAATCGACCCTTCTGGCAGCACAGTGAAGTGATTCTCAATAGAAAGAAGAGTGCAGGGAGTTGAGACGACTCCCAGACGCGTGCGAAATAACGATAATTTGCTAAATGAACTGAAATCGATTTTACCGTGTTTTCATTACTTGCTCATAAAATGTTATTGGTGTGAATGTATTCTGTACTGGGTACACGGCAGAAGGTGTAGTCTGGTTCACTTTGGTGATTTCGTCGTGGTGTTGTCTTATATGACGTATCGTAGACGAAAACTTACAAAAATTGTTACTGATTTTAAGTAGAAAAATAAATTGAAGTGCGCAGTGTGTCTGCATTAAGCTGCTTTGTTGCTGCTTGCATTTAAAAAGCTACAAAAGGTTTTTGCGGTCTTATGTAACAAGTTTAGTGCAATTTCGAGTTTCGTATATCGCTCCATTTTATTACAGTCACTCGGAAACATGTGTCTTTCACATTTTAACCACATTATTCAGTTAGTTTTATAACTCACTTCTGCTAATAAATATGAAATGATGTGATGAGACTGGTAAGACTTCAAATTTTGTGTCAAGAATGGAATTTAAATCACTGATTCACATATTTCTTTTGTAGCCACTTGACTATTATTACGTAATTAGGAAAATATTTTATTTTTTGTTTGTTATACATTTGCATATGCTGTTGTTATAATTTCATTTTGATTTGCTAATCGTTCCGGTGAAGTGGATTAATTTTGTATGCAGTTCAAGGAATTTGAATAAACGTTTGTTTCTCGGTTCGACGTTATGCAACTAAACATGATTGCAATCAATTAGGTACTATCTCAATTAGTAAATTATTTAATACGCTTGGTATATTGGTACAATCCATGATAATCTCATATGTCTCTTGTATTGACTACGTCTACCAATCCTTACTAGTTCGAGACGCTTAACAGAGGCATGATGGAACTAGTAATTTCTATAATGTGACATGACGTTACGATG
The DNA here is from genome assembly GCA_963971475.1 of Chrysops caecutiens. NCBI lineage: Eukaryota > Metazoa > Arthropoda > Insecta > Diptera > Tabanidae > Chrysops > Chrysops caecutiens. The sequence continues at coordinate 31,229,218 of OZ020567.1, read as the reverse complement.
AGACACATAGTCATCCGGAATTTGTCAATAAAGCAAAATACAGTCAAAGTCCTCTAATTTGAAATCGCTGAAAACATTTTTTATGGGTTTTTTCCGGAATCGATTTCAGGTGTCGCCGCGAATTCTCTTTTATGTCTTCTGTCGATTCGAAGCGGGTACCTACGTCGAAGTGGTAATTTAAGTTTTGGAAAGAGAAAAAAGTCGGCCGGTGGCTGATCGATGGTATTTGTTGAGTTTTCGGGGAGAAATTCGGTCACTAACAGTATAACTTTTCTACCGTCTGACCTGTCAAGAATTTCGAGTGCACAACACCGCGATAATCAAACAAAACCGTCAAAAAGAATTTAGAAAATTCCTTTAAGGCGCGTTTCCAATGCCAACTTGGAGTGGATTGGATTGGCTTACATGTTCCGCTTGTTTCGCACCGACACGTCCGCCACATATGCCTCTCGTGCAATCTGTGTCCAGAGTGGCGTGAAAATAGGATCTATTTCTATATCCACGCTGGAGTGGCAAAATGATTTATTTCGGAGCGATTCCAACAGGTGGCCGCGACGAGATCATTTGCAATGTATATTTTTAGTAAAATTTTATGAAAATGGCAAAAAAAATTCAGTTCTAATGATTGAAAGGCATATATCAATTCAAATGTGGTTATTTTATGTAGAATGAATATTATAATATTTATAATTGAAAACGACTGAAATTATGCTCGACAAAAGGATGTGACATCAATTCACTCAGGCATTGGAAACGAATCGCAGAGTTAGCTTCAACACACTTCACTCCAAGCTGGCATCACTTCACTCCAGAATGTATACCTACCAACTATAAAATATAAGTGTTTGTAATCGTTTCCCTTAGTAACGTGTTGTTTAATTGCGATAAAAACTTTCAAGAAACAATAGAGCATATCTTCTACAAAACGCAAATAACTTTCACTTCAAACATTCGATTGTCATCGATAACAGTCAGTGTCAGTTCCCCGTAAAATCCGACTTTCATCCATGCGCCAAGTAAACAGCACAGCAAAACCTAAAAAGCAGGTTTTCTCAGGTGAACTTTGGCCTTCTTTGATTAAATCAATATACCGTTATAAGTTCAAAATTTAATTTATTTTTGGGGAAGTTTTTGTGCAACAAAGAAATGGTTTTCGCTAATAAAATGTTGAAGCTTTCACCTTTCACGCTGTGGTTGCGGAAAAGGCTGTGAATGCAATTATCGTTTGGAAGTAAACAATTGATCGTGATGTAGGTAGGAAAGTTTCGCATTTAATTAAGAGAAAGTCGCTTTAAAATGTGCATCACAGTGATCAAATCATAGGTGCACAAACATTTTAGACGAAACGCCTGATGAATCACAGTGATGCGATGCATAGCAGGGTTGGAGGAACCGGAGGCAGAAGATCATTTATCTCAGTTTCATGGTATGGGAAAGCGAAACAAACGAAACGATCGCGATTTTGCAAAATGGCGGGAACTTATTTTCAATAAATTTTTGTTTTTCAAAGCGTTCGTTGTCGGCCACTCGCTGTCTGCGAACATGTTTGAACACGTTTGGGGCTTGCGTAATTTCTACGATATTTGCTTGCAATCGTGTAAACGTGAGGGGGTCGCAGATAGTGCAAGATAGTGCAAGATAGAGATGAAAGATATTGATCGTGTCTACAGTACATTAGCTCCACTTCTCGTTCTCTCCAATCTTCGTAAATAAAGAAAAGAAAGAAAGAAACACTTCTGGAACTATGAGATGAGGATTGAGGGTGTAATTTCGTCACATTCGGTTCTGGCAAAAGTTGTCTCTGTGTCCAACAAATCGCTTGCATTCCAAACCTTGTTGTTCAGTGCATTCAATTTAATCTCAATGATTTCAAAGCCCCACATACAATCAAATATTTTCCACCATCATACATTTTCTACAACATATACATATATTGAAATGGCTCCATATGTGGATACAGTTTGTTTTGTGAGACGCGTCCAAGTCGTTCCGCGTAATTTATCTTTACTATTTTTTAAAGTAAATTATTCATTTAACTAAATTTGTTTACATTTCAAGTACATTCACTTTGCACAATAAAGGGAAATTTGTAATTTTGGGGAAATTTTACAAATTATTTTTTTACAGAAAGAAAAAATTAAATTTTCCCTTATCTCTCCCCACATGAATGTTTTAAGTAAACAGAAAGTTTTTTGGATAAACTTCAAAATACCCTTTCGTCATTGATTTTACGCCACGTCATTGACTTCTTTGAATTTTGAAGCAGTTCGAGCTTGTGACTCAGTTGATTCTGTTGGCAAGTTACTTTGTTATAAATACAAAACAAGCTTACTAAGCAACACTAAAACACCAGTCGGAATTCAGACGGAAAACGATCGGAAATTGTTGGTTTTAATTCTTTTGTAACATTATAACAAGAATGCCAGTCGGAAAAGCAATTCTGTGACTTCCGACCGGTTTACGTCTGCCTTTCTCAAGGCAATTTTTACAAGGAAATTTTCCAGAATTTTTTCACCCGAGAGTGTTGCTAATTTTCTCAAAAGCTTCTGTGACTTCCGATCGCTTTACGTCTGCCTTTCTCAAGGCAATTTTTACAAGGAAATTTTCCTGAATTTTTTCACCCGAGAGTGTTGCTAATTTTCTCAAAAGTTCGAGATGCATTTGTTCATTTGCCTTAAAATGCAGGCATGACGCCAGTTGTATAAATGTCAAAGTAGGTAAAATAATTTCATGAAATGGAAACATTTCATCATAAATCATAAGTCAACCGAATTAATTACGCCTCCGCGAAAAATAAATTTTTGCATTCCTATAGTTGCTTTTGCGCCGTTAGTCTGCATCAGAGCGTAAATGGAATTTCTAATCGCAAGACACTGTTCTCCAAGGCCGCCCAGTCTACTTGCCGCTTGGTTACTTGTATGCATTTGGGAGCAAAACTTTTGCATTTATTTAAACCAAAAAAAAGAAACAATTTGAACTTTAACTGAATGCCAAATTTTGAACTTTACTTGATTCCCAATTTCGAATGCAAGTTTTTGTAACCGATATTGTGGTGGTTTTCTTTCATGGATAAATACGAGTGATATCACTAATTTACGTACATGCTATTGTATGTAATTTTTTCACGCATTCAACGAAATCATAAAAAAATAAAAATTCAATTCAAGAAAGCTTCACAACAAAATTCCGATTTAAAGCTCGAAAACTGCTCGAACCGGAAACAAAATAAGTTTTCTCTCGGTTTGTAAGACCTTAGAAAAGTTGTTTTTCGTATTTATTTTTAATATTTACCGTCACAAATGGGGTCACAAATGACCTTGACAAACATTTGCGAATTTGTTTTTTCAATCATTGAACATTCGCAACGATTTTGGCGCTTCAAACAAACGAAGCCCAGCCCCAAATTGTGCGTAACTCAATTTTGAGTTACAAAAACTTCAGGTGTACTTAATATTCTGCGAAGTATTTGGCAATAACTTTTCAAAGCTTTTGTTACGTATTCTATAACTTACGTTTTTCAATTTCTACTTTGATATCATGAATGCGTTAGCGTGCGTGAAAGCGAGTCTTATCTTCACTAATTCATGAACAGTTCTTATCAGTGAAATTTTGAAATTCAATACGCATGTAAATGAAAATGATTTTTTTTTTTTTTTTTGCAAAATTTCTAAATAAAATTTGTATGCTGCGTACTCGTGGAAATGTGTTTTCAAAGTTTTATTTATATTTTGATTCTGTAGCTTGGCGCAAATCTGAAGATTTTCGATTTCTTTGTACACAGCGAATGTAGTTAGACAAATGTGTCATGGTTAGCATAAGAATACATCAACATTTTTCGGAGTTTAATGAATTAATTTGAAATTTCTTAGTATAAACACAAATATATGTTGGATCAGATTGTAATGTTACCACCAAAGATACCAAATGAATGAATCAATTGCTATGCCAACAGATCATTTTTTATTTCTCATTGATCACCTAGGTCCTAGGTCATCATCATTCATGTTTGTGTCTCAAAGTTCAAACCTAGAGTCATTTTTCTTTAGCTCATGAACAGCAGAAGAACAAGAAGTGGATAATGACACTTTATCAAGAAAGAATAGAATTAATTTATCTTGACATTTTTACAGTCTTCTAACATGAGCTACCACCCACGAGATATTCTAGAATTTCATTTACACGATTCGATAATGTAAACTGGGATGTTGGATAGGAAGATGCTGAACTGAATGTGATGTGATACGGAAGAATATTTTGTTTTACAAAGTTTACTTTCTTCTCTGATACTGAGAATACAGTCAAAGACCTTCTCAAATTTAACGGCCTTCTTCCACGGGGAAGCTACAAGCAGCCTGAGACAGGCATCCTGATATCGTGTTTCAGTTTTCGAAATTTTCAGTTTCTTCTTTTTTTCGACTCACATCACATCCTTCCTACATTGAATCCATCATCATTTAGGGTTTCCAATAAAATACAAAATTATATAGGATGAAGAGGGTGGAATTTTGAAAATTAAAACAAATGTGTCGATATCTGCATCATGAAGGGAGGAAGTTTTATATGAAACTTGTCAAGATCATCACGTACCTACTGCTGTTGAAATTTTTTCACGCAACAGTAGTTCTTTTGGACGTTTTTCCTACGCAAATTGGCTGAAATTACTGATAATTCGTTAAACATGATCGCATGTTAGGGAATTGAATGAGCTACACCATATTGTCGAGTTTGTTAGTGCTCCTTAGATTGGACCAAATTTTGTCCCTCTATTTAAGGGTATAAATGACATCAAAAACTATACCAAAATATCTGAAACAATGCCACGACATATTTAAATGACGTTAAATGAAACCGTTTTCATAATTTATCGGTATTTTTCATTTGTAACGCTTCACGATCAGCTTACATTGTAATTGAGCTTCCAATTTGGAAAAGACAGTAGCTTAATGACCTTTCAAACAAGATGAGAAAACAAAGGGACCGCTAACAGGGAAATTACAATATTTAGTAATAGTTTAGTGCTATTGTTTATATGAGCACAAATTGAAATCAACAATTAGGTATTACTCGAAGATTCACCTTATTTTATATGTAACTTATATATGAAATTCTTATTATAAAAGTTTATAGTTAAGTTTCCAAAATATATGGTAATTCAATATAGGAGGGCTTGTCATTCATTTTGTTCAGCTTAATGGGTGAGGAATCTAATATGCTGGTCATTTAATATTTAACCATATGGCAGATTGCTTTCACTAAAGAACATGTTGACCAATGTTTTATGTTTACTTTTTATCATATTAGATTACACGCGGTACATTTAGCATCTGGATGATATAAATTCACAGACTCTATTCATTCTGTATACTATATATGATTTACAAAGTTATATTATAAAGTAACAAAAAAATTAAAAAACAAAATGGACATTTCCACTTGTTAGATTGCATTGACAATTGGTTATCATTTGATGTTTTATTTTTATTTCATTCTGATAACAGATCGATGACATTTGAAGGGTTATCAATGCTGCAGTAATTAAAACTGAATAATTTCAAAGAATCGGGATTATGCATTATAATTAAGGTGAATTTTCGAATAAAGGTTTTGTGAAAAATAAATCGATGACATCCATTCTGACGTTTCATCACATTCTGGAAAAGTTTTCAATTTTGAAACGCGTAAACAAAATTCTTTGAAATGTAAAAATTCTAAAAATACTAACTTATGCTAATACCATACAATCATCACGACACCAACAACAACAACAACATCAACAATGATGATGAGGATGAAAAAGAAAGAAAAAAAATACACCGTGAAACCTTTAAACTTTTGAGAAAAATTCAAGATAAGACAACAAAAATTTGTGAAAAACAAAAAGAAAATACAAACGAAAATTCAAAATCAAAATTTTGGTTTCTCGAGCCAAAAAATTTCGCGCCACGAATTATTTTTAGCTGAGATTCGTTAAATTTTATAGCAAACGATCATGACAAGTTGTTTTGTCAAAAAAATGTATATAACATTTGTGTATATGTTATTAATACAACTAGCATAAATTACATGTGTATCTTATGTAATATATTTTAATTTAAGACATAAGGCGTTGAATCAAAGTGGGGACACGTTTGATTTGCGTTGGAGATTGATAACAAACTTCTCACTTCGTTGAATACTTGTTTGCTAGAAACTACTTGCTTGTTGTTTATCTGATATCATTTTACAACCTACGCAACGTTAAACTTGCGTTTCTTTAAGAAAGAAAGAGAGACACCGTTTGAGCTTCAATTTTCCCGCCAAAATGTCATCGATTAAATTGCTCTCAAAATGCTCTCTGCGCAGAATTGCGTTGTCTCTTTTTGGATTTGAGCCAGTTCAAGCAAAGATCGTGGTCCCATTTTCTATGGGGTTCATTTCCCTTGTGGCACAAAAATACTAAAATTTTTCCCAAAACTATTTGAAAATCCAGTGATCCTTTTTGGTAAATCACAAAACTACAGATGGCAGCATCAATTTGGGATTTTTGTATTCTTGGCGGGAAAATGATCCACCACGTGGTTCGAGGGAGTCATCATTGCGTGATATTCATAAGAAAACAAACCAGAAAGAGAGAGATAAAGCGAAAGAGAGAAACAAATGAAACAAAAGGAGTTGACTTGATACGATGAATCCCCTCTCATTTGGTTTTGGGGCAAACATGGTTGGAGTCATGGTGTCACCATGGCGGGCAAAATTTTTGGCGGCAAAACAATTTCAGTTGTTTTGAATTGATTAATTGGCAAAAAAATAAAATTTAATAAATTTAAAATTTCGTTTATGTACCAAAGTAAAATTTGACTTACCGCTAGTATATTGGAACAATGTTTTTATATGGATACACAATATATGTATGCATATTATAGTACGTAGAATTTTCAAATGTATTAGCACTTACGAACACAACAGAACCATACCCTATGCCACGATTTGATTCCACCTTGACGAGGACGGGGGAGTAGTAGACTTGTGATTCAGTTCGAATTGAATTTATAAAACAACGTTCGATTTCAACTAAACCTGTTGAAAGTGGTTAATACGGGGGCAACTTCGAGCACAACGAATGGTGGATGTGATAAGTATAAAGTTTTGCTAATGAATTTCTGCGATGACTAAACATTGCATGATTTCAACATATTGGTGAAATGTTGACGGAGTAAATGGGGCGGAAAACACATAGCAAATAACATCAGCGCGTGTTATTTATAGCTGTTCAGGTGTTCGAATTTGCTGCAGCATACTTAATGGATTGATTCCTTTTATATGAACCTGTAGTTGCGTCAACGAGATTTTAAGTTTGAAAAACAATTTTGAATTTTAACCAATCTACAAGAAATTCATAAATCTTACTCAAGCATAGCAAATCAGTAACAAGGAATTTCCCTTGTAACGAGAAATATTTGACTCATTCCCGAATGTTTCCACAAAACCACAGAAAACTTTATGTACCTACTTTGCTGCTGTTCATTATATACCTACTTCGAGGTATTCAGAATGGACAAACTGCGACAATTCGCGACATGAACAAACACGTCGTCTTGAAAGCGCCAGTACTAGTTATACATATTACTTGGCCAGATCCATTTGGAGACAAGTCTTCGAGATTCTCCATGAAATTTCCTTGACACGAGCCAAACATTTTTGAGTTTGGGCCTTGTTTCTTGCTCCACCAAAAAGCAAAGCATTAGTGAGTCACAACAGCTCCCAATTCAGAAGGAATTTCTTTGTCTTGGAAGTGATTTGATGGTCTTCTTGGGCTGTGAGTACATGATTATTGAAAACATTCCGTCGTGATTGCAATCGTTAAGTAATTCTTTTGGCGCCATTCTCAAGGTAACAAATTGAGTTATTTTTAGGTTTTAGGTGATTTTCTCTTTTCTATATTTTCGCTAAATTTGAATATATGAACATAACTGGTTTGCTTTCTTTTTCATTTTAGCCAGAATAACTTTCCCCGTGTGCTTTTGGAAAATATGAATTTAATATATTTGTTTTTCTTTCAGACAAATCACCTAAACAGGATAAGAGTTAAAGAGAACCAACTGCATCATGGCACAACTTAAAAATTTAAAATGAAGAAACAAAAAGCCAATGAAGGCCATTGGCAAATGATCTCACTAAATATTTATGTTTCTTTTGTTACTATTTAATTATTTATAAAAAAGCATATTGTTTTAACAACGACAAGTTCACAATAATAATGACATTTTACGGAAATGCGGAAAAATATTTTAAATTAATTACTAAAACTAATTGTGAAGCTTACAAATTCTGTTTCACATTTTTAAATATTTTAATTTGTTATTAGAAATAAATAATAAAACGTTTACTTTGGAAAAAATTTGAAATGTTTTCATTTATTAAAAACCTCATTAATTCAGTGGAGTCAAGGTTAAAAGGAATTTGAAATGATTTTACATAAATATTTCATGGAAATCTTAATTTTCACATGAATTTTTTAATTTATTCGTTCCTAACATTGCATTGCGAAAATTCTGGCAAAATTTCAAGGAAATGCATCCCAGTTTTCCCGCCAAAAATACTTTATTCATCAGGAGGAGATGCAAATAGGATAATAAAAAATGAAAAATTGTTGAAAGTGCAATTCGAAATATCTGCCAAGACAAAATGCAATTCACAAGACAAGATGTAGACGACCAATAAAATTGGGGCCAAATATTCGCACAAAACGAAGACGAGCGTGGAAAACTGTAAAACCGAAATAAGTAAATACTGAAATAAGAAGAAATGTGTTATTCAAACAAATTTTCATATTGTTTGACCAGTGCTGCTACAAGATAAATCTGAACGTCTACGTTCAAGTTTTACCGCCTTTTCTGCTTTTTCTGCTTTTTCTGCTTTTCTACCTTCACATGACGAATTCAGTTGCATCGCGTATCGAATGCAAAACTACAGAAATTTTATAAGAAAACAAGAAACGACAAAAGGCCATCGCCCCAAATGTGGCTACCTACTTACACCACCCGATCTCTAACTTGCTTCCACACATATTTCGCGTACATCCCGTAACAAGAGCAAAGGCCATCCAAATAAAAGTACAGTTGTTTGGCGGTTTTCAACAAAAAACCCCTCGTCGTTTTTACCTTAACTGGACGTATCAGAAGTACGCCTAGTGCCATTAAAGTATTCTGTAATTGTAGCGCACTTTTGTGTGCCAATCCTGGACTTCTCCACATTATTCCATTGCATACCACTCAAGAAACCACTTCGACAGTTTACAATGAAACCTGAAATGCTTCAATGCAGTTGACTCAAGCTCCCATATCTAGTGGGGGACATGGAGGCGAGCAGAATTTGTCCATCCCCGAAGCATGGCCTTAAGTCAAATCAAGCCGCAAAAGCAGAGCCCAAAATTCTACCTTGCTTATAATATATACAAGAGAAAATTTTAAGCAGCTAAACTCATGCAGTTAATTTTTTGGCGGGATGTTGGGGAGATTTCATTTTGCTTGGCGTATTCAAAAAGACGAAGAGACGACTACGAAAACCGTAAACTTAGTTTAGAAAACCGAACTGAAGCGTGTGTCATACGAGAACGAGAAACCTGAATAACTTCGAGTGTCTTTTTGAAATCAAAACAACAAGCTATTGCTATAATCAACATAACATCCCCACAATCGAGTATAAAGCCAGCAACACGAGATTTTCGAAATGGCGGGAAGCGAAAACTCGTTAACTTGGTGATAGTGATGGCGATGTACAAAAGCAACGGGCACAATTTAGTGTTTTAATATCCGCACTTAAAGCTAAAATTAAATCTCGAAAAGCAGAAAATGGCGTATTGGTTAGGAGGAGGTAAAAGAGTGGAAAATGACAAAAAAAAACATGCAGCGTCGCCAACTAGAAGGGGAGCAAGAACATCAGACGCTCTGAAATGATGCCAGAAACTTGTTTCTTCGTATTCACTCAGATTTTGTTGCTAACATTTTGCTGTCTTTCGTCACAAGTTTGTGTTTTTAAAATTTTCTTATTCATCGTCTTCACGTTTTTCTCCTTCACATATTCTATGAATCGTCTGCACGTCTGTATGGAGCATTTTAAGTAGATAAATAATACATTAAAAACGTTGTATCACTTGGGTCTGTCGTCACTCTATGTAGATAGAGACGAGGAGCGATAGAAGAAAACAACGAGGCAGTGGCGTGCAAAAATTGAATCAAATAGAAAACCTTGAAGAATAAGTTCTGCAGAAAAACTTCAGGTTTGTAATTATCAAAACTGGTAAGCAACATAATTTACTTATGATTAGCCTCATAACCCATATCTGATCGGATCCGGGAACAATTTGTATATTTGGGATCGGTTTAGTTGTCATGTTTGACCGTGACGAACATCCTTTGGAGGGAAACCAACGTTTAATAACAAAACGGAAGCAAAAAACACTGGCACCGGATAACATAAATTCCACATATTTTGTATGGATTGCGTAACTCTCCATGCAATCAACATCCAGGCATAAAAAATTGTATACAAATTTGTTTGGTTATTCCGTTTCTGTTGCTTGTTTATGCCATGCGGCCTTTGTAGGCTACTAAAAAAATTACGCACTTAATCATGTCGTTATTCTCAAATTCGCTCGTGATCCAATTTCGGGGCTCAACAAGCAAGCTTCATTACAATTTAACCCAATTTACTGGTCGACATTTTAATGTTGCACAGACACACATTTGAACATTGCTATACTTATGAGAAAAAGGGGAACACTTGTGGCTTGACCGTCTGCTACAAATCTTTCCAGTAGTGTGCCAAAAACAACTTTATTCTTATTTGTTAGGCAATTGCAAACAACTCCTGGCACATCTCCGTCTCTGACCATGCTTACATAACAAACGACACATTGTGGTTGACACATCAATTCGTCTTCAAGTTAAAAACATATTATTGATCATAATCAAATACGCAGTTGTTTAAGTTCTATGCTTTTCAGGAATTTCCAGGAAGATACATTCGTGGACATTCAGTGGATTCCAAATGATTTTGTTCTGCAAAATTGCGGTTACACCGAAGGATCTTCCGGAAATCAACCTGGAAATAGGGATGCGACATTGACGATGGAACATCGATGTTGAAATTTAGCAACATGTTTCACGACTTTTTACAAAACCATTTCATTCAAAAGGGTTTGATTTTATAAAATTCATTTTTCGTTCAATATTTAAATATTTATTCAATTTCAATTTCGATTGGATAAAATAATACAGTAGAGTCCCGCTAATCCGAATCAATTGGGACCGAACCCTGTTCGAATTTTTCATATAAGGCCATGTATTGACTTATTGAGGCGTGTTGAGCGTCTGATGTGCCAAGAATTAAAGGTAAGAAGTTACGCATTCTGGTATACTGCAATTTAAAGTGCTCTGTAGTGTGGCTGTGAGGTTTTCGACGGGTGCCTTAAATTTTATTGAGTTCTTATGCCTTGGGAAGTCTGCCTTAAAAGTTTCTTAAATGTATGTTAAACGAACGACATAGTTTGGAAAATTTTGTTCCCAGTTCAGAAATTTAAAAAAATTATTTCCCTAGTCCTGTTCGGATTAGGCTGATTTTCGGATTAGCGGGACTCAACTGTTCTTACAACCACCAGAACCTTTTATCTATGGTCCGCAGAAAAAGTTGGTTTTTTGGATTTTCCCTTTAAACGGCTCCTCTCGTTCTTCGGACGGAACTGAAGTTTCCATGACACAAATTTTTTTTCGCCATTTTCATCATACCTAAAGAAACCTAAAGTACGAGCACCGAAGATGTCTTGTCGATGGTAAAAAAAAATCGATGTTTAGCGAAAACATGGAAATGGGTTAATCGTTTACCACATACAATCGGACTAACAATTTCTCGATCACAGCCAAATACAAAGTTATTCTACATTCATAAGGTAATAAGAATTTTCATTTTAATTGTGGCCACACCGAAATATCTTCCTGAACGTAACCTGAAAATGGGTTAACCGTTTGAGATAAACTGTTTAAATTTAAATAGGGTCAACTAGAAGCTTTACTTAGCGTCAATTAAACAAGTTGTCCAGTCAATTGTTGAGTTAATTCGAGAAGTTTAATTGAATGATATTACAAACAAGTGGCAGAACAGTAACAACTCAAATTAACATCAAACATGTTATTTTAAGCTAAAGTACATATCTGTTTGACCCACTTCCAAGGAGCTCAAATTTTGAAGGATAGTCTGGTGTTAAAAGCTAAGGACATTATATTGAGTATTACGATGGAGACGAGGATTTAGGTAGGTGTGTGGATCTTTCCAATTTATAAATTGCGAGTTAAACTGATTCCCGAACGGGCATAAAACGATACTAGTGAATACAAGTGCATACTCGATACCAAGTAATTATCGATACCTTACGACCGATACTGTACCGAGTAAGAATATCGATACCTCAGTGGTATCGTTTCATCCCTATTCCCGAATCCTTGGTGTTTGACACAATCACCAGTTTTCAATGACCGAATTCTGAGTTTCTCACCACTGTTTAGGTAGGTACCTAGATTGTTTAGGTAGAACGTAATAAATATGAAAAGATAACAAGACATTTTGTTATGATAATAACGAGATATTGAACTGATATCATCCACGTACGCCACTGCATATATGTACACATATCAGTCAAGGAGGAAAAAAGAAAGGAACAAGGAAAATGAAAAAGACAATAAGAAAATAAGTAAATAAACAAGAACGAAATTTTAATCGAACGAAAATCTGGATTTCAACTTGCACGTGTTCATTAGAAAACACTCGGAAAGGGCCGCGCGTTTCTCGTTCCTTTTTTAATACGTTTTCAAAAAAAAAATGAAAAAGGAAAAACCTCACATTCAATTTTGTCTCAAAGTTAGTGTTCTTGTTTAGTTTAGTTTTCGTAAGGCTCCAACTTCATTTCTGAAACAAAAAATAAAAATAAAAATAAAATAACCCTACGATAACCTAAAAACACTGAAACACTTGCACGAAACTCAAATCCCTTCTCTTTCTCATTTCGTTTCATATGTACTTCCATCCTCGTCGTTTCCATTTCATTCCACCTTCACTTGCAGTTGATTCGATTTCGAATTCGAATTCAATCCTTCAGGAACGAACGCCAAGTGCATCGATCCCAGATTTGTTTTTATTTTCAATTTTTTTCTCATTCTTTTTGTATATAGTTATCCTTTTTCTTATTTTATTACCAATTATTTTTTATTTCATTTGACTCCACATCGTACGAACGTCAACGAAGAAGGAGTTGAACGCGGTCGTGTTGTTTACATTTTCTTAGTTGTTTCATTCCTCAGCATTCGCGCCATAAAACTTATATACGTTTCTACGCGTTTTACAGCGTTGCCATACGTTCAAGTTGATCATTTGAAAACATTTTGATTTTCGTTTGTGGACGTTTTTCTATTTCATAACAAAAATCGCGTGAAACGAAATAGAAAAAAAACTTGTTTCTTATATTTTTCTTAGCTCAATGCAATTATCAGTTCTTGAAAATAATAAGAAAATTTTTTTCTTCGTCTAAACTCTTTGGAAACACTTTTGTAGCAAGTGCTGGACGCTGGTACAAGTGTTTCATTTCAATAGAAACGGCGTGATGTTGGACACTCGATAGGTCAAAAAAAATTGACTTGATTTCAAATAAGAACCCTAAGTGGAGGATTGAATTCATAAATAAGAATTTTCTTATTTTCTTGGCATCGTGTCAATTTACTCGGCCAGCCAGAACGGATAAGTGACGTCTCTTGTCCATTGGTTTGTCCGCCAACAAAGGTGCAGTGCAGGAAAGAAATTTAAAATTTTCTAAGAATAAGATTTTTCTGGCAGCATCCCGTTGCTGTCCTATAAGACGACGCTATAGTTTCTTATTTATTTTTCTTCGTTTCTGATTATTCTAGTTAAGTTCCTTTTTTTGACTTCTTACGTGCAGTTTATATGTACCGATTGAACACCTGCATGCACTGGATCCATCCAAGTCCAAGGGGATGTGGAGTGAATTCACTGCACGTAATCAATCCGTTCCTCGTGCCTCGTTCATCCACACGAGGTTTCTTACGTTTGTTTGGATTTTTATCGTACCGCGTTGAGGTTTATCTCGTTGACTACAGAAAATAAACTTTTGTTTGACTTTCTCTCTCTGCTTCTCTAGACAACTTTAGCCGGACTTTAGCAAATTCAGCAAAAGTAACCTCATTGAACGGCATGCAAGATGGCTGCTGCCTTTACGCGGGAGTTAAGATCTTCTGTTTATACAATAATGAGTTTGCTCGGAAGATATTGCAATTTTTGTACTATTTGACGAAAAGTAATGAAGGGGAAATACCCTTAAAAATGCTAGATGTTACTCAAGAAATGCGCTTCATTTGACAATGTCAAATGTCAAATTTGTTTATGTTCGCTTATGAAGTTGCTCGAGGTTCCTGACAATAAAAATAATAAGAATAAATTTTAACAGTAAAATAGAAATCCTTGAAAATTTAATAATTATTATGTTAATTTTGTGTCCAACAACTTTCCATCTGATTTCGTGGAATTGACCGTAATGTTTTCATTGAAGGTATATATTTATTTAAATAACCTTGTAACGAACATCATAGATCATTGTGAAAGAATAATTTGTCATTGTTTCAGTAAAACGGACATAAGACAAAACCAATGCTTAAAATCAAACGCAAAACCCTTCTCATTATCATTAATTATAGGTTAGTACGGCCGTTGGTTCACTATAGAATGGATCATCATTCCGTGGTCAACTGAAATAAATTCAATTTTCCTCTCTTCAACAACATTTATCTTTATTTTCGTTCAAGAAACGACGAAGAAAACAAGACGAAACAATCCAGTTTAAGAAAGTCAGTCGTATGCCTGAGCCTGGCCAATGATTTAGTCTAGGTTTTCGCTGGATGGATGGTTGGTCTGTTTCAGTAGGAAGCACGTTCTAGAATTTCGCAAATACAAAGGATCTATTCACTGGTACGTTGTTTATTCAACGTATTGAAAATGTGCTGATAGAGAAGCAACACAAGATAAAGCAACATAACATCGTACAGAGACTCCATTCGCATGCAGCTCAACTATTAGTCTAATATGTCCAATAAAATCCCAAACTAAAGTCAAACGAAGAATCTCCAAAGCATCGTCAAGATAATGTAAATGGCTGTTGCTATCGCTTATAAACTGATCCCCATTTAGACAGTTGTTGGGTCTTTAAAAACCGTTGGGTTCATGCAAGAAAGGGAAAGGAGAGAAGTTGGAGGTAACTCTGTTCAGTTATAAGCCACGAACAGAAAATGAACAGTAGCTGGTAGCTGCTGGGGTACACGTATTCGGGCGTGCTACATAATTTTTGCTTGCACTGAAGACTGAATAGAATAAAAACTCCATGAAGCATGACAGGCAAATATATTTGCTTGCTTGCGATTTAAGCTCCTCGACTACATATTGCTGGATGTTGCTGGTTTTAAAGGAGCTCCGCCTCGGATCCCTTTACCTCCTACTTTAATGGGGATAAGTTTTTGGTATTATAAATTGGAGATGTTGTAAATCTGAATCAAAATCTCGACAATCGTGTGTGCTTGGGCATTTGTAAATGATGTTTTTTTGTTTGTATATTATTTCTTAATCTTCACATGATCCAATCTTTAGCTCTTCAGAAAGACAGTCTTTTGTTGGCAGCAAGCAACCAACATCTAGCATTCAATATCCAGTCGGAATAAGCTTGTGAAAAGACTAATTTGCTTGTGATTGTTGATCTCATGATAAGGCTTTATATACAGCAGCCACACGATTTGCAAAGGAAGACGTTAAGACAATCAGTTGACTTTAAGAAGGACGCGATTTAAGAGAACGATAAATTTTTTTTCTTTTCATCATTTTTTGTATTATGACTATCTCTTGGCCTCGAGCCAAGTCTTGTGTGAATGACATTTTGCAGATAATTATTCTCGATTATGATAGCAATTAATGTAATTCACTCGTTAGAATTCGATTCTAGAACAGATGACTCTTTATTCATTATCAACTAGTTTCATGTAAACCACGAGTAATGGAATAGCTGTAGGGGAAGTGATTTTGCACAGAAGCATAGGTTTTTGATTCCCTCACAAAGTTGTACAATAATTTATCAATTGTTAACGGGTGATCATTATCACAGCATTCTATAGAATCGGGGAGCCTTAAAAATAACCACGTAAAAGGATCAACGGAAAGTGGTTATTAAAGTTGGAAGTTGTTATCAACTATTTTGATCGTAGTGGTTTTGTGGGTTATATAGTCGTGGAAAGACCATAAATCAAGTCGATAGCCTGAATCGGACGACAATAACATTAATTAGTAGAGTAGTGAAGTGAGCAGAGCATGCAGTTTGACTCTAGGCTGGTCAAGTATGGTAAAGTACTGGATGTGCCTATGAATTACAGTAACTACTTATGGTTGTATACAAGTCATCCGTTGCCAGTAGAGTAATGCACGGATGCAGATATGCTGTACTTCGTGCCTGGTGCAGTGTCAAAGATTACCATCGTAACCACGAAATGAACAAATGTAGGGGGTGACAGAGAAGTAAATGATTACAATTTTTCTGACTCTCTCACCTGAATAGATGCAATCATCCTCTCAAAGAATATCCAAAGCACATCTCGTGCCTATTCACATTAATCTATGTCACTCTTGCAGACGTACCTTGATGCACTAAATGCAAATTATATCATTTATTTTACTCAGGGATTTTACAAAGAGATTAACTTAGCGACTGGTTGCTTCCATGCAACAGTGAATGTGGGGGAAACCTCGGAAGACAGCTAATATGACATCGAGGTAATTTGTTTGTTACAGTGTCTGTTGCAGGCATATCCTTATCGGGCAGTGGATGTTGGGTTTCAATAGGTGGAGCCAAGAAGCAGAGCAGCTTTCCCCAGAGGATAAAATAAATTTGAAAATTTTTCAAGTGTTACTCCTCCAAGCAAGACTTGACTTATCGGTCATTAATTAACCGAGTTAAGCAATTAATTAGCAGTGACTTCTGAAAAGGAGTTGCAGTCTGAAATAAGGAGTTACAAAAAACGATGGAGTTTAAAAGAATTTAAATTGAATTCAATTCAACTTCAACTTCAAATATTGTGGAACCGGAAACATGTAAGACATAAATATTGCATGATAGATTTGTAAGAGATTACTATGAGAGACGCACAATTCACGAGAGTCAAAGAACCAGTGAAACCTGTCATCATTGGGAACTAGGTATGGTATGCTAGGCAACACAAAATAACAAATAATTGCTAGACTGGAAATGTAAAAGAAATGATGATGGTTGGTTAGAGTTCTGTCGAAGATGAGATCCCATCACACAAAGTGCTATAGCTTCATGACATGATGTAACTGACAAACATGAAGAACTTGGATGTGGCTTTGATTATATTTACAAGTTTTTATAGCTGTTGCGGAGATAATGTTAGGTTAACATTGTAACGAAACGGTCACTGTCCTCTAGTGAACTTCTGATAAATCATGGTGTTACATCCGCAACTCATGTTATATCCCTTTTCTCTTCGCTTCACGGGAAAGGTACGTAATAGAAGCTACCACTTCCAGTTGATACCTAATTCAATGTATCTTCAACAATCATTATGAAGTGTGTCTAGCAAAGTGGGAATCTATCATTGCTTCCAATCGTGGCCTCCTTGTGATTTGTGGACTTACATATGTGCTTCTAAATGGCAGAAAGTCATCAAGCCCATGACTAAAAAAGGGTTTCCAGATTGTTTCTCCCGTCAACAAGCAGGAAGCACCAACAAGTGGTGTAATACCAGAAGTAATTAGTGGCGAATGAGTTATAGGACGCTCACATCTAAATACCCTCATAAGGTACTAAATAAAATTTGATTTTTTGATGTTAATAAGTCACATACGCTAGTGTCCTCTGGGGAAGAACAACAAAATGTCATCGTTGAAGTGGTTTTGAATAAATTAAGAACGAATTTTATTTATTCATGCAAATAACGTTTTCACTGAACATAATGTTGTCATGAAAGCAATTGAAGAAGATAGTTTGAGTTCTTGGAAGGTAATTATTGGGAAAAAAATACAATTGATAAAAATAAATAGTTTAGTAGTAGAGTAATCGATTATTTTGAATGCATTTTGTAGCCTTATAGGTCCACAAATGGCGGTGTTTTACAATCGCCTCACGTTCGACCATAAAAATAAAAACCACCGCATGAAGCGCCTTCGATGCCGAAAAAGGCGACTGAGGATGTAAACAAATAAAAGTTTTCACTTGTGATAAGTTTACAAGACAAAAAGACATTTTTCAATTTTTATTGCTTTTGAATTGTAGAATTTACATGTTAAGGACCCAATTTACTATGATTTAGTTAATATTTGTCAGGAATTCAGACGACCTTCTCGATCCATGAGAACTCCGATATCTCCGGTCAATATCCCGAAAAGTTTGATCTACCTCAAGAGCTCCAACCATTGTTTGACGTGACTTTCAATTTCAATTCTTCAAAAATCTTTTCCGCCAAAATAACCATTTAAATTCCCCCAAAAAGGAAACGTTCTTGTGGGTTCCTACAATTAATGACTGTCAGTGGTTAGAACTCTTGCATGAAGGAGATCATTAAAATCAAATTCTGAAAATTCCTGCATGTCATCCTGACCACATCCGTTAATTGTGGTGTTATGACAAACTTGTTGAATTATAGAGACGATTTTTGTTTCAATTCAGTTGATTTAAGGTTATTTGAAACATTTCTAGTCGATAGAAAGACTCTCAGCAAGTGTGGATCATACAAAGTAATGTTACGACAACGACAACTAATCAATACAAATCACGAAGCATTTACTAAATTTCCATTTAATGCATAATGCAACAATGCATCTGCATCTTGGTGCTGTGAAAACAGAAAAAGAAATGCAACATGAGAAAATTGTAGTTTTTTCCTTTAGTGAGTAATTAACATTTTAGGAAAACTGCCCCAGGACTTATGGTGATTAATGATTGCGTCTAGAAGTGCGCTAAGTTGGCATGACGGTAATGGAAATTTGTATTCAATTTCAACGCCTTGTAGAAGCTTTGCTGTGTTAATTTAAATTCTTCTCATGTATTATCACTACTCTATCATAGATATTTGATTTAGGTGTATAATGCTCAATGTATCACTGATCAAAGGGACACTCAAATTTTGGTATCATCAAACAATGTCCAAAAATGCCAAGGTTGATAAGAAATCACCGCAAACATATGGCCATCGCTCAAAGAAACTGTCAATGGCAAACATCTGCAGGATATCCATGGAAAGGATCATAAGAATCTGGCCATTGATCATACGAAAATACCTACCCCTTTTTGCATAGACTTTGCACAAAAGCATTTGTAAACCTTTCACATATGAAACTGAGAATAGGTCCAGGTGCCATCGTCTGATTCAGTGATAACCGAAAGTTACAATCAAAACCTCTTCTGGCTAAGTGAAAATGGTTTCTTTGAATGAATAATTCTTGTCCAGCAACCAGCAGGCTTTGGCCATTGTGTCCGAACATTTGCACAAGATAAGAACCCTTTGAACGGATTAGGCATCGTCATTCTAGAATGATAGACGAAGAAAAGTGTGAAAGAATTCACAGCACACCTGTTGGTTTTCCATTTTACAATAGATTTGCATTATACTGTCTGCAAATTTTCAAGTGTAGTGTACATTTTCTAATGATTTGATCTACTCGTACAACACGTGACTCACCGCTTGGTATTGCCAAAACTAGGTTATTCGTTACAAACCACTGTACAGCACCTAACCAAGGAAATTAACTAAAAGTAGTAGCCATTATTATCCTTCACGATCATCGCAATTTACTTCAGATTTTCATGTTGTCTTCCAACTCCTGTACCTCACTAATCCATCTCTCATCTCTGATTGCATTTCTGCTTCCATGATTGCGTACATCAAACCAACTCATAAAAAGGTTTTCTAACCAAAACCAAAAAATACTGAACGATTTTTAAGTCTTAAACCCTGAAAGCAAATTACGATTGAACCAGCGTCAATGATGATGATGATGCGCTGAGGATGATGACAATGACTATGATGACCATGTCAGTGATTGCGTCTCTGAGTGAATAATACAAGGAGCTACTGAAAAATAATTTCACACTGATTACTCTTATGGCATTGAAAAGCCAACAAAAAAGCTTAAATTGGCTTTTGGATGAATTGAAAAGAAAATGCGTTTTGTATGGGTTTTTGTGGTTTTCGGTTTCGCCATTCGTTCTCTAACTTTAAGGGGATTTCTGCTTCAAGCAATTAGGAGAATCTCCTATTCGTTTCGTACTGTCTCGTCAAAAGGAGCAGAAGCATCAGACGTACTTTTGTCAAGAGGATTGTGATCAAAAGAACAAATTACTCCATCTTAAAGAACGATTACCGCAAATAACCGCTAATTACCACATTTTCAATTCACAGAGGTCAATTAAGTAATTATAAACACACGGCTTGATGGATGGAATAGGTACAGCAGCTCGAGAGGATATTATAAATGAAAAGATATTTTTCACTGGAAAATAATTAGAAATGCTACGGTTGTGATAAAAACGAAACTAAGTTTTTAGTTGATTCTCAGACTTTTGATAGTGCTGGACTCAATAGTATCTTGTCACTGACTAGTAATTTTTCAAAGAAAACTCATAAAACATTTCGGAAAAGTCACTAACCTTACCTTGATCCCACGCATTGAAATAAGGTCTCTTTCCGCATTTAAGTCAACTGTGGAGCTGTAAACCCAAACATAGAAACTTTTATAGATAAATTTCAGAAAATAAACAAAAGTTTTTGATTTCTTCATCAAACCTTCAAATTCAAAGACGAGTTATTCTCTCTTTGGAGTTATTGTCCGAAAATGAAGAATCAAGGAAATTGGAGGAATACTAATAAAACTCTGTAATTCAACTTCAAACTCTTTTCAAATCAAAAAACGTTTCTGTTGTAACAGCATTTTGTATATTGTTTAAGGTTCATGGCTGTTTGAACTCTTCAAAGTGTTAAAATATACAAAATTTTTGGAGATTTTTGACTGCGAATTTAGAATCAGAACAGCAAGGAGCTTCAAAGTGATGTTGACTTTTGACCCAATTCGAGGTGAACAATTCAATTTTTGGAGTTAACACATGTACTCACCACTATTCAGTGGTGTGTCCAGTACAGACTGAATTACTTCAAATGAGATTGGATGGGATACCATGAGATGTGCGGATGATAAACAACTTACCAAACATCAGATAGTGGGACTGAACTCTGCATCTTGATCTTCATCTGCATCTGAAGTCAGTTTTATCTTCTGATCCTCTGTTCTGTAAACCCAATATTGTTCATGATGGAGAAATGTGACGCTATCGAATCACCCAGCATCCAGATCCAACAGAACAGACTCCAATCTCCAAACTCCGTCCGACCCCTTCCAACAGTGTCGTATTGAATATCATAATCTATGTTTCCTTTTCTCCTTGTCTCTCTGCTTCACATCATTGATCGTCTCTTCTTACATTCCCTCATGCACGAAGCGTTCTGGAGTTTCTGATTGTTCGCCTGTTCTGTTCTGATTGTACAGAGTTTGGCTTGGGTTAGCTTCGTAGCTACAACGATCGCGTCTTCTTATACCTTGCGGCTTACAAACATTTGACCGGTCATTCACCCAAAGTAACATGAAAACAACGCGCAACGATAGCGTCAGTTTTTTTACAGTGTTTTATGTCAGAACGTTCGTCAAACGGGGCATCAGTGGGGGTGTGATTGAAACATAAGTGACGCTACTTCACCATCATCAAATCAAGCTTGGATCTACGAGTTGAAAATGGAATTAGAGTTTGTGTCAGTGATGTTTCTTATATACAAACACGTATACGATCGATGAGATGTGACGTTTTCAACGAATGACAACAAGTAGTAAACCTAAACAGGGTAAGGTTTGTTGTCGTTTCTGTGTTGTTGCTGCTTCTGTTGTTTGTTTACATTCGGATCGTGGCACTTCGTTTCTTCTGATATACTAATTTTAAAATTGTATTGAATGCAGCTACAATATTTTGAAGATTACGAGTTCGTCGACTCAACGCACAAACAAACGCGTCGTAATAGAAAAACAAACGGTTCCATGCCTGTGAAAGTTTCCTTATCTCCGCTCACAGTTCACTCTTCTGCTTTCTCTGACACTTTACGTTTAATGGGAATATCATACAAAATGAATTTCACTGTGATTCTTAATTCAATATTCGGAGAAGAAAATTGAGGAACGAGTATCCTATGTTGAAAACAA
Source organism: Chrysops caecutiens (assembly GCA_963971475.1). Classification (NCBI taxonomy): domain Eukaryota; kingdom Metazoa; phylum Arthropoda; class Insecta; order Diptera; family Tabanidae; genus Chrysops; species Chrysops caecutiens. Next base: position 31,206,883 of record OZ020567.1, on the reverse strand, counting down.
GAAACGATTGTAGGAAACCCTATAGGAGAAAATGTTGTATACTAGTGACCGGGAATCGAACCACGGACCTTCCGCTGGCCGGGCGGATGCTCTTACCACTAAGCTATCCTGAGCACATTTTCCATGTTCCCATATAGGTATATTGAGTCGCCACACGATATCACATACATTGGAACCTTCAGCAGGGGGGAGCAAAGAATATACTCGAATAGAGGAATCAAAACAGAACCTTATAAAGCCTTTTGGCGCGTTTTCATTGCAATGCAAATCATAATACAAATTTGCATCAATAGTTTATAACATTGTGTTTGTTTACATTTGGTTTATTGCAAAAATTGATAGCAATTAAAGTCTCAAAATGGAATTAATAAATAATAATAACAAGATCCCAATATGGAATATGTTGAACCTTTAACCACGGTTATGCTCATTAGCTCAACCCAAAGTTGAAAAAAACGAACGGTTCTTGGATTCGTGGCATTTTATTTTTGTACGAACCAACAACAGCAATCGAAGAACTCTTTCAATTTGTATAGAGTTTCTTTTCTTCAGAGGTCAGTTGGTTTTATAGTTTAGTTTAGAGGTTATTGTACTGAACGAACTCCATCTTCGGCTTCTTCACTCTCTGTATCTACTGATTATCTAGATAGACTATAGAGTGCTGGGTAATTTGAAAGCTTGAGTTTAAGTTTAAATTCACATTAAGAGACATTCAAAGCTTCTGTGACGTCATGGTTAAAAATAGAATTTAAACAAAAATATGAACAAATCAACTGCATTGATCACGTCAAAGATAATTTCTTTGTTTACTGAGAATATTTAATGCAACAAAGACAGCGCAGGGCACACCACACAATGCATTCAAGTGACCAAGATGTTTATAAAATTGAAATTCATTGCATTCACACTTTTAATGACAGTGCCCCAAATAATTTCAACGGAATAAAAGCTCTTGACTTTTAAGTTATTGTGCAGAATTTTTTAAAATAAATTAAAATTCATGTCATGATTCATGAGAAATGGATATGAGTCTGGGTAATTATGGTTACAGAAAATTTTTCATGAATTTTTATGAATTTCCAACAAAACTATTTTAGAAAAACAATTTGTCTGCCTGTAAATGGGAGATCGCCCTGTGGTAATGGTGACATTCAATTAATACGAATTTGCACCGAAGCTAATTTAAAATGATTGCCTTCTTATGGCATTTAGACTTGGATATGGTGGTAATCGTAGCTTCCAACTCTTTGTCATATATGTAGAAAGTACTTAGAAATAGAAATAAATCGAATTCGGAAAGAATTTAGAATTGTTGTCGGTTTTTTTTTGTTTATTTTCGACTGATGTTGATGTTGACAGCATAAACGATACGACACCACTTCCCTATTGAAATCGATATTAATAGTAGCACAATTGATGGAGGGATGTGGAGTACCCTAACCTTGTCCTACCCTACTATACTATACTGTACACTACATTCTAAACAAACGCATCTAACGAAACATGCACGCACATATGGATGGAAAACTGAAATGACGAAAGATGAGGGTATTTTGTGATTCCATAGGGGCGCACCATACCAACTATGTATACACTGTGACGAGGACGGAATTGTAATTAATTATTTTGTAATGATTTTTCAAAAAATTCTTTCAACAAAGCTAAGTTGAATCAACGTTCTGCTTTCTATAAGGAAGGTCATTCAATTGTCTGTCACATTCAGTTGATTGGTTATAGAAAAGCATCAACAATCATACTGTAATTGTTATAAATGATGGCAAGCCTCGATGTGATTCAATTTTGTTTCTATGGATAAACGCTAGGACATATATAACACATTGTGAGTATTATAATTGACTATTGTATGTATACATTTTGCAATTTCCTGCACCAAAACCAGCAATAACTAAAATTGGAGGAACCAACAAGCGTCCAATTGAGATGGTTATACTAGCATTGTTTATAAAGACATTTTCATGTTATTGAATTTCGTACTAATCCATTTTCGATTTTGACACTTTTCTGAAATCCTCAGGTTTGTCTATTATTTATCAGGTGATGTGTAACGAGAATAACTCATTTCCTATTCAGTACAAAGTCGCAAAAGTGAATGGAAAGTGAAGCGCAAATATTTCGAACGCAATTTCTCTTGAATTTGTTTACATTTTTCTCTCACAAGTATCAGACGATGGAATCGAAAATAAAGTTTTAATTTAAATTGAATGAAAAATAATCACCTTATCAAAATAAACACGAAAATTCCAATCCCTTCGAATTCACAGAGAAAGGAAACTTTTCTTTCCGTTGAGCCTGTCGCCTCTCGTGGGGGAAATTTTAATTAAACAAGACCTCCCAAGAACGTACTGTACCGTTTCGTTTCGTCCTTATCTGAACTGAATTGATATTTGGCAAATCGTCAAGTGCATTCAACGCTCAATTGATTATAGAGTATGTGAACAAATACCTTTTGAATAAACATCGTAAATTGTCCATGTATGTAATTATCATAGCGTTACTCATATGGACCGTCCTTGTGATTGGATTCCCAAAAGCCAGTCAAGACGAAATCATGTTTAAACATACAAGATAACTTAAAACCTCTAATGATTCATCTCGTTGAAGAATTCAACGAATTGATACGCACAAATATGTATCAAGTCTAGAGGCGAATGTTTCCCAAGATTGTGTGTCGTCGTGATTCATAGAAAATTTTTAAGAAAAATGAATCATCACTTGAATATTCCAAAAAAGGGACTGAACCTTAAGGAATTTGGAAGTTTTGTTTATTTTATTAAAATTTCTCCAAATGTGTATTCATGTTGATGAGAATCAATGAGAAACAATTCTATTTGGGATCCCAGTAGACGACAAGGAGGTCTGAAAGAATGTCTGTGAAAATTTGAAACTCCCTAGAGAATGGAGGAATTTCTGCAATGATACGAGTATGAGATGCAAAAGACTCCTCAGTGATTAGATCACGTAATTTCATTGAAACTTCTTCCTAGGATTCCATGATTTGATATAATTCACACGACATATCTGTGTGTTCGATAGTAAAATGAATCAAAATTGCATAAATTGCAAGAAAATTACATTTCTTTCTGGTTAACGATGAGATTATTTTCAAAACAATTCAACATTGCATGATTGGAATGAGAAGATTCAAAGATTCATGAGTTTGTATCAGCAGTTTTATAAATCCACAAGAACTGTAATTATTATAATGAGGGAATAAGGAGGTTGTACACTCGTCAATTGGCATGATAATGTAAGATCACATTCATTTGCACGTGCATTTATTTTCGTTTCCTTCTTCTTGTTGTAGAGATGACTGATGGGATTGTTGAAACCTGCGTATTGTGATTTCAATTTCAATATTAAATGGGTTATAAAAATTGAATTCTGTCGAGATCAAATCAACATAAAAAGTCACTGTAAATTTCCATTACCTTTAATTTAATAGATGACACCTAGTGATGACGAATTGGTCCACATTTGCTACTCTGTTGTGTGTCCCGTTCCAAAGAATGACCTTTAGTGGTCACAGTTAAAAGTTATTTTTTTGCAATTTATCCTCCACTGCCTCTGAACACAAAGAGTTGTCGTCGTATTCATTACAGCCTTCATTAGAACATGACTCTTGTCGACACAAAGTTGAATCTGTGCGGCGATCGGCGCCGCCTTGTAGTTTGTGGTTTCTTGTAAGTAACTGACAAAAACAAAATAAGAATAAGACTATATTAACTAGTTAATCATAGTATGGAATGTGAGCTTGTATTTCTTTAACTGCCTTTACAAAATATCATGCTAACGTATTATTATCCACAGGATTTCTGAGTCATTTTCATTGCATTAAACTCGTTTATTATATAATTACCCGCGCGAATGGTTCGCTCAGTTACTGTGACTTCTATTTGAAGTTGAGTTGCAACTTAAATCCCCTGTGATCTTAAGTGGCGACATAAAGTCAAAGGAAACTGTCTCTAGCATGTCGGCACGAGCTTGAGGGACTCTACCACCAAGGAAAGAGCAAATAATAAAATAATGAAACTCTTGTTTGCTGTCTTGTTCTGCAAATCATTTCTTGTGCTGCTAAGATGCAATTTATTTTTTCTTAAAAAACCATTCATCCACCATGATCTATTCAGTGGTCTTGATATTTGTCAAATAAATATAATTCTATAAAGTTTGTAGTAACCGCCTCACAGACATTTTTCTATATAATTTCTTGGGTGGTGACATTTTCAAATGAATTTATTCACTCGAGATTACTTTTTCGTAACCACCTTCTCCAAAGTATTATGTTAAAATAAACCCTACAGTCTATGAAGAAATAATAACAAATATTTTCTCTTTGTTGTCACTAAATGTTCGAGGAACATCAAAAGTTGACAAATAGGTGCATGTCCCTAAAGTAGACTGAGACTCTTGTGTGGGTTCGAACACGAAAAATGTGATCAAAATTCTATTTCATTTCGAATTACATCAAATTAAACAATAATCGTTCGTGACAGAGATAAATAGGGAAAGTCTGTGACTCTAGAATTGTTCAAGGAATGTGTCTTTACCTTTAAATGTGTTAAGTGACTTTCCTAGGTAACAACAAAAGGATTAATTTGAGATTGTGCCACTGATTGATATCAGATTGTATTGTGCTACCAGTTGTCTTGAAAATTTGTACCACTTACTAAAAAGACAAATCAATCATCACTGACCTGAAAATCTGATATCCCTTGAAAGTAATCAATCTGGAAAAGAACAGTCTACCCTCGACCTTGATCGTAATTGAGGTTAATTAATACGATCATGAATATCACAAAGACGAAAAACTTGTGGAAGTGTTGCTAAGTGTTGATTCTCATGAATTTGATAATTTTTCATGGTTTCAGTTTTTATTCTGCAAATTCAAAAATGACTTTCAAGACACCGAACGATGGTGCAGTGAGTAGAAGAAGAGAAATATTTTATTATTTTAATTTGAAAAATTTACTCAACAAAAAAACTAAATTATATCCAGTGAAGTCTCAAAGCTATACACATAAAAACGTCTTAGAAATTGCAAGTACCAAAGATTTTTATAAAACTCATTGTCTGGTGTGCATCGAAGCAAAGTCATAATTTTTGTTATTTGAGACGTTGATTCACACCAACCGAAGCGAATCTTAGCAATTTCTAAGGAATTAAATGAAATTCATGTCCGACACTTGAACCGGAACCAGCCGTTACAAGTGCGGCTTGTGCGATTAAATCACAACACCATCTACATTTTTAAGGAATGTTTTCTTTTCTTAATCAAATAAAAATTTCAAATATGTACTACCTATGTACAATTTTCCAATTGCTTTAATTGTATTTATTTCGTTCTATGTTCTAAACACAAGCATTGATTTAACAAATACTTATTGAATGTGCGATATCTTCTTCACTTTTGTAACGAATTTCATTGCGTATATAGGTACTCGTATAACCTTGGACTATCTACAATAGCATGTTGCTTCTGTTATGGTTTATCGGAGTGAAACGTTCATGCCAAAACATAAATCAGATTGCCAACGTGAACGATATGAAAAGTGTGTGCCAGTAATTAACCGTTACAGTACCGTTAGTTGGTTATTTTACCGGAAGTAAGTGAATTCCAGTAGATTGTTTGATTCATTTTCCAGCAACAAGTTTTGATTTTATTTCATTAGGTTATTAGAGGAATCATAAGAATTCAAAATTCATAAACTACTATTAACATTAGCACACCTGTTTAACTCGTACGGAGGAGCTACATTTCACTAAGTAGTCACTCCATGAACCAATGAGATATTTGCACTGATGGAGTTAATGCAAATATCTGATCAAACAATCAGTAGGATTGGAATTTGCATGTTCGTTCATTTGAGACACAAAGTTTGTTCACTTGTTGAAGTATAATGAGTTTACTTTCTTTACACGTTAAGACGAGTTTGGTGGTCTCAAATATATCTTGCATTTGAACTTTGACTTATTAGGGTTTTCACGGAATTTAAAACGTAACTAGGATTCATACGAAATGGAATAAAATGTATATGAAATGTTTCCCACAAATTAGTTCAGCGTTAAGTGGTAATGAAATTTTTAACCAATATTTAGTTAAAAACTCTTTTTTATTGCTTCTATCTATCATTCGTTCCATGCATTCTTGCGGCTATACATGAATCGAAATGAGCTAGACGAATTACTTTGATGATACCGACAGTTTCTCAAAGTAAGATAATCTTAAAGAAGAAAAAATTTAACTTGCCTTTAGCGTTGTTCTAATAGTCACAACAGAACTACATACGTCAAATAGCACTTGATAAAAAAAAAACAAAGACCGTGTTACGGAACTAACCACTGTCCCACATAAGGATGAGAAGTGGGCTCATTGGTCTTTGGAACATCAAAGCTATTATTACAAAATCAAATGAAACATGTTGATGGAGGGAATAAGGGGTGAGTTTAATTTTGCTACTGATGTCAAATTCTCTAAACTCGGAGTGAGAGTTTTAGGTTATATAGTGAGGACTGTTTGCAATGCCTTAGAGAAGAAAAATATTTTTAGTCTACTTACTTGTAGACTCTATGGAGCGAGTTGAAGAAACCAAGATTATAGAGCGGAATGTTTGAGCTTCCACGCTCTTCTTCCTTATAAAAACTTGATATCTAGGGAGGTTTGATTTGCGAGGTATTTAGGAGCTCACGATCTGTTGCCGAAGACCTTTCTAGGTATTAATAACCAATCGATAGGATCAACTTTCTCATAAAGAAAAGAAGGTAGTGCTGTGAGTTTAGCTGTTGATTAGACAGGTGTTGGGCTACATGACAGCAGAGATGGCGGGTTTCGATGAGATTTTGATAGGAGGAGTTGAAATTGCAAGTCCATACTTTTTGGAACGCACTTCAAGCTCTTTTGAAGAGTACGATGAATTGCCTCGATTTTTGGATACAATGGGGTCAGGGTTCTGACGCAGCTCGTTAGGTTCAAGTAACCTTTACACTAGAAGCCGCTGAAAAGTCGCACTAGTGGTATCCAAGTGGGAGCAGTCAAGCACTGGTGCAGGAGCAGCCGCAGTGGTATTTAAAGTGTCCAGTCCCTGAAATTCTGGTTCTGAAATTTCGCACGTTCACGCGCACGTGTTTTTGAATTCACTGTAAAAATGTCTCCCAAAGACGTCCTTCGTCGTCGACAAAGACTTAGGATGATCTCAAATAGCACTTGATATGGCCAGATAATTAGATTCGTTTTAACTTAAGGATCACTTGCAGTTGACAAGGTAACGAGGACAGAACTGTGTTTGCTGTGTAAATCTAAGAAGTGACTCAACGTTAACGATTTTGAATAACTTCTACCGTATCGCGGCATTTCTTATATTATAGTTAAGAAGTGTTTCGATGCACTGAACTGGAAAAGAAATATGGATTATTATTTTTTACAACAAAATTCGGTCACGATTTTATTCAAAATTGAGTGTCAAAAATGCACTGGAAAATCAGTAAGTTAAATGCAATTCTCGCACCTGGCATTGTGCCAAAGAAAATTTATCGCAGATACGTGAATCCACTCGAAAATGAAATTATGTGCAAATTGCACTGTTCGATTAGCATCATTTTCGCGCAGATTATTCAGAAAAACAAGAGTGGAGCACGATTCAACCCAGGCTATCAAGCTAGGGTAGGGAAATCTGCGTTAAATTTGAAATTTCGTAGCACAGTTCGTCTTGAAATCATAAGACTACCGGATTTACGAATTTATTCAGACGTTCATCCACAAACTAAAATTTTTAGAACATATGGGAAATAAATAATTGGAACTGATAAAAACCGTGTAAACGTAACCAAAGAAACTGAAAAATTATGAAAACAATTCACATATGTCGACATTTTAGAAACTGATGATGGATAAATGTGAAGGAACAACCCTTAAACGTGCAACCAACACCAAAACACTGGGAGGGTGTAATTCATCATGGAAGGAAAATTGGACATTGATTTAATGATCATGCCAGATCGCTAGCCGTTCCCTGTTTAGTACGTTCCAGTGTGACGTATTCCTTATATGTATAATTAACAACAACTTACCCCTCGGACTCAGCGATATATATGAATTCGCCACGAATGTACACTTTGTTCATATCATAACCCAGATGGTGTATAGTATCAAACGACCCTCTTATTCGGGAAATTGGGAAGAATCCACCCTCCTGAACGAAAGAGATGTATATTATGAGTTTCTAGGTTGTAAAAATGATGAATACGTGAATATTGAAGGTCGGGATTTTTAGCTGGAAACAAGGAATTCAGGAGAATTAGGGAAGACAGGAAATTCATCTGCTCCAGACTAGTCATGCTATACTTTTACGTCCGTTAATGAAGAACGTTATGGTCCAGGTGCTCATCTTTCCGATAGAGTAGTTTTTTCCCTCTTCTGAAATTTAATTAAGGAATTGTTTTAGTGTTTTGATGCAGCCAAGTTGAAAAAATTATTTCACTCACAGTAAATAACCATATGTTCCATTAGCACTTACAATTTGCTATATGAACTCCCGGAAAAACATCAGTATGTGGTTGATCGATTTTCATTCGGAGATCACTTTACCAGTCAAGGTGCCAATGAATATGCTGTCGTGTATTAGGTAACATTATTTGTTTCTATTTTGAAAATACGAGATACATATATCGCACGCAACTGCTTAACCCATAAAAATATCTAGTTGAAATTTATTCCCACAAATCACCAAACGACCCAAACGGAACAGAATCGTTAGAAATCTTACAGGTTATTCGAAAGGAAGTGGATCCTGCTGATTAACCGGAACTCTTTAATAATAAGTCTGAGATACCATAAAAGTCTTGATTGAGTTGCACCAGTTTTGGAAGTTTCAACTTGAATTTGTCCAAAAGGAAAACACCTGTTAAACATGATATTCAATGAACTTCTTAACATCCTCCCCTCAATATCTGCCTTTTTTTAATCACATACGTCCATCATAACCAAATCGAGTGCAGTCGGGTTGAAAAACAGCGAATCATTGGCGTAAAATGTCTGATACAATTTCTTAAGATTCGAGGGGTTGTTCAATGACAGACAGGAACTTCCTCGCAAGGTAGTCTGTGTCATTTCGTTTCTTCGCAACGAGAGAAGATGTTTACGACGTGAATGGTCTGAGAATGAGTTAAAGAACAATGAAAATTTGAAAATCGTTGAATGTTTTTTCTAGTAGAATAGAAATCGCGGAAATAATTGTCGCGGTTCAGCGGATACTAAGAAAAATTACAAACTGCACTGGAAGCGAAACAAATAATTTCAATTTCCGGTCAGCAATGAATTGTCACAAGTCACAAAATCTGTAGTTGCAATTGAGGATTTGATGAAAATTTTCTTAAATTGTTCCAACAAAACCAGGTAGTTGTTATAATTTTTATCGAGGTGATATCCACCTAAGAGTTTAATGTGAAATTTATTTAAATGTATTCCAATAAATTCTCCTTTGTTCTTTAAACATTTTTTCGCATTTTAAGAAAATCGTGAGAGTTTTCCCACTTATTGTTCAATTTGAAATATTAAGAAAAACTTTTTTGCTATAAATGCATAATAAATCAGACTTAATGTGAGAGAGAGTTAATTGAACCAAAGACTGTATTTAGTATTCTTCTTTGATTCTACCATGAAAGGGTTGAAATTTGTCCTAAAACTAAAAGCGATGTTTCAACCCGCAAGCGTTGGAGGTGAATACTGGAGTGCCAAGAAAGAAAGTCATATATCCATTTTCATAGTTTCGAGATAATCGCAATTCAAGTTTAAACAACTGGTGTACTTATATGAGATGCGGCTTAATAAATTAGCTACTTTCTTGAAACTCTCATGGGTATATGACTTTATTTCAAAGCAGAAAGATAGAAAAGGTTTTCAGAAGTACAAAAATACTCAAAACCCAAATTCGGACTTTTGGCGCTTGTGACCTTTTTTCTTAAGACGGCAGAATAGATGACATCTTCAATATTATATTGTGAAACGATAAGAATACAGAAATTGGTAAAGCAGATTACGCCCTTATTTAAGACTTGGCTTTTTCTTAATTCCTTCCACTTAAACCTCACTTCAATCTCAGCTCAGTTGCCATTCATTGACGACAATAAAAAATGCATCAAAATGATGGTCCGCTGTCTGAATACTTCACTGTCATGTCGAGTGGCATAATATTTTAAAGAGGATGAATGCGTTTCTTTAATGGTTAAATATATTTCCTAAAGATATCAATTGCTTGGAAATCTCATTTCTTGGGCACTTCACTTGAACTCAAAAACATCATCGTCAAAGTAGAATCATCACGGACGATGTGATTTGCGCGACTGGCTGAGGGCGCATCTCAATTGTCAATTGCAAAAACGGTCGCGGCTGGGGTACAACACGAGCGTGGATCCAGTTTGTATTCTGACTTTCGGCATCACCTCTGTCTGACACTGCACGAGGATTTAGCCAAACCTCACGTCTCCCGTAATTGTTTGGTACGTTGTATTGCACACACATTGGCATTGGTCAAGATCGTGGACTTTAGCCCCAATACGTTAACATTTTTCTTCTTGATTATTTTATTCCCTCCCAAAGTGTGTTAATCGAAAACAAGAAATTGTGGCTAACATCGCCGCAACCTAACTCCTTAGCTTCACCAGATGAACTCATTTTATTGGACTTTCTTTTTGTTAAGTCCTTTTTGTGGATGATGGTACACCGGTGTTACGCTCCAGGTTACGTGTTTTTGTTTCTTACAAAACGAATAAAAGACAAATGAAATGAAAGACGAAATAGTTGAAGGTGGAAGAACAGGTATTGTAGGACTTGAGATTCGAGTAAAGACCAGAGATTATTATGGAGCAATACAAGCTAAGAACTTGCGAAAAGTTTTATGACGATGGAGTTTATTTACATTTTGTTGATGCTACTGTATTATTAAGTGCAGTATAAACCCAATGATTTTTATTTGATTTTAAGGTCAAGTTATAAATTACCCGTCAATGTCATACGCATCTTGAATCAAATTTAAATGTCAATTCTAGTATCAACTTTTCAATTGAATGCAGATTAACAGAATACAGAATACAGAAAGTTGATTTGATTTGCATGTGAATGGCATATCAATAAATTGCATTACATTTTTCACAAGATCACGCTGACAGTTCGAAAATCATTGGCGCCAAAAATCGTTGAAGTATTATGAGCTGAGACGAGTCATTATCGTATTAGAGTGTGGTATTAAAGGAGGGAATTAATAATCCCTGATCAGACAACTCGCGTTATATTCCATTTGTCCTCCATAAGTCTACTGACGGGCGAAAAACCGTGACGATTTATAAATAATCCCAGAGAAAGATTAAAAAATATATCGACACAATTAAGGCTAGATGCAATCACTGATTGAAAAACAAACAAACCTTTTATGCAATAAATTACCTATGACAGGTAATCACTAATTTAAAATCTCACTAACATGACTCTCAAGTTATTTAGTTCATTGGTTCTGATTTGTTTTTCTGGTATTTGATCCTAGAGGAATGAGAAACAAAGGTCAAACCATTGTCTCGACAACGACAACTTGTGATGACCTGCAGTACCTACCTAATCACCACGGGCCCAACACATGTCTGTGAAAATAACACTGACAGTCATGTAAAACAAGTCACAGTTGATTTATGAACATTAACTTCAAAAATCGTGATTCTACAAAATCCCAAAAATGTCAAAAAATAACCAAAACTCGTAAACATTTTCTCAAAAAATATAGAATCTAAAGTTGTCCAAAAAGTTGTGAGCTTAAATGAGACCCATAAAATGGCAATTTAACAACTTAAAAATTTAAATCCTCCCTTAATTTGTGACTCCTTTTTGTGAGATTTATCGACTTTTATTAATTTCGATTTATTTTCCACTGAAAAAAACAGAAACAAAAAATATTCAATCCGATACAAAACTGACATGGAGTTGGTCCATGTTTTATGTGCAAACAACCAGAGTCGAACTGTTTCAAAACAGGAATTTGAAGAGAATGCATTCAGTAGTCCCAGAGGAGATAAGCAATTTAAACAAATGAAGCATACCAAAACGAGGTAGAAAAGAAAAAAATTCTTTAAGTGATAATGGATTCTCCTCGAGAAAACATAAAGATGACTTAAGAAAATCCCAAGGAAGGAGTAATTCGGTAGCCCGGAGATGGTGTCTGTGGCCATATTCTTGTCTGTCATCGATATTTGTTAACAATTGAAATTTCAAAAGAAAATAAAAAGGGAATGCTCTTGAGCTACCCTCAATAAATAAAAGATTTAAATAAGGGAATGGCAACGGACCGGATGCAGGACAAGAAGACGTAAGTCCGATGTGTTACAAATCTATCTTCAAGGAAGACGGTTCAGTGTTACTTGATTCGTTGCACTTTGTGATTCAGTCTTCATTTTCTTACAGATTTTACAATTCTGAATATATGTAAACACTTTACGAAGGGTTGTAAATGCGTTTGTTTAGTTTGTCCAGGAAATTGATTTGCATTCTATTAAAATTCAAAAATAAAATTTTTAAGGGGATCAAACGAACCATAGATCCATGAATAAATTTAAAAACTTTTTCGAACAATTACAGTAAGCACCTTGAAGCAATTTGAACACCTTGAGCATTTTGAACCTTAAGGTTTAGGAATGTAGGGTGCAAGTGCACAATGTCTTCTTGTATGGCTTGAGATGGTTGAAGGGATGACCATGGTAGTGTCTCCTAAGGAAGCACCAAGAGCGGAACGAAAGGAAGACATGGTTATCGAGGGCAACAAGTCAATGCAGAATGTATTGGTCAGGGTGAATAACAAGTGAATTGAAATCGTGGGAATTGAGTAAAATCAGCATAAATACCTGCTACTAATTACGGTCTGTGAACCAGACATGAAATATAAAAGTACATTAACATTATGGATTCATAATGATATGTATGGTATTTTTGTACAGGCTATAAGAAGCAAGAGAAATTATTTTGTAACGATTTTTTCAAATTTTCGGAAGAGTTACACTAAAGCATCTGGTCAGGGATAGAACCATGACACTAGAACGTTGAACAGGAAAGAGTTTAGACGCATGTGGTGGAAAGGTATGGCTTCATTTCTGTTTGGTTCGATGATTATATTATGTAGATTTAAGTACGTTACAAAAAAATATTCAATGAAAACCGCAAAACACACCTTCCAATACTGTACAGGTGGATATACTGTATTGAATGTGGTATTGCAACCCGTCTCGAAATGATATTATTTCAAAGAGGATTATGCAAAAGGGGTTCTATTGGTTTTGTTTCTGTACTTCCTCTCTTGAGTCAACCGACATGCACCTGACAACAATTCACTTTGAAAATAATTACAGACTCTACTCGACTCTTTTGTGTATTTAGCATTTAAAGCTTTCGTGATATATGATATTATTAAACACAATTATATGTTTACATTCTTACGTTTTTCGATCTGGAACTTGTAATTTTATTAAATTTAATTACTTGTTACGGCAATTACATTGTCAGTTTCCTTTTTATATCTTGCTATTTTCAACTCATTGTTAAATTGCTGAGGTAAAGCGTTTGGCTACTTGAATTAACATTCAATGAAGCTGAATATAAGGATGAAGTACATCATGCACGAATACCTGCATTTATTTTACAGCCTGCAGTTATCTAAGATAATCGTTTCCTGTTAAAAAGTTAAAAAATGTTTAAAAGGTCTCAATGGCGAGTTAGCTAAACTATGTACACAACCGTTCAAAAAATTGCAAGCACCAAGGTAGTAATAAATGAAAACGACAATGTAACATGTATGTTACGATTCATTCATCAAATCCTAGAACATTTAGTAATATACATACCACATATTTCACTCCACTGTTCAAAAGGAAGCTACAGTTGAAATTACCACTTTGATATCACAAAACAGATAGATAGATTGATCACAAGTTTAGGTGTACCAACCTTGGGCGTCATAAAAAACGTATTCCAGTGTTTTTCCAAAATAATGGATAGTTGATAGGCAATTAGTAACTTTGCGCATTAATCTTATAAGCACGTTCGCAAACCAAATAAATTCCCAAAAGACCATGTTTGTTAGGTAGTAATAGGTATATTGCAGTATGTACTTTTTCCTGGGTGTTTCCAGACTTTTGAACGGTAGTGTATGTATCTCCAAAAATAATGAAGAGATAATTTCTTGCAATTCTTGAATCCTTCAAAAGAATTCTTCTTAACGAAAAATCATTGTACCTTCAAGAACACCTGATACGATAGTTTCTGATAGCGTCTAACGTATCAATTCGATACTCTTGCGCCTAAAGCAAAGGATAAGGATCAATGAGTGGTTTTTCAGTGCATAGATAGAAGTCTATTAGAATGTAAAAGACGTGATATAATGCTAGATGCAGATTATCGAAACTACCTTTTCAAGTCTTTCTTTCTAATTTGAAGTGGACGAAGGAGACGAACAAGAAGAAGTCGGTTGATAGAAGGTAAATCTTTGCCTCGAGATTTATTTGACGCGTTTTTCCCTTCAGGCTACGTTTTTTCCCAAGCGTTATTTTTTTACTGAAAATTAGTGTCTTTTGTGTAACGAAGAAGATGGAAATTTCTAAAAGAAAAAAAAAATTAAAAGAACGATACGAGCGACGACGCGCATCTCGCTTCCTATTCTATTCTACCCAGCGTAGCCCTAAAGATAACACAAACCTCAGTTTGTTCTGTTCTCGCTTTTGTTTAGAACACATACGGGTCGTTGAACCCAATTGGAGGGTCTGTTGTGTCGTTAGAGAAAGAAGCCCTTTTCAGATTCATTCTATGTATGCCCTGTTCTGTTCGAGAGAAGTGTCTCTGCTATTCAAATGTGCCCTTCTTTATTGTTGCTTGCTTTGACTTGGTTGGCTGGTGTTTTGGTGATTAGAGAGTTACGCGTAAGACATCTTCAATTAGTGACACGTTGCCAGATTTTTTTATTTCCAAAAAAACAGTATTATTTTTTTCATATCTTCATCGAAGGGCATAAGTCAGCACTAACAAGCTCCAAACCGTATTCGATTTCGTTAGTCAAAATATGAGTTCATATTCAAAATTGATGTTATGTTGCAAGGGCCCGCTATTGGGTTTTGTTTAAATGTGAAACAGAAAGACAAAAAATTGAGACACTCGTAATTAGATAACTCACTTGGTTGTGTTGAATTACAGACAGTTTTTATGTGATATATTCCTTCTTTCCTCTCGATAAGAATACTCATTTTGTTATGAAAGGGGCACTATGCGATTGTTTTAATTACAAAAACGTGATCTGAGTTCAAATGGGTATTTTTATTATGCGAGAAGATAATTAACAATTTAACAATAATGGGTCAATTAGGGTTTATGTTCAACGTTAAATCAAAGCTAGTGGGTTTTGTTGGGAAGGTAATGGGGCAAATGTATGTCTAGTATTTTTATCTAGTCTTTTATAAACATACAAAACTTATGTATCTATTTAATTTTAAAAACTCAATATGCACGGGTGAAAAAATTCTCGGAATTTCCTTGTAAAAATTGTCTTGGAAAAGGCAGTAGTGGCCGATAGTCTTCAATTTCAACTAATTTCCGTCTGTTTTCCGTCTAATGTTCTAGTGAGATTCAGGTCATATGTAATTTCCGATCGCTTTCCGCCTGAATTCCTACTGGTGCTTTGATGTTGCTTAGTAAACTATAGTGACTGATTATAGTTAGATACTTTCCCAATTAATTTTCATAATTTTGAAATGGTGATAATTTACATGATTTGGATAATAAAATACTATTCACTCAAAATGTGGAAAATTCGCAACGACGTTATAATTATTTTTAATTCATCACAAATTGTACTCTCGATTAAGTATAATTAAAATGAAAAAACGAAAATAAATTTGAATTTTTATTTATAAAATTCTCCTTGTTTACGTTAAAACACGTACTAAAATCGTCGTCATCTGGTTAAATATTCAAAAATATAATTATTCCCACGTTTTGAATTTGGTTGTCTACGAATAGTTTGTTTTATCCCAGACAACTTCCGCTCAGAGCTGTTGGCTGTTGGCTGTTCCGTTGATTTGTTCATTAAGCTCTAGGGATTGTGATGAATGACGGTTTGTTTTATTTTTGTTTTGTTTTACAAGGAACAACCGGAAGTGACAGAGAAGATGATATTCAAATAGTCAGTTTCGATAGTACTTACTTTGTGAAACCTTTCAATCAATACCGGAGTGGGTGTGCTGCTGACTTCATTCATTTTTGGAGCGTTATATTACCCTTACTGAATTCGAAAAATATCATATTTCAATTTGTTGGTAGTCTTGAATCGAAGACGACGTTGTAACTTCAAATTGTTTTATAACTTTCATTTCCTATCGTATCAAAAACACCTACTACTATAGGTTTTGATGCATTCCAGCATCTGTTCATTAGTTGAAAATAGTATGAAATACTAAAAGTTTACCGCGGTAAGAAACCCTTTTGTGAATTAACATTTACTTAACAATTCTGGACTAGTCACATATCGCGTTCAAATTGAGTCATTTCGGTGTAGCTTTGCATCTATCCGATGTTATAGTACCTTTTTTTGTACGATATGGTTGAACAAATTTTATTAGTTCGGTTGTATTCAATCGTCCATCCTATATTTGTTCTGTTTTTCAAATTTGTTTATGCATTGTACTAAATTCAAATAAATTATTTTATTTGTTTGCATCTCAATTCTCTTTGATCGATGCCGTACCTTGATAAAATTACTTTAAACAATGTTATATAATCAAGGAAAACTTCAAAATTATGGATGAATCTCTATAATCCCTACACATGCCGTATCTACTTGACCTAAAAGGGAAACTATAATACTGTATGAAACAAAACGAGTAGTTCTTTTGTTCCGAGTGATCCAATTGATAGAAGTTGTAAAAAGACCTGAAATCTGCCAAAACAATAACCCATCGTATCGTAAGCGGATTATCAACAGTTAAGACATATAATCCTTTTTCCCTTTATTTGCAATAGCTATGGGAAATCTCAAAGTGATCTTGCAACAAAATCCGCCCTTATCCTTCAGTTTAAAGACCATAAATCACGAACTTGAACGCGTGTGCAGGGTTCATTGCACCGTTTCAAGAGATTTGCAATGTTTGACAAAATATTTCATTTTCAGCCAAAATAATATTCCCCCTAAATTAGGTGTAACGACTCCATTTTTATGATACCTTCATTTTTACGCTTCCGCTACATGAGACTGTATCCTTTGTTTGATGCTTTTTAGTAGTATTCTTCAATGCATTTGAATGCATTCTTCTGTAACATTCGATACCCAAGAAAAGTCAGTCGTAATCCTTTTTTCAGGATAACTAAATCAACACAAAAGAATAAATCGAAACTATGAAATCCTGCCCATAAAACGCTGTCAATCGCATTTGGTAGTCGCAGATTGAAATGTTTTCATCCTTTTTATTCAATCATTGATCAACAGTAGGTAGCGAATGAATTTGAGAAGACAGCATTGAAAATATTTAATTGGTCTTCGAT
This sequence comes from Chrysops caecutiens, assembly GCA_963971475.1. Taxonomy (NCBI): domain Eukaryota; kingdom Metazoa; phylum Arthropoda; class Insecta; order Diptera; family Tabanidae; genus Chrysops; species Chrysops caecutiens. The sequence goes on along the minus strand of OZ020567.1, from coordinate 31,189,311 downwards.
TTCTTGGTTCTAAGGGTACCATTGGATCCGATTAAGAAGTTCAACAGTAAAATCCAAAACGTTTGAAAGTCGTAAAATTTTCTTTTGGGAACAAAATGTACTGTGTTACTGTCAAAGTTGACGATCGTAAAAACTGTTCAGTGCAACACTGATTGTAATGCACTTTTATGGAACATTTTTCAACAAGAATGAAATTATTTTTACGACATTTTTAAGCGTTTTTTACTCTTTGAAAAGTTCAAGTTACATAAATTTTCATGAAATTCTCAAAAGAATTTTAGTTTTTCTAAGGATTGTATAAATGACTCTTGCAGCGTAATAACCAGAGAAAAAGTAGTTAATGTCACTTGGAGCGTTTGAATAATTGCTGTGATTTTTATTTTCATTTTCGTTTAAGGAATAAAAGAGATTTCTTAGGACACTTCAGTTGCGCAAGTAGTAACCGTTAATGATTATCACTAATCGATGCTGGCAAAATAAAACGAAAATTTTAGATACAATTTTGTGATATCATGCCTTTCTTACAGGTCTGTTAACCTTATAGGTCAGTTTACATACGATATTGCAATATGTTTCAATCTCGAGATTGGCGTTTACGTACTTTCTCGAGTAATCATTTTGAGAAAGTTTCGTGTGACGTCATGGAGGGGAAATTGAAAAATTTTACTAGACAAACTTGGTCGAGTAAAGTCGAGGTGCTTGAAAAATTCTTTGACAACTGTCAAATTTTCAAGTGATTTTGCTGGATGTTACTCAAAAGCGTTTTTTTACTATTTGAGTAACATAGCGAAATCGTATCAAACCTCTCATTTTTCCTCGGGTAAAGTCTAGTAAACTAGGAAACTCAAAAGAGAAACCAAGTGCGTGTCGTACACGGATAAGCTAAGGGTTCCGTAGAATGCCGCATAAATTATTGAGTTAAAGAATTCTTTGTTGGTAACTTAAAACTTCGAATATCTAATTCACGGTTATTCTCTTATTGTTCAAAACAAAAATCGTTTATATAGTTCTACTACCCTGAATATTTTCAGGTGTTTTCCCCCCGTGGTTCAAAAGTCAGAGACACACTTTTGAACGAACTATTAGCGCAAATTTGATAATAACATCTATTTCATTTTTGAAGACCTATCCAAAAATACCCCACACACGTTTGTCCACCCAAAAAAAAAGTTTTGTCCAACAGATACATGTATGGAGTGCCAGCTTTAATAAAACTTTTTTCGGTACTTTTACTACTGCATTGTTGAGCGGTTCCTACTTCTAGATCACGTGCATACAGGCCCAATAGTGCCAATAGTGACATGACGAAACTATAAGGGTTCCATTTTTTGCCATTTGACTCCGGAACCCTAAAAAGTACGTAAGCAGTCCTTTAAGTCTGTACTAAACATTTCAAATTTACTAAAATACATATATTCAAAAATTTACTAAACAGTAATAATTATGGATTTATTGAAAGTGAACATTTTAAACCGAATCAATTATAATCAACAGAAGTTGAATCACAACAACCTCGACGTCATATTTCAGTTTTACAAGTAACATTTCTCCAATCAACAGTTGAGTGTTTTTATTAAATGTATTAGAACTGATTTAATAAATCAAAAATGTTAAAAACTAATTTTTAACTAATTTTATCTAATTAAAATTAAAATTCAGCTCCAATGGATGATTATCAACAGAAGTTGAATTGCAACAACTTGGACGTCACATGTCACTTGATCGAAACGTCTCCTATCAACAGTTGACTGTTTTCATTTGTTCAACTTCCAGAAGTTGAATCGATGCACATCATTTAACGAAGAAGAAGAATTTAATATTGCCTACACACAGGAACTACGTTTCAATTTTCCACACACTTGCACTGCAGCTAGAATCCACCAGATGCCACCAGCAGAATTACCAAATTTCAGTGCAATGCCGCTGACAGCTGTCAGAAAAAGCAACAGAGAATTTTCCATTCACAAAAAGAAACAAAAAATTGAAAATACGTCAATTTCTATTAAGCAGAAGAAGGAGGAGAATTAAGTCTAATTTAAGTTTGTTTCGTGATTGTGTCTAGTTTTTAATTATTATTCAAAAAATTATTAGCTATGCAATTAGTTTAGTTACAGTGCTGAAATAATTGATTGGAAAATGTTATTTACTCGTGAAAAATATAAACGCACACTGAGTTCCTTCGTATAAAACATAACAAAAGACTTTGGTTGCACATAAATATTTTGTAGTGATTCGTCGCGTTTTAGAATAGAAAAAATAGAAATAATTGAGAAATATTGGTTAGAAAGTAGTTTTTAGTATCGTAATCCGAGAGTTTGAAACGGTTAAATAAGTGTTATTTATTAATTCGTTAGAAATTTTGTAAAATTTAGCAAATGTGCTTTAAAATATGCCAGTACGAAAGTATCGTCGTGAGTCAAGCGAGATTAGCTGCTGTTTAAAATATATCATCTTCAGCTTTAATGTTGTCTTTTGGGTATGGATTTACGGAATATTATTAAACGGGTCAACACAAAATTAATTTATAATTTATGCCTAAACAAACCTTATTTCAGATGGTTGGCCTGTGTATCCTTACAATTGGAGTATGGGCATGGACAGAAAAGGATATATTTAATAATTTAACTAAAATCGCAAACATCGCTTTAGATCCAGCTTTCATTTTGATATGCATTGGTACAATAACTTTTGTGATTGGGTTCACTGGTTGCGTGGGTGCCCTTCGCGAAAATACATGTCTGCTAGCAATGGTAAGTTGAAAACATTCACAGACAACAACAATAAATTTATTAAATAAATTAAATAGCGCACCTCACCAATATGGCAATATGAATCTAATTTATCCATGTTCATTCATTCTGTATTCAGTATTGTATTGTTCTGCAGCATAACACTTGATTTGTGGAGGAAAATTTAAGCTTCAGTGAACACTTGAGTGTAAAAAACAAATTATGAACAAAAATAACATCCTGTGGAATTGCAGTTACACCGCAACATAATCAGTCAAAACCACTAAAACAACAACATAACTTAACATGATAGTAGTTGAAGGTTTTGTTGATGGAGCAGAGTAGTGATTTGAAAGGGGGGCGGGGTTGTTTTGTTTCATACCAACAGTTATGTTGCGCAAAATAACAAAAACTTGTTGATCATACAAAGTGACAAAATTAGGGCAAATTAACGAACTGTATGTTTATCCGTTAATCATTCACGTGGAATGTAATTTATTTTTGTTTCATTGAACAACATCAACAACATCAAGACGCAGAAAATTTTAAATTAACCCGTTTTACCGTATAAAATTTATTAGTAAATTTCACTTTTACAAGTGTGAGTTGAATTGAAGCGAATTTGTTTGTTTACAAGTAACCTTTCATGGTAATCACCTTGTTAGAAAATCTGATGTCATTCGAATGTTCAGATTGCATACTCAAATATAATACAATATGGTTTCAAAATTTTGACCGGCAAAGTACATTGCTAGGACGGAATTAGAGCAATAGACAAAATGCCCATTTGTGCCTAATTCGATGCCCTGATTCCGTCCAAACTAATTACTACAGTTTCTCAAGCCGAAAGATTTAAAACTATACAGAAAAGTTAAAAACTTGAAATTTAAATATTTTGACATCATTTTTATGGATTATTAAAATAAACGAAAATTATGCCCGTTAAAAGTCTGAAATTTTCAATATGTTGCAATAGATTTTACCCCATACATGCTACATACATGTTATAACCCACCAAATTAAAAAATATGTTTACTTTTCAGTATGCCATATTTCTTACCGTACTATTAATAATGGAAGTTGGCCTTGGTACTTTAGCATTTATACTGAAAGACAAAGGATGGGTAAGCATAACAGCTAATGTCATAAAATAAATATTTAAATGGTATCTATTATAGATAAAAGATCAAGCAACGGAAGGTTTGCGCGCATTTATAACCCATTATCGTGATGATCCAGACCAACAAAATCTAATTGATTGGATACAAGAAGACTGGTTGCAATGTTGCGGTATTGAAGGCCCCAAAGACTGGGATAGTAATAACTATTTTAACTGTTCTTCAAGTGCTGTAGGCAGTCGAGAAGCCTGTGGTGTACCATTTTCATGTTGTAAACGTGAATTGACAAAGAATAAACAATGTGGATATGATGTACGAAAAGAGAAATATGTAAGTATTATAATTCATAATGAAATAATTTATCTTGTACAATTTTAGCCAGAATGAATATGAATAATCGCTTTGATATAATATAATTAACACAAATTCCTTCCAATGCCTAATTTAATTTCATTTAGAAACTATTAACCATTATTTATAATAATAATACATGGCAACATTTGAAACAGCCTGCTGAACGTCACATATATGAACGAGGCTGTTTACGAGCTGGTGAGGATTGGTTAGAAAGTCACTTAGTTCCTGTCGCTGGTGCCTGTGTAGGTGTGATGGTTATGCAGGTCATGAACTATTCTAACAGCATATTTCATAAAATCTATTAAAATGTTTCGATGTTTTCTCTGTAAATAGTTCTTCAAGCTTCATTATGAGACAACTAACTTGTATTTATATAAATTTGAAATTCTTCTCTAATATGTGATGCTTGCACGATGTAATTGTTGTAAAAATCTATATACATATTTATGCTTTTCCTACTCTAACCAAAACTAATCAACTGCTTTGTGATACTCATACTATATTTAGATGTCGTTTCTAAATTACCAAAGATTAAGATAATTTATTTAATTCTTCTTCATTTCAATTATTTGCTGATTTATGTTTTTGTTGTTGTGTGCTAGAATTTTGATGTCTCAAAAATCATTAACGAGAAAGGTTGCGTACAAGCTGGTGAAGAATGGATCGAACGCAATTTAATTGTAATAGCTTCAATAGCGATATTTTTAGTTTTCATGCAGGTAAGTTTAAGTGTTTGAAAATAAAATTGAATAATAATTAAGGAATATACTGTAGTAGATCTACAAAAGGTTATTTCCTAAAACGCTTTTTTTAGATTTTCTCAATGTAATTTTGAATCTTTGTAAAATGAACCAAATTATATGAACAAACGAAATTATAATATTCTTTCTTTACAGATTCTCGGAATTTGTTTTGCTCAAAACTTACGAGCTGATATTTTTACACAAAAAGCTAAATGGCACTGACATTTGCCCGCCCCCATGCCAGTTTAAGATGTAGATAGAAAATATTTCAAGACCATTCAAACGTTTAACACATAAATACTCGAATACTCGATTGAAATAGATAATAGTTAGTTGATAACAACTGTTGTAAATGAACTTAAACAGAATCTCTCGAGGTGAACGAACTGAAACTATTAATTACATATAAACGTTAAGTTTATTTTCATTATTGTACCAAAACGCTGCCGCTAATTAATATTTTGTTACTGACTTTGTATATAGTAGCATAATTATTATACTTAATATTAACTTACATTCCTAAAAAAATTTTATGCTCGAATCCTGCAAAGCTACAATACTCAATGCATATCATCATAACATAAAGTTTTTGCCACAAATTTTAAAACTATATAAGAAAGATCATATTTTAATCTATTTACAATCAGATAATGTGAACTATTTTTATACCTTATTGTCATTTCAAATAACATTGCAGACATTTATATAGTGTAATTTATTATAAAGGAATTACAAATGCTCCTTGACTCATTCAGCTCTCACTGTGATCCTTTTTATGGTTTTTATTTAATTAAACATTAATGTTATTATAAAAGCTAGCTCAGTTGCTAATTTAAGCAAAATCCAACGAGACTATATCTATATATTAATCATAACGATGTAGTTCGTCGTTTAATGGAAATTTTGATAATACTTAACAACAATTTGAAGCTCAATTTTTTTATAAACGAACATATGTAATAGTAAATTTTAATATTTAATCAAATATGTAGTTAAAAATAGTTAACAACTTCTAATCACCTAACTGCCATCTACCGCTTACACAGGAATACTTTCAGAAAGTGCATTTTTAGCAAATACCTTATATCTTTGGTACAATAACAGAAAAATAAACTATCCTTGAACAATGATAATAATAATAATATTAATAATAGCATAATAATAAATAAAAAAGACTTAAAATGGGGGCGGCAAAACCTGAAGCAAATTAATTAAATGTAATGCACACGAATGTGCATTGAAATAATCGAAGTTGTACAATTAAATATATGTAGAGATGATGATCAACTATTATTGATCAAGTATCGCTTACGTGGATCACGGGTCCAACAAAAAAAGTTATAATTATATTTCTGCTGAAATTATTACTAAGGATAATTGCGAAAAAATTAATTTTAATTTATTGACAAGAGCGTACATGATATTGAAGTATATAATTATATACTAATTTGAAGTGTTTTAATTTTAGAGGTATTAGGATTATACATTTTTTTATTTATTATTTAAACCAATTTTGCCGCTTTAATAATAAGAAAATGTTCGGAATGCCAATCTAAATTTTTATTGTAATGTATTCTAAAAGTTTTCATAATGATGAAATTAAAATAAAGCGAAAAAATACTTTTAGTATGATAAACAAATTTTTGTTGTGTTGTTTGATTAAGTAAACTATAAATTTACTTTGAGTTCTGCAGAAGAATCTGTACATCATCTTCAGATAGAATGTGAAGTGTTATTCACAGGAAAGGTCAAGATCACTATATACCACTATGATCACTATATAAAGAAGCACCAATATACGAGGACCATAAAAATCTTGATCCAATCTTGATCGCGTGCTTCAAAGGGTTGGAGATAGGCTCAGACGTAACGTAATAAATAACGTATGGGGTGGTACAAAAGACTTTCTGGTCGCAGTGCCCAATGACCCTGACCCAGTATTAAAATTAATACAATAATAAATTTACTTAAGCTATCATAGCATAAAACAAAAATAATAATTGATGCTCGAAATTTTTTTCACGTAATTTAAAACACTCTAACGTTTTTAACGCTTAAAATCAGCAAAGATAATTAATACTCTTATTCCAGGAGTCACGTGAGTCGCTACATGACGTGAGTTTTGAGAATTGGTTTTCTCAATGCCACCCAGTGAGTACAATATCACTTGTTGATGAATTTTAACTCACGTTACGGAGTAAGTCGTATTCTGGACAAATGTCACGTCACTTCAATCGGAAGTAACGATTTTTGAAATAATAAAGTAACAATTGAATTGAATAAATGGAGAAGAAAGAACAAAAACACACGTAAGTATGAAATAAGTTTTATTAATTATTGCTATTTTACAGCTATTTGCCCTTATTCTATTATTCTTTTTTTTAACAAAAGGCAAGTAACAACGAGAGGGCTGTTTGAGTGCCTGGTGTCCTTGATGGGAAAAAATGTAGGGGCTTCAAAAGGATACCAGCACTTCAAATCTAAACAAGAGCTTAAAGAAGCCTGGAAGGAGTTTGCCATCCAACTAAATAGCTTGGGAGGTGCTTGTAAAACAAAAGTTGAGTGACAAAAAGTAAAAGATATGCTAAACATCTATTTGTTTGGGATATTTGTAAGTACATTTCTGGTATGGACCAACTTTAAATATTAAATTCAAAAAAAAAAATTGGGAAAGAGGGAAGCAAAAGCTACTGGCGCAGGCTCCAACAAAATGGTTATTTTTTCCTTATTGGAGGAAAGAATTATTGCATTGACCTCTTTGGGAACACTGTACATGATGGAAATGTATTTGAATTTCGTCAATCAAAACCATCTCAAGAGAGTACGGTAGACGAAGGACCTGAAGAAGAAGAATTGTTGATAACTCCAGCTCAGCTTACGGTTCCAGAAGAAAGACCAGTATAATAGTTGACACCGGTTCCTTTCACTTCCACTGACGAGCTACCACAAGAAGGTCAGATACGACGAGGAATCTGGAACATTCAAATGATTTTAAAAAAGTGTTTTATCTTACCTAGTAACCTAGTGGTATTATCGCCATTATCATAATTTTCCTGCAGTTTTATGTCGACATCGCTCAAATTCCAAATGAAGGAGTCATGTGATGATCCTGGGTTGTTTGCATCAACATATATAATCCTCTGTTTGTGATCACAAATCTGTTAAGTAATCATTGAAACTATGTTTTAAAAATTAGTTTGGCGTAAAAATGACTTACCAGCATAACATTCATACTGCAATATACTTTGCGGTTATAATCTAGGTGTTGATCGCTTTTTGCAGGCGATATTAATCGTATATGTGTACCGTCAGAATATTCAAAAGTTTTGCTAGAACTTTCGAAAAGGTTGATTGTGCCAGGCCAACGTTAAAATCGTTCCCAACACCTTTCCGGTATATGAATCCACTGGTAAATTCAACTTACCCTCAACTCTATTTCACAAATACTTGAAGGCACCTTTGGAAAACTGGAAGTAACTGACAAACCTTAAATTGTTACTCATTAGTAAATCTTTGTACCTACTGCTCGTGCTGTACCACGCATCCAGATAACTCATTTTTTAACAGTTTGTTTCTTACACAAATTAAAAAAAAGTTAACTATTACTATTTAAACTATGAAAAAGACTATTATTTATTAACTACTACCATTCAAAGTATGAAAACACCAAAACAAACTATCATTTATTAACAACTACCTATTACCCGCGACTTCGTTCGCACAGAATAAATAATAAATGACTAAAATAAATAAATAAATAATAATACTAATAAATGTTGTCGTTTTATTATGACGACCTCTGGGCTCGAAAGACGTAGATTAGCATTAATAACTATTTTATAATTATTTTCATTTGAATCGGGTGGGAGGGATTGAAGAGCAGTTTTAAAATCACGAATGTAAGGGTTTGATTCACAAAGCATTGCTTGTATGCTTTGTAATAACAAAGTTATTAAATTTGGAAAACATCGCTTTCTTGTTTCCCTTTGTTGTGCATAATCACTTACGAAGTACATTTGTAAAAACAATTCTCTCGCGTTTTCTAATGGAAATAAGGAACCAATTATAAGATACATTTGTATTTGTACTTTAAACGTGGGCATAAAATTCCCTTCATTAACTTTGTTGCCCCAAAAGATGTCATTTGAAAAGTTGAATTATAATGTCTAATGTTGTTGAGAAAATGTAGAGATTGACTATGTTCACCAAATAGCAAAGAATTAAAGTGGTTCAGGAAGTTGCTGAATTAAGTTCAAACGTACTTTTCCGGCAGAACAACAAATTCCTTTTGTCTCCTCTTTCCATTTCAAAGCTTTACAGAAGATGCAAGCTATATTTAAAGGACCATCTCTACCGCTTCAGAATAATCAATTTGTGAATCGTAATCAACCCCTATTGTATTTTCGCTGCCATTTAACATTACGTCTGTTAGTTCTTCTAAGTTTGTCATTATTCAATCGTTGTTGTCTGTTCTCATAACTTTCAATACCACGTATTAATTGTAGCCGTTTGACACCTTCAAAGCTAATTTCATTTAATCTAGTGGTAGATTGCCGCATTCGTTGGTCTGTAATACGGCGTTTACACCGAACTTAATCTACTAGATTAAGAGACTTGAGAAGATTTAGCCCTAAATCTTGCTTAAACTTACATGATTTTTCATACATTTCTAAAATCTTCTCGCCAGTAGATTTATTTAAAATCCGAACTAAATCGCCTCAGTGGCTGGTATCTAGTGGTGGTCATTTGTGCCATTTTTCGTCTTTTAGGGCGTGCGCGAAACGATCTAAATGAAGCTGAATTGGCTAATTCTAGTACTTCTTCACTTAGTGATTTTCCGAGCATGCTAAACTAATTCGAAGGAGTCTAAATTTTGTTGTTGTTCTATCGAATAGTTAGATAGTCTTTTGAATTTGTAAATAAGAAAAATTTAAGTAAAAGTTTTTTAAAAAAGATTCAATTTATAATAATACATTCTTCTTCGTTATCAAGACCATTGTCAGAAGTCAACTGGGTTGCAGGATCGGCACCTGTCTCTGTTGTTTGCAATAGTTCCTTGGCTTTAGTTTGGCTTCTAGTTACTCCGTTGATCTGCTTTTCTCCGTCTTCTACGGTGGGGTTGGTAGCGGCTTCGTCCGAAATGGCCCGGCTTAGAGCATCGGCATTAGTACAGTAACACCTCGAACTTACGCGATCGATGGGCCCGAAACTAAACCGCGTAAGACGGGGTATAAAAAAGTAATAATAAAAACTCACTTGGATAAACAATAGATACGAAACACAAAATCAATTGTAGCTATGCGATGATTTCGCGCGACAGATCCAAACGTGTACTCTAGATGAACCACAGTGTGTGGACAATAAGTCTACAAAAGGCGAATCACCGTGATTTGAAAATCGCGTAACTCCGGGTTCGCGTAAGTCGGGGTAGCGTAAGTCGAGTTATTACTGTATTCAGCTTCCCTGGTTTGTGCTTGATGTCAAAGTCGTATTCTTCCAACCATATTCTCCACCTCATTAGCCTGGAAGATGGGTGTTTCAAATTCATCGTCCATACCAATGGTTTGTGATCGGTTATGATTGTAAACTTCTGGCCGTAGACGTAAGGTCTGAATTGTCCGATGGCAAACACAGTCGCGAGTAACTCCTTCTCGATCGTAGAGTACCGGGTTTCAGCATCGTTTAGCACTCTGCTAGCGTAAGCGATTGGTCTGTCTTCTGATTCAGTATTTTGAGATAGAACTGCTCCTATAGCCAAATTGCTGGCGTCTGCTGTAACAATGAACTGCTTGCAAAAATCCGAATAAGCTAGGATAGGGGCTTGAACTAAGCATTCTTTGAGAGAGAAGAACGCATCATCGCACTCGGCGTCAAATTTGAAGGGGACGTCCTTTTTGAGTAATGTCGTAAGGGGCTTAGCTATTTTTAAAAAGTTTGGTATGATACGTCTATAGTAGCCGATGAATCCTAGAAAGGCTCTTATATCCTTAGTCTTCTTGGGTCGGGGGTAGGTTTTGACACTCTGTATTCTTGCCGGATTAGGTTTTACCCCATCATCAGATGACCCATATCATAAGATGTCCTAAGTACATAATATCCTTCCTCAAGAAGTGACATTTCTCAACTTGCAATTTGAGGTTGTATTCCATGAGTCGTTCGAACACATCCGTAAGACTGTTGTTATTCTGGGTTAGATTGTATCCATGAACAACGATGTCATCCATATAGATAAAGATAAAGAAGATTTGAATTATACAACTCCAAAGACAACAGTTTTCCTGTAAGGTGTGCAAATGGCGACACAGATATAAGATATAAAGGGCAATCACAATTTTTTTCAATATCACGCATAGCATATTCTGTAAAATCTAAGTTTTATTTTATGACTGAAGTTTCAAAATTTTAAAATATGTATTTGACGTTTACTTCAAGTGAGTAGTTAAGTAATAAGTTGATGATCCGAGGTAGTTATAAATAATAAGCGCAAAATTAATGAAACTCTAGTTTAACGTGAGTAACGGCGAAAATATATGCACGTGGTTTCAGTCAGAAGGGAATATTTGACGTGCACACCCTAAATTCTGCGCTCCCCAATATTGAACCTTTGGCGTTTGTGTCTGCTTTGGATTAATTTTACAATTTTTATTATTTTTGATTATGCCGTCCAAATCAACAATTGGAGTTTCTTTTTCTAATACAGTTAAGCTCAAGGTCTCTTGGAATTGATATCTAAAACAACATTTTTTCTCTGTCCTTGAAAATTTGAAAATGTTTATGTTGGATGGAACAAACTTAACTTCCTCTCCTAATAATGTAAGAATTATACAACGCCTTCCGTTGTACAGCTTGGACATACCATAGCAATCCTATAACAACTTGTCACTGGGATATCATTTACTAACCCACTTCACTAATCATTCACTTGTTATGAAGTGTTAAATTAGAAATATGTAGTACGCTTTTTTATTTTGCCATTTTGTATGTTTCTTAACATTTCCAACAACTGACTCAATTAGGAAAGGACCGCCAGCGTCTGCTTTTCCAGTACATTAAAGCAGTTAATAATGGTGTTCTACATGTATAATTCTACATCATTTTTATATGATTCCACAGATGTTTGAAAATATTTAACGGCGTTATAAATTTCCAATTATTCGTGAACATAGGTGCTGTATTTCTTTTGAGCTGCGAATGTTACGAATCGCTAAGGATCACCTTTTAAATAAACTTGGTAGTTTGGCTTCGGCAGAGAAATTAATTAATTAAATAATTGAATTAATTTTTAATTGTTTTAAGTTTAAATACATTTCATGATCGTACGATACACTGTAAAATAATTTAATAATTATTTTACAATTTAAATTACAAGAAGGTAATTTATTATTTAATATTTACTTTTAATTTTATTTATTGTTACCAAAAATTCCTTTACATAATTTAACACAATATATAAAGGACCTATAAGGGACAAAAATGCCAGGTTGGTCCTTAGAATGGTAAGTAATGATAAAGAGGTGTATTAAAAATTCATACTGGAGATGTTTGTATATGTAAGTTGTAGCTCTAACAACAAACACTTGTTTTATATCTAAAGGTTTATTTTTATCTTGATCTTTGATTCCAATGATTTTGAGTAGCCTTTTTTGAAGTCTAGCTTACGGGTCTGATGCATCATTATATAGTCCTCCCCAGCCAATTATTCCATACACAGCTATACTGTGAAAGAGTCCATAGTATATAAGTAATAACTGGTTTCTTGTTAAGGTTTGTTTTAATCTATAGAAAACATGAACTAAAAATTTTTAAATTTTATAAATGTGAATGTAATTCTCAGTTGGGCAATTATCACCTTCAAGTACGGGAAAAAGGAAAAAAATTCATATTTCAATTTTACCCTGAATTCTTTCTTGTGTTTTCAATGCCTTAAAGTTTTCAGTGCTTTCATGATTGTTAAATTTTTCTGTGATTCTTACATCGCTCAAAGCACGTTGCGTATATCCATGACACGCATATCCTTATATTCATGTTTACCCTTACCGCACATTTGGAAACATTTTTCCTTTTTTCACGACAGATGATTTATCTTCATTTCGAAAACTTAAAAATATCATATTAAATATGGAAAAGATTTAAAATTACCTCACCTCCCTTTGTTTGTTAAATGAATATAAGGTTTTAACGGATAAAGGGATACAATTTGTGAAAAAGTCCCACGTGATCTATTTTCATTTTCATGCATGAATTGTGGCAATTTAGTTGGATATATCTTATCCTTTTCTTTTTTCCTTTTCATTTTTGTTTGTTTTAAGGTTATCAATTACACCTTTTATGTGTTTTTAAGGAAAAGTTAAAATTGTGGAAGAACAACATAGCGTAAATTGGGAAAATTTGTAATTGATGGTGTGTCCGCTTCCTCTTACTCATCCATGATTCCCACCATTTCCTCTCAAGTTTTAAACAACCATGAAACAACCCAAACTATAAAGTGAATGTCAATTTCAATCAAGACTTAACCACCAACGCCCACGAAGAACGATAGAAAATGTAAAAAAGTGGGCAAGTGCGAGTCGGACCCGCACATGGAGGGTTCCGTACCACCGTACAAAAACAAAAATTTTTTATTAATTCTTAAAGTTGTGAAAAGTTGAAATGTCTACTTATTATGGTTCAAGAGATACAGCCTTGTGACAGACGGACGAACAGCGAAGTTATATTAATAGGGTTAAGTTATCACCCTTTGGGTACGGAACCCTAATAATCCAAAAATACAATCGACGACGGTCACTTACACTTAGTGCTACTCGATCAACGGAATAAGACGGTGTGCAAAGATTCGTATAAATGCAGTGTTTTATTTTTCTTGTATTCCGACCAGGAACAATGTAAAGTAGCTTTAAGCTATTGGATATAATTGGTGACGCCAACATGATTGAAAAACCAACACGGGTTCTGCTTGGCAGTTGGAGCACTTTGTGTAGAGGTGTAAAATGTACTCAAAAATGAGTAATCAAATATACTCGTTACTTGATGACCAAGTATTCGTTGTATCCGCATCATCGTTACTGATACCTGAGGGAAGACGAGCAAAAAAAAAAAACGTTTAAAATAACTTCCGTAACTTCCGTTCAAAAATCCAAAAATACCCAAAGAAACGAATACTACCCAATGTATTTATTCGTTACCTGAGCAGTCGAATCTTTGTATGAAAATTCCCATACAAAAGTACTCGAACAAATGAAACGAATACTTCCCAATGAGTATCCGGATCATTATTCGTTACTTGAGCAGTCGAATCTTTATATGAAAATTCCCATATAAAAGTATTCATTTCATTTCGACTCTTTCCTGAAAGCGAATAATTCTCTCCCACACGTAATGTCCCTCACTCTTACACAACCATCAAAATCTATGTTCGACCCCATTCATACCTACACACATTCTCTCGCACACGAAACGTTACTCACTCTCGTTCATGCAGCAGCATTTAATTCCTGTCATTCCTAGACGGATTTGAGAGAATGATTTGCTATCAACGCACACTGATAGCGAATCGTTCACACGAATGAGTACCGTAACTCATGTCTTTTTCTTGTAAGAGAGAGAGAGTAGTTGGTAACGAATAGTATTTGTGAGTCATTGGGTATTCGGAATCACAGTACGTATTCGGTACTCGTTTCCTACATCTCTAACCTTGGGCAACTAGCTTCGCCTTACAATTGCAGCCCAACTTTGACGCTTACCATCCCGGCAACGATCACAGTAGAACCCTGCAACTTTCAGCCTTCGAATCCGGTCAAATTCTCTTACCACTGAGCTATCGTGAACGTTTGCATTTAGTCTCCTGTTCCACGACCAAATTGACCAAAGGTAGAGGTATTTAATTTAAATAATTTTTCTTCATTAGAAGTTTTTGCGTTATTTTCTAAAATCTTGTATTATGAAAGGAATCACATTAATGATGCAAGGACCTTCATCAAGTGACCCAAAATTATCAGGAAATATAATAATATAGATAATAATCGGCGATTTCTTTGAACTTGACTCAGTTTTATAAGAAAAAGCGTTAGATCGTGGAAATTAACAAAATGGTGTTGTCGTCCATTAATCTATATGAATCCACGCGGTTGACTTTGATAACCAAATAGAAACAAAAAAAGGTGTGAGAAGATTCGATACTATTAGCAATTGATAATCAACATTTATTTTATGGCTTCACAAGAAGTCAAACAGCATTTTCATCAATCAGGAAAGAGCACTGAATAGATAACAGTGTCTACGAAAAATTCATTCCAGTTCATCGAACGCCTTACTATATTTTGTTTTCTGAGTCAAAGTTGACAACGGACTGTTAACCTATTAACGCTGACAGGATGACTTTAACCACAAGAGCAAACAAGATATATGTGTCTATTAAAGTCATCACCCTGTTCGAAGAATGCTTCTGTTTTTTTTGTAAATCGGAAAAACAAGAAAAATCGAAAAATAGGAAAATCATCGGCTATTAAGGGAAACATCAGAGCCATTCAGTCGTTGCTGGTTTTTATATAAAATTCTGTTATCTATTCGTTTTTTCCAATGAATAATTTCGTTTCGTTTTCGATTTCAACTCCTGAAGCCTTAACGCCATGACACCATATTGAACGTTAAGCAACTTTCGAAGGATTTGTCTTGTCTGTTAGAGTAACGTTCTGCTACATATGGTAAAAAAGTGTGCAAGTGATAAAAGGACAGTTTTTAAAGGAGAAAATTGTCTTGCTTTGCATAGGTCACCGTCAGTGTGTTGTAGAAATTTCAATGTCTTATGCAATGCACGCACAGATTATTAAATTGATTCCTTGCTCAGGTAAACTACGAGTGAATGATATTCAAATTGATTTATGCGACACGTTTCATATATTCCTATCACTTCATTCGGAGTTACACAGAGTTCGCTATTACCCTACTTTCATCGTTTAGTTATCGTTTAGCTGATTCACAACTTTGTTTAGCAGATGCACAATTTTATGTAGAATTTGTCATTAGAGGAAGGAAGGAGAGAAAAATTATTCGGTTGTCCGTGGAACGATGATCTGCACACCGCTGCAATTTCGGATGTATCAAGATGAAAAGTACCTACATAAATACTTTATTGAACAAATTTTCCCACTTTTCTATAGTGTTGACTTCTAATTTCTTACAATTCCACTAGAACCGGAAGTTCATTTCAGAATTTTCGAAAATATGTGGAGAAATATATTTATTATGTTTCCCTTTCCGAAATTTTGCGAAACTCCATAACTTCCGTGGTAAACTGGAAAAGCTTTTCCGCAATTCTTTGTTGAATCCGAAAAGTAGAAACGGGCACCATTTTTAAGTGAATTTTCCAAAGCTTAAACTGAAGGAAATGAAAATTTGTGGAATTCTGACATTCTATTATTTTCAATTACATTTCAGAAGTAATAGAATGAAGCAAAGGGACTTCACAATTCCGAGTTTCCTTAAAGAATTCAAGGTAAAGGACATTCTATTATTTTCAATTAAATTTCAGAAGTAACAGAATGAAGCAAAGAGGCTCCACTATTCCGAGTTTCCTTAAAGCATTTAAGCTAAAGGACGAAAAAATTTTAATTTTTACTCGAAAATGTTGTTATTAAGCATTCGTTTTTCGGAATTCTTTTTGTGTTGTAGTTAGTCCTAAATTCTTTCGGATGATTGTTACCTTCTCTGATTTCTTTCGGATGATTGATTGTTCCTTTCCTTCATGCTTTCCGCCATTTTGACTGATGGCGGACATTTTGATGGGAATCACTGGACATTTCCATTGAATGCCTCCTTTTTCACAAAAGGATATCGATGCATTTCCTTTTCATATGCTGTTAACTTCTGAAATATTGAATTTCCTTTTCCCTTGCAAACTGTATAACTCGAAAGCTTCTAGTTGAAGAGAGTAAAAGTTTATACTAACCCAATTTTGTATTTTCGTACTTAAACAACTACCTATTCTTATTATTAAGACAATGAAATTTTATGGTATCATCGTAAATTTTGAAGTTTCAAAGTTTCCGTTCTGTTGAAGTGTTATAGGGAAAAAGGAGTTTTTCGTGCTACAACCTCGTTCTTGTGGGCAATAATGTTCAAATATAGTTTACAGTTTTTTATTTGCGTTGTGCATGATGATATACAATTTCGTCCTTACGAACGTTCCAAGGATGCAGTGGGTGCTTTTAGGAGTTTTCCATCTGTAACAATGGACCAACCTGACTCATGTGTTTTTCAAGTTCTTGTTGAATTTTAAAAGAATTTTTAATAATATTTTAGAGAGTTCTTTTAATGAAATGGAAAACAATGAAGTGTAAATTTCCCACAACTTCGAATCCTTGCAGTTACTAGTAAAATTATTATGAAGTTTCATGAAGTATCCGCATCTTACAGATATCTTGAAAACAATTCATAATAAAATTCCATTCGGATATTATCCAAAATTTCAACAAGCTTCATCGAGTTTCGGACTGAATGCAAAGAACATGATGTGTAAAGGAGGACATGATGTGCAAAGTGCTGGAGTTAGATGTGCTTTAGTTAACAATGTGAATGAAGAATCCACGCTCTGGTTGACTAATTACCCTGCAGGCAATCCTTCTTCCATGAAGTGTATTCCCATGAAGAATGATGATGATGATGGTGATGATATGGCGACAAAATGGCTCCCGACTGTATAGTACCACCAAAAACATAAGCACGTACACATTATGCTAAAGTGAAAATGTTTTCAATGAAATTGAATGCACCCGTCTCATATACCTTCTATGACTATGAAGTTATTATGAATTTGGTTATCATAAATCGACTTCCATGGCATCGTGTGTTTCATCTTCGTTGCCATCTTGTGTCTCGTGTAAGGGCTTTCACCAAATGCTTTTAGAATTCACAGAATACAAAATGCAACTTTATTCCTGTAACAATCCTTCCTTGAAGCCGTTGAGCGTTGCAGTTGGGAAAATGGCAGGAAGTTAATTTGTTGAGTAAAATATGGAGTTGCATTAATTTGAAATGCAGTCCATGTAAAATGCAAAAAGCGTTTGTAATAGCTTACAAGCAGTATTCTATAGTTGCCACTTTAATAACTACAAGATTTATGGGTGTGGGTGTAATGGTGGGATTTTATTTTTTTAAGGGAAGCTTGTCTTGCAAATGCATTAAATTTTCATGAAGCGAACAACGTCAAAGGATTTTGGTGTCATTTTGCTTTCTTTCTTTCAGAACGTAATAGCCTTGACACACTAGAGTTAAACCAGCTAAACTAGAAACCAATTTAGTAAAACTAGGTGAAGTTTAGTTCAGCTAAACCCTTAAATAAAACAGGTTTAAGCAAACTCGGTTGTTGAACTAGTAAAGCGGTTTTAGTTTCTCTGGTTCCGTACACGTAATCAGTCTCCGCTTTATGTCGACCAAACATATAAAGGATTAATTAGATTTGAATGACTTATCAATAACATATTCATTATTGACAAGTCAACCATTCCAATTCTCTAAAACCAATGAATTACAAAACCCACAGACACTGGGCATTTGTAAAACAATACCACTACAGCACGCAATTAATTACAGCTAACCATTACTTAACATTTATCCCATTTAAGACAATTATTAATATCATATAAGATAATAATTATCGATTGTTACAATGCAGATACTCCAAGGTGCTATTGGAAGCAAATGAACAACTCATAAGGGTTAATGGGTATACCATATGTGGCTGATGTCATATTGTGGAAATTATCCCTGAGGATGTTACAGTTTTAATGATAATCACGTTAAAGTGATATTGTATTTCAATTAAAGTTAAAAAGTTGTTAAAGGGAAGAAAAATGATTTTCTCATATGATATATCTCATTGGTGCTACAATAACTTATCCCAGAATATCAACAAATGATTAAAATTCATCTTGTGTAGATATGAAATCAAGTCGTGCGTATAAGAATCTAAATGATTCGGCATTTAATCAAGTTGTCTTGTAATTTTTGTCCCTTTTTATTTGGTCCTGTTAATTTGATTTTGGTACGTGACCAATGATTACTTTGCACGTTTCTGGCTTTTCGTAGAAACACGTAAAAACATTGTGGCACTGGATATGAATTTAATTTGTTTGTGGTTTAACTAGTAAATCAAATCCTTATAAATTATTTGAGCAGCCGATAAACGGCACAAAATGTGAGGTACCTTATAGATCCTCACGGACATGAAATTATTTGGTCCTGTTGTTGAATCTCACTCCATTCTACCACAAGGTTCTTGTGTTCGCTGTCAATCATTTCGAGTATGTAATGAATTCAAATGCAGTACGTGTTGATAGATGGCACCCTCTCTTTTACAAAGAAAATAAAATCTCGATTTCTAAAGAATTTTTCATTTCGTATTCAATTATTTATTGCCAAGAATAATTTTAACTTTTATTGTTTTGATTTTTAACAATTAAAAAAAATTTTTTATTCAAGGAAAACGAAACACCTTTGGAAATGATCAATCAAAGTGAATAATGTTTTTAATTATTTCACTTAAAAATAGTTTTTAAATAATTATGGTCTTTAATTTATGACGGCTTCATTTGAATGAAACTTTTGTTTTTTGTATAGTTTTCTTTTGAAACATATAACTTAAAGTATAACTTTTTCTCTAATGAAAATGACTTAACAGATTGACTTAATGAAGATAATTTATTTAATTAATAAAAAGTATCTTGTACAACACAAAATTCCACAAAATTTTCTCACAAACACATTTTGTTGTTGTAGCTTTTAGTTATTGTTGTTATTGTGTCTTAAGTAAAAGGATGTGTTTTCTTAAAGTAAATTTAATGGCTAATGGTTTTACTAATTGAAGAATGTCTTAAGACAAATTTCCTCAATGAGAATTTTGCCTCTTAATTAATTTGGCTATAATTTATGTTAATTGTGGTGAATTAATTTCGTTTTGAATTTTAACAGTTCTGGTGTTTTTAACATATCCATTCTTGGAATTTTCACATTTCAAAACACAGTGGAGTCTTATAAACAAGGGTTCAAACTCAAATTTTTTTAAATTTTCGGTTTTAATTTGTGACCATTTCCGAACTTTAAACAATGGCGTGCATGAATTAGAACAAATCAGGGTTTTGTCTCACGGCGAATTTTACTTTGAATTCAAATACATTTTTAAAATTTTCAAAAAGTTTTCGAGGTTGAAATTTTTGAACGTAAAAGAGTTGCGTGGTTTTGACAGCGTTATCCTGTGTGGAATATAAAAGCACACGTGGCGTGTAGAGGAGTTATTAAAGTGTTTGCTTACAGTATTTTGTAAATGTTTCACAAGGCTTTTCAAATAAACTTTTCTCAATTTTTTGGATTTAGATTTCAAGGTTTCCTTGGTATTTTCTTACATATGTATATGTTTTCTTAAATACAACAGTACCAAAATTCTAAATTGTAGATCCTACACATTACACACGTGTCTACATGTCTCTCTGGTAAACATTTCTTTGGATATACGTCCATACGTCTTGAGCAGCAAATTTCTTTGAGATGGAGAACCTGCTCAAGGAGAAACGCCTTTTTCATTTCAACAACAGGACCAAATGAAATACTCAAAATGAAAAAATATTTTGTTAAATTATAAATTTGTTTTCTTCAGGCAACATTGTGTTTTTCCACTTTTGATCAAATAAAGACGGTATATTATAACTGGATGCTGAATTGTTTCTTGGAAATGTTGAAATGATGGAATTTATTTAAATTGAATATTTTATTCAAATGTTTGTTTGAATTGTATTCAACGAGGTCAAGTACTGGAATAATATTGTAATTGAGTATTTGAAAATATGATCAAGTGGTGGAAATAATTTCTGCACGTGTGAGTTTCTTGTTTTCATATTATCCGCTATACTGTCTCACTTCTTTGCATGACGCACTTTGAGAAAGAAACACTCCGTTCTCACAATCTCCCACTTCGTTCTTTCATTCACATTCCGATACAACCCGGTTTCTGTTTTATTTTGTTATTCTTGCTGTGAATATGAAATTATGAATTACCTTTTATGAAAATTAACTTTGTTGGTTTTATTTTTTCAAGAATTTATCATTTTAACTCGATTGAGAAAATGAATTATTCTTTCGATTAACAAAATTTTTATTTATATTGGAATACCGGCAGTTATGAGAGATTTTCATTTCTGTTGAATAATTGAAATGAAACACAATTGTATTGTATTGGTTGTATTTTTCTAGGATTTTGACAGAAATCTATATGTGCTGAAACTGACTAACCAGTAACGGTTGCATGTTTGTAAGGAACACCAAAAGTGTGTAATACATTTCTGGTTTAGACAGAATCGACTACAATTTAACCTGAACTTATCAACATGAATTATGTAAGGGAGCTGAGCGTCCTGGTGGCCTGTACTACTATATAGCGTGTGTAAACATGATTCCCTTCATGAATATTTATCACAACTAGGAATGCCCATGGCAATTGAAAATCGACTGCATAGTCTTGAAATTAAAGGACTCAAGTTTAATTGAAAATAGAAACCATTGCTCGATAGCTTCAGTTGCAAGGTATTCGTAAGAATTTATTTTTTGACATCCGTCGACAACCAATTTCAATGGAAACAGACATGAACCATGCAAGGGTCTGAAACGATTCCAATTAAAATTATCATAATAATTTGAATCTTATATATTATTATTATTATTATTATTATTAATTATTATTATCTTATTATCTTATTTTGAACAACAAAATGAAAATAAATAGTATAAGACTAATATTACATAGTACCTTAAATAGTGCATTGAAACAACCTTGTGAAAAAAGCCAATTAGATTCTTTATGTTCGTCTTCTATTAACTGTTATCTACGACTGTAGATTCTTTTTGACATTCTAAGAAAAAACAATACAGAGAAAGTTTAGTGGAGTTCAATTAAGAATTAAGTTTGAAAACTATTATCAAATAGTATGAAAACTACATACTTTAGCAGAATTAGCAGAATTTAGCAGATTTTACCCGAACATCTGGAATCAGGTTGAATCTTAATCTGGTCACACTGAAAAGAACTACCCACCACATAGCCATAGCTACATTTGGCTCAACCTCACGCATACGCATTGCTCAAGCTCTGATAAAGGCATGAGCAAAATGATCAGTGTGACTAGATTTAATAAAATTCTGTGATTTTAGAAGAATTGAACTACAAATTTAGGGCTTAGCAGCTTATGTCACAGAATAGAAAGCATAATGCAGATTTAAGCATAATCAAATCACATTTCAGCACAAAATTGGTAGGATTCGGTTTTCACTAACTTAAAACCCGCAGGTCCAACAGGCAGTAAGAGATCAGGATGGGTGCGTAAATTTTACGGCCTCAGAATTTATGATGAACATATCCCAAAACTCAACACTTCTATATAAAAATACCGACACACCAGAGAAGGATGACACTTAAAATTAGGAATTAAGTTTGAAAACTATTATCACAAAGTATGAAAACTGCTATCAAAAAGTTTAGCAAAATTTAACAGATTTTACCCGAACATCTAGCATTAAGTTGAATCTAAATCTGGTCACAGTGAAGAGAATTTCACACCACAAAGGCATATCCAAATTCATTGCTGATGCTCTGATAAGAGCATGAGTAAAAGAAATTGTCGATTTCTCTCTTCGACAATACTCTTTTGAACATGCTCTTATCAATGCGTGGTCAATGCAAAAACAAATGCACTGATATTATTTTTATTAATTACGGGTAAACTACTTGACCAATTTCAATTAAAAGTTAATTCTGCATATCTTCGAGAAAATATCTTTTAAATTGTGCATTTTTATCAAAATCGGACATCTAGTTTGCCGTATGAGAGGTCACAAAATTTACGTTGGTGTATTTATTACATTATAGTATAAATTTCGATATAGATGATGATGATAATGATCCTTCCAGTGTAACCGATATGTGGGTAAACTTTATGGTTTCTACCATATTTCCCGTGTTGTTATTACGACTGTTACAACGACAACGTTAAAAATTGTGTGTTAAGTTTCCAACTGAATGTGGTAAAGAGTTGCTTCAATGTTACATTGATACAGTAGGTCGATATATGATAATAACTTTGTGAAGGGGTTGTAGATAATCACAAACAGTTAAATTTACATATTCCCAACAGTGCATCAGTGAAAGAACAGCAGGTAAATTCTTCTTGAGATTCTTCTTGAGCATCTTTACAAAAATGTTACAAAGATAAAGTTATAACAAAATTTTTAAATCTGAAAGATATCTTACACAAGTGACAATACAATTAAAAGTTTACCAAGCATCACTTACATATTAGATTTTGAAAACAATTAGAACGAAACAATAATAAACCACGCGCTGATAATTTGTCAAAATCTCTTTTTGATGTTAATATCTAATCTACGGAAGCACGAACTCAAGTATGTAGTATGTTAATTACAGCTTTATTAATTAAAGCACACAACAATAACCTAATGAAGTTCAAACAATTCTCTAATAAAAGTAGGTACATACAAATGTGGAAAATATTTCTGAATTTCAAAACATCCCAATGAAAACATGCATCCCATCGTGTTCTGTTTTTACTAATTAAATCCTTCTTTGGTAACACATAACTTCCATGATTCGAGATTATTTAGTTAAAAGTAAATATTTATTCACGTATGCTTGTACATTTCGTACAAAGAATATTGCTGTGTTTCTCTATTTTTCAGTCGGGATTCCCAATTAACTGAGTCCAATTTAGTATCACTTTTTGTGAAAATGATAATTATGCGTTCTCTCGTGGGCTTATGATTGATGAACAACCGATATTAGAAGATTCGAAATGTTATCTCGGGGGTTTCACACGTGTTCATTGGACGTGACAATCCGCCATGGGGTTGGAGATTATGTCCCTTGATATATATGGTCGAGAATTTCCTATCTTGGAACGAATCCCCAAATCCGTGGTGATTTTGAAAGTATTTGGGCAGCGATCTGCCCTGACAAATGTATCTCTTATCTCTTCGCTCCTTCGCTTCAAATTTCCGGCAAAATCTACATTATATTTCGATGTAAGGCTTTTAATCGATCACCTACTTCATATATACTTTACAATATTTCATTCATTTTATGAAAACGATGTGATGCTGATATTGCACTTTTTATTCACAGCGTATAGAGCGTCTTCATATACCACTAGTAAATATAATAGTAGATCCTGTATTTGCATTAGGTATTGACGTAGATAGTAATAAAACACATTTCACATTTCAAGCATATGTTAAATATATTGGATATAAAAAAGAAAACATGAACGTAACATTTTGTATATAAGGTCAAAACCCATTGTATGATGTGATATTGACTAGTTAAATTAATAATTATAAAAATAAGTAGAAAATTAACAAATTAATTTACTAAGTACGATAAATTCTGCTGGAAATAACTACTTTAATTTTTGAATCGCCTACTTAAAATTAACAATGTATTTTCAAATATTCAGGGCGATTCTGGCCACTATTGTTAAATTAACAGATTTCAGTTAAGAAAGTTAACAGATTTGGTTTCTTACAGAATTCTTTAAGTTGGTATTCTGGCCAAAATTTACGTTCAAATCTGTTACGAAACCGGTTTTGATCCAAATTTGTCAACTTTCTTAACAAAAAACCTGTTACGTTTAAGTTTTCGGGCCTGTTACGGTAAAGGATTTTTAACAGAAAACCTGTTATCTTTTGGCACCCAGAATACCACCTTCGACCGTAACTAAACTTTTCGAAATCCAACAACAAATTACATGGGCTGTCAAAATAACGGAATCTGTTAAGTGCGCGCAGAATTGCCCCGATTGTTCAGGAAATCGAGGGTATTGTTCTGCTTCTATGATTCTATGAGGGAGTATGTCATGTGTCATTCATCTGAATTCAAGAGCAATCAAAACTGCAAATTCAGAACCAATGAGCTCCTTTCTGCTAAGATGAAAAAACATTTTTAGTTTCCTGAAATTAATATTATATGCAAACGGAACGCAAAATCTAAAAGACGAATATTACCTCAATAAGACTTTTAAGTAAAACGCCTTTAACATGATTCATCTTTGCGCTCAACAGACAAACCAGCGCCATGTTTTCGATTGAATTTGTTGATAACACTTTTCAAACTATACGTGAACCCATTATATTAATACGTTGCTTTTCACGTTTGATGCTGTAATTAAAATAAAGTTAAATAAACGTTGATTTTGTTTATTAGATATGTCTGCAATTAACCTCCTCAGATTATTTGAATTTATAGTTTAAATCCTTCTTTAAATCCGATAGTCCAACTTATTCGATCACGGAAGTCATATAAATAATAGGCTCTGAGAGCGGCAACACCAGTCATTACCACATGATCGGAGAAGCTTTTGTACACCGTTATTTGTTCCATATCCACCAAAAACAATCAGCAGTCCTTTAACATATGATATTCAATCAAAAATTCACTTTTTGCGCATAGAAATATTCATTATTGCCCATCCAGATGTATGTAAACTTTTCACCATAAACACCGAAATCCACAAACATAATCCTGGAAATAGTATGCAATATTATGCAATTAGAAACAATAATCAGTAATTAGTGTATAATTCATAAAATTAATATATAGGTGAGACCAGGGAAAAACTAAGTCCGGGGCAAAACGGGAGATTCGCTGTTTAATTGCGTAATTCATGCATGCAAATTTCCTAGTGACCACAAAATATGCCAGACTTACTGCGTCCCTAGGTCAGTCACCGAGAATAACGTGTTTATACTCAGTTTAGTTTTAAAAAAATTTAGATTTACTTTAAAAAATCATTATTTTGGTTGTAATTTTAAATGAAACTGTAAATAAGTATCGAGCTCTTTTACGTGAACAAGTATGTTTTTGACCAAACTTTCGATTGTAGGTCGTAGTAGTAGCATTAAATTTTGATATTAGGTGCTTTCAAGAGGCGTCAACGGTTTAGATTAGAAATGGTCGATTTAATTGGAAAGTATGCTTCCTGGGGTAAAATGGTCGACAATTTTTTATATATTTGTAGAAAAATGGAATTAAGGAGAAAAAATTAGAAATAAATGTAAAATGGCCAAAACTAGGATGTGTAAAACAGAAAGTGATTATGTCCATGCATGCAGTTACTGTTGGTCATTATATTCGGAGTCAGCCGAAACATGGGTCATATATCAATTGTGTCATGGTTGTTTCCATAATTTTTCCAATGTAGGTAATCAGGAGGACCAAAGGATTTAGTTTTGATGTTTCCGTATGTATAAAATCATATCATGTGAACTCTGCTTCACACTTGACCATCTTGGGGGGTCTATCGATCTTGCGATTATCGACCAATCGATGGATTCAAACTGACCCAATTTCTTATCAGCCGTGCGTTGTTGTGCTGATTTTGCAGTTTTTGGGCAGTTTTAACTCAATGATCGTCGTTCCGTTGGCGTCGTACTGACCTTGGAGTTTCGTATTAGATTTCCCAAAGGGTCAGTACGTTCTGAAAATCAAAAACAGCGTCATTCCGTTTTGGAAATCCAACCAGTTAGTTCGTCTTGAATCTCCAATTAGTGCTAGTTAGCTGAGTTAATTGCATGGAAGTTCGTTGTGTTCTGCCGAAGCAGTACGGTGGTGTGATTCAACTAAATTTCAGTTTGTGAAAATTAAATCAAATATTAATTGAGAACAATTTCCAAAGAATCGAAAGTTAACGTAAACGTGATCACTTCGCCTTCCGTATATTGACAGTTGTGGACCTTTTCACAAGGCCTAGGAACACTCCGTGAGTGTCAATTTTCGTGCGAAAGCACCGTGTTCGTTCCAAACTTTGTGAACTTGTGGTGTCATACCTTGTATGTTTTCGTGCGAAGGCACCGTGTGCCTTCCATTTAAAAAGGATTGGGACATACTTCGTATGTTTACGTGTGGAGGCACCGTGTGCTTTCCATTGGTGAACTTTTGGGGACATACCGTGTATGTCATTGTGCGAAAGTACCTTGTGCTTTTTGGCCAATTGTGTTCTGTGGACATACCGTGTATGTCAATGTTGTTAAGAGCTACAACAAAGTCTTTTCATAACTATTAACTGGACAATAAAAGTTAACCGTGTGTTCTACAAGATCATAGACAACACTCCAGTCAACCAGGTACCAGCTACCATCTCAAGTTCAAATTGAATTGATGAACTGGCAAAAGGTTTGTTTCCGAATTTCCATCCTCAAACACCATATTAACTGTAGCATTCTCCTTTTGTTCCGAATCAAATTTGAGTGCCTTGCTGTTGTTTCGGTTTACTGTATAATTTAGTGATTTAGCTCGTAGAGCCTATTCATAATATCAAAGAGTATATATAAATTTTCCTATCTGCGTAAAAATTATTTCATTGAACAGTTTAGTTTTCTTTATATGAGCACTAATTTTTTGGTATCCCATTCTGCCCGGTCTCCTCTACCGAAGTTTAAAAGCGCGTTTCCAATGTCAGCTTGGAGTGGAGTGGCTTACATGTTCCGGGCTCTTCGCATTCATGCACTCCGCCACATGTGTCTCGTGCAATCTGTGCACAGCCTGTGTACAATTTGTGCAAGATAGGGTGTAGGTATTTCTATTTACACTCTGGAGTTTTCGAAAAGTCAGAATCTTTTCATGTTCGACAAATTTTCCGGACAGATTGCGACATATATTAGCAGCCTTTTCGAAGTCGCACCTATAGGCGTCGCGTCGGACTTGCTCACGGAAATAATACTCTCCCTTAAAACATTTATGGACCAAGTTTTATCTTACGTTGAAATTCTCTTAAGATGATCTTTAAATCATGCTTGAAAGCTGCTTTGAATGTCCTCTCAAGATTTTTCATTTTTGCGGTACTAGCAACAAGGATTCCATCGTGATATACGACACAGAAAGCAAGGATGCAGAGTCTACATTGTACTCTAAAATGAATTTCCCTTAACTCCACTCATGTTGAGGGAACAGGAGTTTTACGAATAGGTTGCACAACGAAAGCTGCAATGTCTTATGATATACGCATTTTTTGGTGTTGCATATCACAAATAAAGGACAATGACAACTATGAAAATGGCAAGATAAAACGAAAGAATTTTCAAGAAACGTCTTGTAAGGATATTCATTTACACTTTCAGGAAATTTTCAGAATGTAGTTACCAACTACTGAAACTTTATTTGTTAGTTACTCTCTTTAGCAGGGTTTGCTAGTCGCCCAGAGATGACTGGATATACTCCTCGAGGCAGGGCAAAGTGCATGCATACAATAATACTTTTAAGAACGTGCATACAAAGAGCTTTTCTTCAAAATATCATTTCTTATTTTTCTTTCTGGAATAGTAAAGCTGCTGTTCTTGTTTGTCCATATAATTTCCATTCTAAGACGTTGTTATACTTTACATTATCCTGTAGCTTGCACGAACCTTATGCAACTCTTAAATTAAATTTTTTGTCTCTTTACAAGTAAGTGTTGCATTTTTGTCATCCTAGTTTGCAGTTAAAATGTTTGTTAAGAGATCTACACTCATTGCTTTCCAACCCAGTGGAACATTTTGTTAAGGATTCCATTTTGAACACACAACAAGGATTATGGACAATTTGCTTGCAGTACTGCAGAAAGCAAGCATCCACTTATGTAATTAATTTTTCTCATTTTTCTCACTTTTCTCCTTGAATCCCTTTACTGCTTCACATGCACGATTGTAAATTTCATGAATTCGGTGTGTTTTTGTTGCCCTTTTTCAATGCACATTCAATGAGTTTGTTTACGCCATACAAAAACTGCAGGAAGGCAGTTTAGCTGACCCAAATATCTCCCAATAAGACTATGAGTCCCTACAATTCCTTTTTTCTTATCTCCACTTTACAAAACTTGCATCCTCATGCCAGATGCCCTGGAGCTTCTCGGTATGCATCTTTCTACTACTTCCTCCGAATATCATGTGTTATATCCTTTTATCATTTTTCAATTCATGTTTTCTCAGCGTCCTACTGCATACTACTTTCTTTTTAAATGATTTTCTAAATTTCTGCCAGTCATTTTAAAGGAACGTTTTTTTTCTTGTTTCCAAAACATTTATCTGGAATGGGTTATTGATGAGATAAAGAGGAAATGTTAACCACGGGAAATGTGTGTAATGTAACATCTTAATTCGAAAGCTGTAATTATCCTACCCATCCAATGCGATGAAAGATAGTTATCCAGAAATTAGGGATCCACAAGCACCGACCCGAAATCCTCCAATCTTTTATACACAAACTGGATATTATGTTAACAATATCAATTAAAATAAGCAAAATAAGATGCTATTTACATAAAAACTAATTATATTAACTAGAAAGAAAGTGATGCTTTATGATAATATATTTGCTTCTGTGTTAGTGTTTTCCTATCAAACAAAAATTTATTTGTTCCGAGTATCTCTTTAGAATTCTGTATATCGATTAGTTAAGATATCTGGATATACTAATGAAATGGCAAACACCAGTCAAAATTAACCGAAAAATTTATTTACCCTTTTCTAGAATTTGTTAAACACCAAAAAAGTTTGTAGAACGGAGGTCCTTTTGTTTCACTTAGATATTTGTTTATTGGAAAGAGATACTTCTTTGATATCACATAAACGATTTCTCTTGGATAAAGTGGTGATTTAGTGGTGATTTTTGAATTGTTGTACAGATGCCTGCTCTAGGATTTTTAACATTTTATATAACACAATCGTTACAATCGTGGTGTGTGTATCAAATCACTGTGCGAATTTTTACTTCAATAAAACCTTAATTGATGGTTATCGGTGTTCGCTTTCGAAAAATATTCGCAAATTGAAGTCATTAGTGTGTCCTCAAGGTGCAAAGTGATTCTTCAAACAGCTATATGAGACATGTCCTTTGAGAAGGTATTTTGGAATCCTTACATTTTTCTTTAAGTTGCATCGATGCCATCAAGTGCAACATTTGAGACACGACTTTGCGCTAATCAAGGTCTGTCTCAATCCACAAACGGCATTAAAATATAAGCAAAGCTAATTGAAGTTTAGAAAAGTTGCTTATATCAATTATTGAAGCTATCATAGCCCCAGTAATTAAGTTACTTTCGCAATTAACTGCAGTTACAGTGAAGAATGTTCAAATGTGGTTTGTATGCGCTTAAGTTCCGTATTAAGTTTATCCTTCAGGGATTAATTTCAAGACTTCCTCGAAACTCACATTCTTGGATAATACCTCTGTCGACTTCCTTGCAGCTTTGCGCGAGCATGTATCTTTGGAAATTATCCTTATGTGGCACATTTTATGTGTCAACAAAAAAGAATTTGAAAAATTGATAAGACTTTATTGGAGCTTAACATAAACACACATACACGTAGACTGTACGTCGTAGTGTGAACTAACATTTATTATCCTATTTCATTTATAATGTCACTAGCAGGATCCTTGAGTTGGTTCTATTTTTTGTGCTATTTTCAAATGAAACTTTAAGCTGCAGGAAAAGATAAGCAACACAATTATTATCCTTTGCTAAACGAAAATAGAATGTTGGCAACTAAAGGTTAATTATTAACGATAACTTGTGATTGTCCTTTGTGCCACAAGTATATGTTATGACAATTTTCATCGTCGAGCGAATTCTCATAAAATATATAACACATTTCACATTTTCGCCGTTTGATAATGCACGTTTGGTAAAATGGCGCTTATATGTGAGCCGATGCATTCCTCTTTCAAGTGAGTTTACAACGCAAGCTTTGAGTAGCGTATAATTGATTCCCAGTTTGTCTGATACGTTTTTCTCTCGTGATTTAGCAGATGCACAATTTTGTTTAGCTGATGCACAATTCAATGGGAAACACTTATTTCCTCAGATTTTTGTCGGATTTATAAAATGATATCTGAAATTTTCCTTTGTTAGAAATCAAGAGTTATCTCTGTCAGTTTCAAGTACAAAAAATTTAAGATAAATTTCATGCAAATAATTATCAAAATGAACTTTATATTACAAACTTAATTGCTAGCAAAAATTCAAGGTGGTGTTAATTTCATTTTTCACTCTCATGTGAACACTCCTTTATAGTGTGGCAAATAAAGTTCATTTTGATCAAAATCTCCATTACCTTGCTGATAAATTGAGAAAAGGTTAACATTTGATGATCTACCAGAAGCCAATGTCATTGGACGGTCCTCTTCAATGTATTTTTCAACATCCTGCTCGTAGATTCCATGAATCCTAGCTATGCATTTCAACTGAAATGAAAAATCACATTTATTCAAAATAATCAGTTCATTAATTTGTTTCTCATTAATAATTGATAAATTTACACAATTTACAATATCTTATATATATTACTACATGCAGTGACCAACCTTCAACATCCCTCGTATGAAGTATTGATGTGTTAATATGAGATTCAACTCGGATACAGATGATTCCAAATTGTCAATTGGACTTTTTTCCGGGTCGTATGTTTTTACATGGGGTGGTGGTACCTGAAATGTTAATTAATTTTTTTTAAGCTCATTCGTATAATTAATAAATAACTGAATCAGTTGAAATTTCAAAAACTCCCGATTAAATATTAATAACCAAAAAACGATTTGATGGAAACTTTATTGATTGAAAAGTTTGTATTAAAGCCGTACTACCAACACAGTAAAATTTATTTTAACACTGTGTATCTTGATCTAGACCAAAATTTAATCCTTTTTCAAGTCACTTTTATGTTAATAGTACTCGATCTTATAACTTGAATTCAAAAGATTTTAGTATTTGCAGTAAAAATGTACCTGGACAAATTTTACGAAGGTTCAGGAAGGTTCTCGCTTAGTATTCCAGGAATTTTCGAAAAGACTTTCTCGCAAATTTTGAATTTATTAACTGAATTGTGAATTTGATATTCGAACTGGATGCTATTGAAATAAAATTCAAATGGGTTGATTACTCGGCTTCTCTGTCAAGGAAATACGGAGCAGCATAATGATCCTCCTATCATATAATGCATAAACATGACCCGAAGGTAACCTTTTACAGAATGGTAAAACTGTCAACGAGGAAACAAGCAGTTCCCGGCGACTATTCTGGACGATTTTTATCTGTGCGTACTGGCCCATCTGACCCGATCCCGTAAAGGGGTGGAGTCAGTCAGGGTGCAGCGGTACAATGAACTCGATACAATGGGGTCGACGAACGAATCAGTCTACCTGGACATTTTGGAGAGATCAACCGCGTTTGTAATTGCAGGAAGTCAGTTATTTTTGTCGAGCTTGTTTGGATTAATTGAACCGCGTTTAAATTTTTGAGTTTGGTTTAAATGATAAATTTTCTGAGTTGGTTTTGGATTAAATTTGGAAATTGTAGTGTAATTAAATAAATTGCATTTGAAGTTTCGAGTTTTGGTGAAGTTATAAAGTTCGTAGTTTTTGAATTAAATAAATTGTTAATTGTTAAATTAATAAAGGAAGAGAATGGAGCATCAACCTTGTGACGCTGGCCTTAAATCGTTCGACGAGTTTGCTAATGAGGTACCACCATCGGATCTCTGTAACAGTATAGTTTTCCCGTCTCTCTCTTTATAGAATCAACTTTCAGTCTAAAAACTTGTAAAGCCGGCTCCACATATGCGGCATTCGATGAATGCCGAGCAAAAGTTCGCCGAATTCCATCTAGTGTGGATCGGTTGCTCGCGCATTGGCGAGTAATTTGTGCTCGTGCTCGCCGTGCTCGGAATGTTGTCGGTTTTTTTTCCACATCAAAAATGCCGAATGTTCGACAAACAATTTCGGTATAATACACGAATATGTGTATACCTCTGTGCTGGGCATATTCCGAGCATTGGCGAGCAACTTGACATGTGACGAATATTCGTCATTCGCCGAATGCCGCATATGTGGAGCCGGCTTGATGTAGTGTTCCATAACAAGCTTCCTGGCAATAAAATGCAGATTACAGATTACAAATGTCTCCTTACATGTTGTGATTTGATTAATTTCATCGTTTTGCCAATATCCGTGTTATTTCCGACACAACGAACGAAGTCCGCATTACTGACCCTCCAGTTATTTGTCAGTTGTGTGCCAGTTATGAATGACAATTCCAGCACAAAACTCATTCAATATGATTTACTACAAAGTAAATATCAAAAAAAATAATCAAATAGTGAAACGTCTATAGGTATGTACAGAGGCTGTGAAAAGCCTGGCTTCTAAAGCGAAATAATTACGCAATATGAAACCTTCGTAACCAAACTCCTCCTAGACCGTTTGATCAATCAATTTCAAATTTTATATAGTAATAGTATTTTCGATAGTGAGTGCTAACATCTATTTTTTGTTACTAAATTCGCGAAAACAAAACACTCGGGGTAGGCTTCTTAGTTAACAATTTTTCTGATGAACGAACCAAATACAAAGTACAAAGGTTTGTGTCATAGAAATCCAAATTTAGATTTTATGTATTAAGAACGATCACTGCGAATTTTTTTTCCCAAGAATTCCAAAATATACGGCAAACGAAATATAATCAGAAATTAATAAATTTTCTTCCGATTTTCAGGGTACTTTCCCGGTAAAAATTTAAATTTTCAAGGGTTTTTTGCGCGTAGCGGCTAAACGAAGCGTTCTAGAGTGTTCACATGTATGACCGAACCCCATTATTTTGACATTTCCTACCTATTTTCATACAAAGTTTTTCTCTAAATTGAGTTTTGAAAGGTTTACATACAAAAGATGGGAAAATTGATAAAATTTAGATTTTGAACATTTAACAGTTTTTTGCTTGTAGCGGCTAAACGAAGCATCCCAGGGAGTTCATGTGTATTAACGACCCCCATTATTTTGTTATTTCCTATCTTTTTTCGTACATTATTTCAATCGAGCGCGTAAAAAAATATAAAAAAGTCAAAGAAAATTCATACAATTCAATTGGTTGAAGTTTCCCATGCAGGATATGCCAGCTCTTCAAATACGGCCAAGTATTGGCCCATTGTTGGTTGACGATATTACACCGCGGGTAATGGGTCAGTACTTGTGCCATTAGTCGGTCGATATATGATTTCCCTAAGTCTTTTTGTAGGCGATGGCCATTGTCTGGCCTGTTAATGGCAACCACATTTTCTCTTTAGGGTCAAATATTTGATTTAATATACATATATTCTTAAGTTACATTTTTTCGACTGGATTTTTTGCGGGTTTTGTGTTTTTGTTTTAAAATTTTGGTGTGAAAGACCACCGTGAAATTAGGCATGTGGCAGACACTTTATCCATATGTTAAAATCTCACCCACAAAAAAAAAAACAATTTCTTTAACCATAATTTGTCAGTACAATTTTTTCAGTTCGTGCTGAAGGAAATTCATTAATTCTGTTCTATAAAAATATACTCTGATAAATTAAACTTAAATAAAATATTAAAATGCCTAAAAATTATTTCCGGGTAAAAAAGCATCGCATGCTTAAACGAAAATTCAATAATGGTGTTGGTGATGAGGGTGAGCAGTGTCAAAAGAAAACTAAAGTGTTAATTTGTAGAGAAAATGAAAATTTAATAGCAAGTACAAGTGTAAATGATACTATTTTACCAGATAATTCTGTAATCGAAGCAGATTTACATGGACATAAAGAAGTTAATTCCAGCGTTACAGATGATTCAGTTGCCGATTCATCATTAGAGATTTTGTCACTCAATCAAGAAGAGACATTGAATAAATCTGGTATTCGGGAAAAAATTATTAAGTGGACATTAAATAATTTTGATACGTTGCGTTTAAGCGCAGTGACTGATTTATTGACAATTCTACGTGAAGAAGGTCATACAACTCTGCCCAAAACTTCACAAATGTTATTAGGTACAGTTCATCGTCGTGCTTTGTATCCCTATGATGAGTTTTAAGAATACTCAAGGAGAGTATATATATTTAGGTCCAGAAGAAGGATTGAAAAATATTATTTGTCCTGATTATAAAGAAACTGCAAGTTTATAATAACTCATCTGTTACAGTATGGCCAATATTAATTAGATTTACATTTTTATAGCTACTTTGGAGCAAGGAAAACGACGGTTAGACCGGGCGTTAAAACAACGCAATGTGGAAACTACCGATGCTGAGCAGAATGCGGAAAATAATGAAAATAGTTTACAATTTTTGACAGAAGAGGCTTTAAAAAAGGAACATTCCGTTGTACCGAGAATGTCAAAGGGTGAGAATTTTTCATCAAATAATTAAAAGTTTAGAAAGTTATAAATATTTCCTTTTTGTTATAATTTAGATATTGCATCGACAGCATCCCTAAAATGGAAAAAAAAACAGAAGAAGAAGCAATCTAGTAGTTTTGTTGATTCACATATATTCATTTTATTGAATCTTTGTTTAATTTTTAGAAAATGAGCCCCAGGCATCAATTGTCACACAAGAATTACAAATTCAAATTAAAAGTGAGTTTTCACTTGGCTTTAAATTCATTTTAAAACCGAATTTTTGTTCATTCACTTTTCTTTTACACTTTCAGATGATATAGAAGAACTGATGGAGGAAAAATTCAATAATATAGCTATTATAACGAAGCATATTATATGACATCCAGAGCAAAATGGATGAGCTCAGACATGCTGTGTTCCAAAACTACAGGTCTACAGCATCAACAAGTTGGCTGGAAGCGATGAAAAAAGGGTTAAACGGGTGTTTACCCTTAAAAACGTTGCAAGCCTTTGTAGATTTTGATCAGCAACTCTCAGAAAATGATGAGTATCAAGAGGCTTTAGTAAGTTTTCAATTGATATATTAATATTACTTCCAATCGCATTATAATTACACAAATTTTTGTTACAGATACTGCTGTATAAAAGTTACATTAGTAGCGAATCAACTGTGACATCGGCTATTAAAAAGGTTATGAAGCTGACTTTGGAAATAGCGGTTGAATTGGAATACTCCGGAACTGATCGGACTGTCCAAGGAGTTGCAGCTAAACGCAATTTTAGCGCAACAGCTACATACAAATGTTTAGACGGTATGTACAAAGATGTTTGTATCTCGTGACAATATACCAAATCGAATTTTTCTAGGCGCAGTGTCCGAACGGTTTGCGGGTTATCTGGAGCAGGTGATCCTGAAGGTGGCCGCAAAACACGGGCGATTAAATAATAAGAAATTTTAATTGTTATGTATGTTTAAGAAATTATCCTGAAAATAAAATCGTTCAATGTAATCAAATTCTTTAAAAAATTCAAATCTTAATACCAGGTACAATTTTTATCTAAAATTTCATACTATAATCAATGCTGGGCCAATACTACAATTACAGTTGGCCCTGCATAAATTGCACTCATTCCCATTGCTGGTATGTTGCTGGTATTTGTCTCTGGCCGATGAACTGAAATTAGCAATGGGCCCAAGTTATCATCTGGTAGAATTATTTTAATGGTCCGGTAATGGTTTACAGTAATCGGCCATAGCTGCAACATTGGGCACCAGCAATAGACCATTGCTCAGCCTGATGTATAGCCCTGTATGGGCTGCTCCACGTCGGACTACCAAAATCTAAACCAACAAAAAATTCCTGTAAACAGATTTGAATGACCACCATTCCCAGTAAAAATGATAAATGTATCTATATCTGAAGGATTCGTAGATTGGTCTTTTTGTTGAGTGCTGTATATTTTGAGCTTTTGTTGGTCGATGACACAAGAAGAAAATTCTTATTTGAACCAGCACAACACACATACAACCATAAATTTAGTTTTTGTCCAAAGTATCATATAATCGATTTATATCCACGTCTTATACAGAACGTGCTTGAATTAATCCGTGGTCATGTTTCCGCAGGGTTCATGGGAGAATCCTGAGAGATGCCATGAGCAGGAAATCTTTAGATTGTTTTTTGTTTTTTTTCGGATACTATAGCTTCCATACTTTGCTCGTATATAATACAGGCACTACGTCATGTCAAACATATTACCATAAATTTATCGTTCCAAATGGTTGGAAAGAGCTTTTTCCGTGTTCCGGTTTCTGGGATATCCTTTTTATCTCTATTCAGGGAACCGTTAAAAGTTTGTTTAACAGCCTGTTCGATGTGATGTTTGATATGAGTAATTGGTGTTTAATTAAAATCCCCATTCCTGCTTTGAAGTCTAGGATACGATTATACGAATTCATAAGAGGTACTCCACCTTTTTTTAAGAGGACTGTCCAATTGATGAGTGTTTAGGTGGATTAATTTTATTTTATGAATTTTTGAAGAAATAAAAAAAAGTCGAAAGGGTCAGTCAAGGTCCGCGCCGTAGATTTTCCGTGAAAACTTCGGGATAAAATAAGATAAGGTAAATAAGTGTTTCTTATTAGTGTTTACTTCAATCAATTTTTTTAATACAATGGTTATGTAGAGTAGCACAGTTACAGAATAGATAAATAACAAGTTTATTGTTTTGCGCCTGTTTTCCATTTGTTCTTCGATGCTGCCGTAGTTATGACATTTGCTCAGCACTGTACGTTTGAGGTTTTTTAAACTCGTTTTGATGCAAGCTTTCTCTCTTTTGCGTTTTTTTCAATTCGGCGAATATGTACGACTTATATGAGACGATATTTTGCAAGTTTTATCATTTTTCAATTTAATATTGATTTTAAATTATATTTTGGCAAATATGTTTATTGTTTCAATTGGAAGTTTCTTAGTCCTTCTCAAACGCTTTACAAAGACACCCGAATAAACGTTCTGGCTAAAGGCGTTCTCACACTACACTAATGTACAATTTTACACAATGCTAATTAATAAGTTGGCGCTAGTGTGAGTGATGACATTATCTGATGACGCCTGATGACGTTACGGGCAAAACAAACGTTGCATGATAAACACATACAGGCATGTTCTATCCACAGTGTCCTCAACCGTTGTTATCGCAACATTAGTCTCGTAGTTATTTGCGATTTAAATCTCACTGTATTTCGTAACGCCAGAAAGTTTGACTGGCTATCAGTGTACTAAACGAGCGAAAAGACGTTTTTACGGCAAAAAAATTATAACAAGTGTTTCGTGATAATATGTACTTTAATTATCAATCTCTTAAATACCAACATTATATAGAGTAGTACGGTTACAGAATAGATAAATCACAAGTTTATAGTTTTGTGCCGTTTTTTCATTTCTTCTTCGATGCCGCCTTAGCTCTGACACTTTCGCGGCACTCGACATTTTTAATTTTTTAGATTCGTTTTGATGCGAGTTTTCACCGATTCTAATCTTTTACAATTCGGTGCATATTTACGACTCATATGAGACGATATCTTTAATTTTTTTTGCCATTTTCAAATTCATACCGATTTTTACTTATATTCCGGCGAATATTTTCATTGTTTTACTTTAGGTCCAGGTAGCTCTTTTCAAGATCCTTACAATGACGCCCAAATCAACGCCTTATCTAAATACGTTCTTACGATACACTAATAAATATCTCTACGCAACGCTAAGAACAAGAATCCCGCGTAGGCGCTTACACTGGCCCGATGACGTCACTGGCGAAACAAACGCCACACAATAAATATGTACAAATATGCTCCATCCACTGTGACTTCAACCGATGGTATCGCATTATTAGTCTCGTGGTTATTAGCGATTGAAAAATGACGGTGTTTTGTAAAACAAGAAAGTTAGACTGGCTACCAATGTACATACTCAACGAGAAGAAAGACGTTTTCACGTCAATACAAGATATCTATTACGACCCGTTCTGTAGATAATGCGTGAACGTCTAAAACACGAGCTTAAGGCTGCAGGTCCTTAAAGGACCTTATCGCAAATTTAATTTTCTACGCAATTATTCACACAACAACTTACATCCAAAAGGATATTCTTATCCTAAAGATTAGTAAAATAACAAAAAGTACATCACATCATACTGGGAACTAAAACATCAAATTTCTCAACTTAAATTTCCTTCATTGTGGAAACGATAATAAGAAAATGCGATTTGATTACATAACGAAAAGTTCTTGCCCGTAAATACTTTGATTGAGTCCTTTTCCTTGAGTCGTCTAAAGTTTCTTAATTTAATGCGACTCTAGCAAAGACAGGACTTGTCTCTAGCCCCAACAGAGTGAACAAAGTACCAGACTTACCTAACAAAATCCTAATTATTATAAACTCAAAGTTATATTGTACTATATAATGTGCCTTATCGTGTACCTCATTTGGATGGGAATTAAAGACGACCATTTCATGAAACAATTCCTCTTTTTGACGAAAAATATTTCTTTCTCATTGTCTTTCACATACTTATCTTGTCTTTGCGAATGCCTTGGAGACGTTATGAAAATAGGCTAAGCATTGGCATTGTGTTTCAACAGGATGGAACCTAATCCTTCTCTAAAAATAATACTGTAGTTTTCACAATGAAGGGAGAATTCTGTGGTGCTCGTTAACGTTACACGCCTAAGTGAATTTCGTTGATTTTTGAATTTGTCCTTTCGTCCTGTATTTTGAAAGAAAGATTTTTCTCAGTTTTTATATTCTTAACAAAAGAAAAGCCGATTTCCATTTTTCTGAACTTCTCAGCTTTTCTTTCTGTTTTTGAAATAAACGGATTTGGGGATTCTCAAGACGCAGAATGTTATGCGAATAGCCTTTCTCTGTTATTGTTTAAACCTCAAAACTTGTATTGATATTGACGTTTGGTTTAATGGTAAACTTTTGGTTTGCTATTGAGTTTTGTTTGGACACATAGAAATCAGGAGAGTAAAACTGGAGGGACTTCAAATCACCACTACATACTTTTCAGTTTCACAAGTAATAACACGAGATAAATTACTGAGAGCTGACGAATTCAGAATTAATCCTTGCCAGATTGAAAATCAATAATAATAAATCTAAGTGTTATATCATCCCGAAGTAACCAAAAGGATATGTATGTAACATAAGGGAAAAAATGTTAATCGTCTATCATTATTTGTAGAAAACCTCCATGAATAACACATGAAATTAAACGAAATGAATAAATAAGGAAGATGTTTCGAAAAAGAACAAATCTCTCACGTATGTGGTTATAGATAATCACAGCAATAACACTATATAAAGCATGTAACTAATATTGGTAGAGACAAATTACAAATAGTTATTGTTGGCTATTTATCTTTACCGGCATATCATTTATAGTCCACGTCAAGTTGGATGCTGGCTTGGAGTAGTACGACGAACAGTTACCATTTATAATATCCCCGAGCCGATATCTGGAGTGGATGCCAGTTATATATGGCCGTTGATCTGGTAGCTCTACAATGAGGAGAAAATGATATTAGCCAATAGCATATAATAAATGCATATAATAAATTAATGTGCATAGTTAGTACGAATAACTGAGGGCATTTTACAGTTCTCATTGATGTATCGATTACTATCGATGCTACTCACCAACTATTTCCATATCGCCGGCAACAATCGACGTGTGGAATGACGGAGCATCTGCTGAAACTTCACAACTGAACTTTCCGGATAAACTCGGATCTACAGATGACAAAACAACATGACTCTGATTGGATAAAGAGCGCTGTTGGATAGAGTTAAAAATTAAAATTAAAACAAAATTTATTTTTATAAGGTATGTGTTATTATTAATATCAAGCTATTACTGTCATCTCTTTGCAGGATAAATTTATTATTGAAGTTCATTCTTGATGAAATGTCCGTTAATGAGTTTTGCGATGAAAAACCTCATAATTTTTTAATGGATAACTGGAATGTTTTAAAATATTTTAAGCAGAGAATTTGATTTTTGCTGGGAAACAGTTTTTGTATTTAAACATTTTAAATACCACGAGTTAGACTGTAAGGACGCTTCTGTGGAATTCAATGGCCTGTGAGATATTCTGGAATTTGTACGGACTCCTTCAAGAGAGATTGATCAGTCTCTCATAGCAAAATTGACGTCAATGAGTTCTTTACGGTTACAGAGAAGCCAAAGAATGCAATTCCGCTAATTTGGACAAATATCCCAGGTTATCATAGACGAGTGTAAGGCCCTCCAGCTATTCTACTGGAATTGTCAAGCCCAGAATAATATGGATTTTGTAAAAGGGGTAAGTAAGAATGTTAGATTTGAATTTGAAAGTGATTCCAGTCGTCTCATGCAGTTTCTCTACAGAATATCAAATCTTTTGCACAACGGAATGAGCGAGCACCGATAAATAAATAAACCAAATCCAATTTCCCAATCATTATTCGATTCCAGCGAGTGTTAATATTGAATGATGCCAATGAATGACACAATCACAAAATCTCTATAGAACAAATTTCTATGGAATTCTATGGTTATTGACAAAATGTTATCTGTGTGTTATCAGTGCTATTGTTGAACGGAATTCAAATCCGCAAAGCCATTCGTAAGTTTCCTTCAGTTTTGGCGTTAAGCTTAATTTCAAACCTCTGCTGTAATCACATTCATACAAGCATGATTGAACAATTTGTGGTCTGTTTTGTCAACAGAAAAATGAATAACAGCGCGTAACGATACACTTTGCATAAAATTATTCACATTTCAATAATGTGTTAGTAACAAAACTTTCTACTACAACTTTCAATTTACGCTTCTGGTGCACCGTGAATATGTATAAGTAACGCATCCTTTTATAATTTCATCTCACAAAAAATATTTTAGTGTACTGTAGTTCTCTGTAGCCTCAATTATTCAAGTATCATTGGATATTGAAATGATTTATAGTCGACAAATGAATCCGAAATGTTTCATGTTGCCAAGCTATTTGCAGGTTCAGTAATAATATTTTTTTATATCATATCAAATTTTGTGTCGAATTACACATTATTTTATTTTTAATCCTGGTCAGTGAATGGAGCGAACATTTTGTGAATGTCCCGACGGTCGCGTTAATGTCCTGTGAACGTCCTGCGTACCTATTTGAATTGGTCATTAAATGGAACCATCACTAGGAATTATGGTTGCTTTTAATTTAATTCCACTCACATTATTTTTAATTATTTTATTTCGAATTTGGCCAAATAAAAATATTCTAATAATGACAACGTGATATTTGATCTGACAAAAACACATTGCAAAGAAACAAACTTGAGAAAATAAGAAATTAAAAGTTACTATTCACAAACAGATCCGCTCGCCACTTGCTTCCTCGTTCATGAATGAGAAACGTTCACGCACTTTTTTTGTATGGAGAAATTAGTTCTACAAACTTTCCGCACTCGGAGTGAGAAACAAACAATCCTTTTGGAATTTGAATTGCAGTAACGTTGTCGCTGTCTTTCCGAAGAAAGTGCTTAAAGAAGAAAATAATCTTGAAATAGATATTCGTTCTTAAAATAGACAGAATATATATAACACAAAAAAGGAAGGAGCTGAAAGTGCTCATACCTCTTAAAGTTTAAAGAAACTTTAATTAGAAACTAGAACCGAATTCAATCATTTCATAAAAAAGGCATTATCATCTAAGGGAAAGGAAATGGAAGTGAATGGTTGCAATTCACAGTACACCCAAACGACTCCAAGGAGATAAACTTGCATAAACCTTTAATCACACTTATACATATACAGAGTGAGTTTCCTGGGAGTATTCCTATGGATGTAATTAGATTTGAAGGTGCAAAATGTACTTTATTTAGTCGTCAAGTTGAGGTATCATCGGGTAAATTGCCATCATAAAGAGAAATGAAGGGCAGCAGAAGTGTATTCGTAAAGTTTCATATCCCATTGAGTAGGACACAATCTTCAATTTGGATACACATAAAAATTGTGTGCTTCCGTTCTTGTTATATTAGTGAAACCTACAGTTACACCTGCCGAACACGTTATGCAATGATCACTTCAATTTTTTGTTACATTTCCAATTGAACTCATCTTGAACTCAGAGTCCCAGGTGAATCGCTCAATATTTTGTTATATCCTCGAATAAAAATGAAAAAGTATTCCCGAAATAATAGGATACAGTATTTCTTTTTACTAAATTTAAATATAAAATGAAAGGATAATTTAAAAAGTCGAAACCCACCTCTACACTTATCCCAGTGAGTGGGAATATCTTCATGGCAGGATTCTCTTTTGGTGTATATCGATAAAATTCACGTCGTCCTTTATACCACTTAACTGAATACAAGTTGTCGCCTTCCATGTCATAGTTGCACATGAGATGCGCATTGTCGCCCTTTTTTACAGCCGTTGGCACTGTTACAGACACATCCCGAAGTG
Organism: Chrysops caecutiens; assembly: GCA_963971475.1. Taxonomy (NCBI): domain Eukaryota; kingdom Metazoa; phylum Arthropoda; class Insecta; order Diptera; family Tabanidae; genus Chrysops; species Chrysops caecutiens. Next base: position 31,146,149 of record OZ020567.1, on the reverse strand, counting down.
CCACGATTAAATCTGCAAAAAGGACAAACATGAACAAATTTACAACAAAAAAACAATGGAATTAATTAAGTTTTAAATTAATTTAAATTCGATGGTGTCCCGAAAGAGGACGAAAAGGATATTTAAAGTGAATTTATTTTTTCAATCTCAGTGTTTTTCTGGTTGAGTGAAAACTTGTCAACAATTACAATTTAATTGGAAATGGGATTTTCCTTTTTCAGCGAGTATTCCAGAAATGAACATCCTGTCATGGCGGCATTGTACTTGAAAACAGTCAAAATGGGCATCGTGCAATGTCCATGCTGTCATAAATAGAAGTTTTATGCGTTAATTAACATGGTAGGTATATTACCTCAAGTTGAAACAGGATAATCCTGCATCATATTAGGATAATAGTTGAGAATAAAGTCCTTGAATAGCTCTAACAAAAAATATCCTTAATTTCGACTTGAAAAACTGCAAAATTTATGTCTGAATGATTTTCCAAGAAAATACAAATTCACGTTTTATACATGCTACTGTGTATTTTGTACACTTCCAAGGAAGTGGCACATTCTATCCTTTCAGCAGAACTCAATAGTAGAAGAGATTCAATTATTCAGAATGCACGAAAATATTCTTAAGAAGGACAGGAATGGAGAATTTCGCCTGGAAATTTACAGGACTCACAAGGATCCTTTTATGCTTGAGCTGTTTATTGCAAATAGCTTCAAGTGCATAATACTGTCGAGAGAGACCGATCAATATTTCAACTTGAATTCCACCGAAAAATGTTTTCTCGTCCTTTTTAAAAACAACTTCAATGCTATAAAAATGCAGGAAATTTGTGAAACACATGTCAAATATTAAGGACGACATTTGTAATTTACATCAAACACAAGCACCTCCATTCATCGTCTGATTCATTTAAGGACATTTCTATTGAAACCATTCATAAAATTTTTTAATGAATAACTTTCCAAAAGAGCAATTGATTCTTTTTGAAGGATTCAAAGTGTGACATGAACAATTCATCTAATAAAACGGTTCAAGGGTGCCATCGATTTTCGTCACTGAAATTAATAACGATTTTAATGGCAATTTTCTGCAACTTCACGCTTTTCACACGTGCTCGATTGCAGAATCTAAGAAATCTATAGATATTTCAAAGGATAAAGGATACACCAACAATATAACAAACGAACAAGCGTCAGAATTTTGAGACATTTCTGCCAATTTGTCAAATCAGTGAAGCGTTTTACCTTGACGGCATTACCTTCATTATTCATAGCGTCCCCGGAACGTTATTTGCAAATCCTTATTTACAATCATACATCATATAAATGTGCATCCATCATACAAATATAGCCTTCTCATAGTTCATCTATTATTGACAGTTATTACAAACACAAAAATCGGTGAAACTTTTTATATATACGTTTTGTCCTTTTTTAGGGATTTACAACTTGCAGTGCATCCTTTCTAGTATTCCATGGCTGCGAGGAAAGCACAAATACATTTATTAAAAATATTATATTGCGCTATCCCTACTGTATTCCGAAGGACACCTAGTGGGCAGAAGATTTATTGAGTTGGCAACACCATATTCGCCATGATGGAGAAGCACAAAACATTTTATATCCTTTAAAAACTTTAAACATTATTTTGTCGTTGTGTTTTGCGTTTTGTATTTTCCATTTCGGTATTTTGCCAATTTACTACTTGTTTTAGTTATTTGCGGCAATTTTTGCATGAACTTTGCATCCTTGTTTGTGAGGATGCGAGTTTAATGAATTTTGTATTGCTTTTTTATGCCATCACATTTGTGTGCAGAAAGTTAAACTGTTCCAGCTATACTTTGTTGCATTTTCATTTTTATCCTTGTTTTTTATATAATAGCAATACTGCCTGACGGTGAGGTTATGGGGAGGTTGCACAACATCGTTACGGAAACGAATGCAACAGAAAACTTTTGACTGCTTTGTATTGCAAATTTGAAAGTCATTTGTGGCTTGGAGTTACCACACATCTGTCCTCCTTTAATTCCTGGTTATCATGATCTGCTAGACTGGATAAACATTTTTTAAACGGGAATACTTGTTTGAGGTGAAATCTAGATGTACTCTCGACACTATGGAGAAATTGTCACCCTCACACATGGTCTTCATATTTCATAATCTATTTAAGAAAAACTTGAACCGCGATCAAATCTGGTAATCAATTCCTAAAATTTTGACTTGCGAATAGCGAAATCAAATTATGTCTTCGAGAATGTGCCGCATTTCTAGTTCATTCTCCAGAAACTATAGGTTCTTTGATTCTAATGGAATATATTAATGAGCTATACCGGTCTACATAGGTACGATGCGGTAGGCGTACATAGCTACATTTCGCTGGTTGCATAGTAATTAAATGTACAGAGTGCGTCTTATGTAACCCATTCAGTAATTGTGTAAATAAATTAAAACAGAGTTGACTATATAGGGAAAATTAATTGCTGTTTGTTCTTCCTGCATTGACTCATAGTTGAGCCTGATAACCTAGTGTTGGTTGTCTTGGAAAAGGGCAGCTACCAACCAAGTAGTGACATACTATCAAATACTTTCCCTAATTAGCAATGGTTCTCATTAGAGCCGAAGAACTCTTACAACTGCATTTTCTTTACACTTAATTGCAAGACATCCTTTTTATTTCATCCCCAACTTCTTCGTCTTTTCATTAACTGCAACTTTACTTCAATTAGATGAGTTCCAGTGTGTGTATTTGCGAAAGAAAAAATTAAGGATACAAATTAAGCTTTCACAGCGTTCAATTTTGTCCTCAATTTCGTATGATTCCAAATTGACCTTATTTGTTGTGTTTTTTTTTTTCCTGGACAGGATCTTGAATGATTTTCCATTCTCTCATATTCCCTAATATAATATCGACCAGTTTTCCGGGAAAGAAATTTCTACTACAATGATCGTTAATAGAGAACATTCACATTGAGTGGGGGTTGGAAAGTGTGTGTCTCTAGTGGTAGATGGGGATAAGACACACTTGTTTGTCAAAATACTTGTGAAAATGGAAAAATAAATGAAAATTGCGGGAAAACAACGTGAACACACGCCATCACGGCGCCAATCGAATAACATCGAACTCATTTCATTCTCATCATTTCCGTGTTTGTCATGTTTTTGTATTGATTCAGACGACGTTGTCAAGGTAAACATTAAGTTGGGATAAACCATAATGCCGGATCCAAACATTTAGCGTTTGTCGCAAACTTCAAACCTCGCCAAACGCCTATTTAAACACAAATGTGTGGACGTGTCGCAAGTGCTTGTGGGAAATTCCTTTGAATTGTGTCGAAAAACCGACAATTTATGGAAACGCATGCAAGCCCTTGCAAACCTACAAAAGCCAGGCCAACCGCTCTATATCCACGTTTGAACTTGTGATGGCTTGTGTAGGTTTGACATGCGTGTGGATCTGGCATAAGACCACCAGGAGATGATCTACAAGGTGAACTAAAAGTGGGTTTGAGGACATTCTCCGGATGACACTCTGTGCAAATTTATCCTGAAATCAATAGAACTTCCTACTAGTATATCCCAACATCCTTGCAAGTCATTTATATCCTTCGTTGATTTTTCAATTCATCGTGAGAAATGTAAAGAAATTTTTTCAAGAAAATTTACGGAATTCGGGAAATTTTGCAATTAGCACCCTCTTGTGACCTGAATAAATTTCTTCTAATAAATTTCGTTCTCTGCCAAATTTTTGTTTAATTAACAAATTTTTTTCGTGGTTGATTAAATAATTGTGAGTGGTGTGGTTTTATCATTTAAATACGTAGTCGTTGATTAATTGGTTGTCATTTGTTTTGTAATTGTTATGAAGAGCACGGGACTAATTTCGATTGTCATGTTCAATTAGATCCTTTGGCGAATAACTGAAGTCATCCGTAATCAAATTAGAACATTGTCTCACCGAAAGGACTCATTATAATTGAAAAATTTCAATTACAAGCCTTTTTCAGGCCTTTTTGTGAAATCCTCGAAATGAATGATTTTCCAAATTCATTCCTTTGGGAAATTTCATTCTTGTTCAAATCAACTGGAAATTGTTCGATTGCTGTCAGCAAAATTCCCTTTAACTAACTATATTAATAGGTATCTTTGTTGCTGAGTTATTTGCTAATTAATAAACAAAATAGTTTTTCGCGGAATTACTTCCTCATTTAATTTTTGTGTTTTGTAGAAAATATTTCAAAGGATGAAAACACAATTTTCCCCTGGCATTAAATTTGAAGTTAAGAGGGACGTCCTTGTGGTCTTGGGCTCCCTTTAATTGATATGAGATACAAGAAAATTCCAAAATGATATCCTATTTTTAATGAGGTGATATTCATAACAGATGAATTTGGAGGATATTGAAAGAGGTATCATGCAGCTGGGTGTTATTTTGACAAATTGAATTAAGTGAAAAACATATCCTTCAACTCAGAAGAGAGGTTTTTGTAATAGATCTCTGAATGAGATAACATCCCGAATCAAGAATTTACAAAGGATCAACCAAATGTGACTCAACAGCAATTCAACGCAATTTTATAACACTCAAAATTTATGTATATGTGGTGATCACGTAATCCTGAAACACATGAATAAATGCATGCTTTCACGGTAGCTCAGTCACGGCAGCTCAGTTAGCCTTGCAATTGTGGCACGTTCGGCAGCTAGCCTAAACTTTCAAGCAATTAGCTTCACTCTCAAGCAATTAGCTCGCCTTGCCTTACTTAAACCTACAACAGTCACCACTTTCCGCCACATTTTATAGATTTGAAGCGCTGTTCTCAAATCTAGGAGGGGAATATGTGGTGATCACGTAATCCTGGAAGACATAGATAAATGCATGCATTCACGGTAGTTCAGTTGTCAGAGCATCTGCCCGGAAAGCAGAAGATCCTGAATTCGATTCCCAGCGTATGTGCACGCATTTTTCCATGTGTTCTACATATATGAGATATTGCACTAGAAAACATTGTAAGTTTTCATGTTTTAATATGACCTCGTTTTGTTTGAATGTGTGCCAATAAAAACTCAATTAACGCCATTCCGCAAAAAGAGAAGGTTTCGTTGGAATTCTTTTTCAGTATCACATTTATCAATGTTTCACATTTGAACCCATTTGAAGTGTGGGCTCCATTTCACCGCATGAGCATGTTACTTCAAATTGAAGTATTGACATCGAACTTGGTTTGGTAAAAGTACGAGTATCTGCTTCTACAATATATGTATGTCCCTGGGTAATATCACATTGATAATGTCGTGACACAGAAGAGACTGTTTCATGGCTTCTCCAAATACTCAGTAGAATATTTGATTTTGGCAATAACGATGGCATTCTCTGAAAATTTTTGTAACATTTCTAATGCTATAAAAATTGAGTTGGATATCAGAGTTGATTGAGTTTTCTCCAATACTTCACGAATAATGTATAAAATATCTCTGTAACGAAAGTCAAACAATCCTCGAGAAAATGTGCTCTGAGTGGAGCACTTTTATCTCAAAAGCAAAATTAAATTAAAAAATTTCACCTCAAGCAGCAGTATATTTTCTGATTTTAATGTCCAAGGATTCATTGTGTTCATTAAATGAATGTCTTAAGATATTCAAAACATTTTTGCTTGTTTGACTGTAGTAACTTAAAGGGAAATTACCTTCCATTAAAGGTATTCATTTAAATTGGATAACCACGGCTTTCGTAATATCCCGATAAAGGTAAGAAAATAACGTAAAACTAAAAAAAATTAAATTTGATTTTCTTAAAACACCTCCTGAATCCCCCATTCCGTATCGTTGTGATTTGTCGAAATTGTCCTGGAATCACCCAAAATTGGTCAATTCAGGACCCAATTTACAAATCTGTGAATCAATTTAAGCAGAACCTTTTGAATCATTTATTCCCTAACCATGGTCGTTTGCTTTGAAGTCTTTCGTCTCTGTGTGGGAACGTCTCTTTCTACACAAAATGCTGGTTGTCTTTTGTCCTTTTCTTAAACAGTAGCCCTTTTCTTTATAGCTTTCATTATCTGGACTGGCAATTGTCTTCCACAGAATATGAAACAAAAGTTTATATTATCGTTGTATTGTTGTCCTGAAAAGCTGTTCGTGTTGCAATTTAATTCCTTTTATAAATATTATCATTGAGCTGGAAACAAGGAGCTAATGAATTGGAATCCTTTATTTCGTTTGTGGAGTTACAAAGAAGTTGTAATAATTGATTTTGAAACTAAGATGAAACCAAAAAGAAATGAAAATTTTGCTAAAGATAATTTCATTGATAAATAGTCCTTAAGAAATTTGATAAGGACATTGAAGTTAAATCAACACAATTACATTTTCAAATCCACAACTACAGAGAATAGGAAAACGTGAGGTTTTACTGAGACAGAATTTCAATTCGATTTTTATCCACTCTTAGTCCTTGCAAGGACGTTCTAATGTCGTATTTTTTGATTATACACAACTACACGTAGGTACACCTAGGTTCATGTTTTAGGTTATTGACCCGTGATTGTCGGTGCTATCCGTTTCTTTATGTATCCGAAGGCTCTCTGGAATCCTTAAGGACTTTTCAAGATTTGTTGTCCGATTCGACGCAATTTGCATACTGAAATTGTGTTTTCTTCACACGTTATATAGATTAGAACAGAAAATCACTTTAAATCGCGCAAGAATTACGTGAAACTTCATTAACTTGTAACCATGATGAACAAATTTCCTTTTTCTTTAAGGAAGCGTCAAGAAGTTGTTTCTGTTTTTTGTTGTCTCCTCGATTTTATTAAAACTGCAGCTAATCCTGAGCTTTTGTGTTTAAAGGCTAAGTCGTCTTTCGCGTATTTTTACTCTGGGTTTCTTTAAGATTAATGACGTGAGTGTATGAACTGCTTCCGTGTCGTGATTTTTCAGCGCTAGTTGATTCCGGGAACGTGATTTTGTATCATTTGCAGCGGTTTTTCTCTAGCTATCACGAAATGTTGCTAATAGTAGATAGAAAAACTTTTTCTCGAGAAGCTTCTGTAGTTCGTTCCAACTTTCAAACATTCTTTGACTTCTAGTCGATTAGTCGAGGATATCCTGGTAAATCTGGGGAATGCTCCTATTCTTGACTTTCTACAGAAACTTATCTTCGACTTCATAGAAGTTTCACTTGTGAGTTAAAAGAATCTGTATTGATGGGGTCTGTGCGTTTTGACTCATTTTGGCGTCTTTAGAGGACTTTCAAGAAGTAAATGCTTTCTAGAGAAAAAATATCCTTCTTATTAGGACATATATCCTTATATATTTAGAAATAGATGCGTCTTGATGGTGTGAGAAACACTTCGGTGGGTATTACATATCAGCAACACGTGTCAACAGAGTAACAAAGGAAACCCTCTCGAATTTGAGAGAATCAAAGTTTTCAGGAAACTATTTGTGAAATTTTCTTTGACGGAAACTTTCGGTTTTTGTCAAAACTAAATGAAGAAAAACGTAATCTCGGATGGCATAACAAGGAACATTCCATTAGTACCTCAAGAATACGTTTGTTTTTCTCTTTTGATATTTCTTTAAAAAGATTCCTTTCCTAACAAGAAGAAGAAAACATCCATTACTCACACTTACACAGTACACCTGCTCTTTGAGCTGGAAACAAACAAAAGCTGAGAAAACTCGTTTCCATTTTCGGAATATTTTTCGTGGGAAGCTTTATTCACTGCTCGATCTACAGGAAGTATGAATCCATTCAGTCGGAGCCATAGTATGTCAAACTCACATTGAAGGCGTTCCTTTGTCATGTCATGGAAACAGGTATTAATCAAAAGTCTAAACAAGAAATTTTACCTACACAGGGACTCTTGTGCCTGGTATACACCAGGGATGAATGGATCCATAACACCTACCTACACATTGGATACAAAGCAGCAAGAAATGAGGAATAACCTCAAACTCAACAGGGTAGGATCTTAAAAATTGTCCCAGAAATATCCTACAAGGAGTCATGTGCTTATTCCCTTTTTATAATAACGACAATTACAAAATTCGATATGATACCTCAGCGTCCAATGCACTTCACCAAGCTGGTAGCCTTGACGTTTGTCGTTTGTCGTTTTTCAATAAAAACACAAAAATGTATAACACACACTAACGCTAAACTATTCCATTTCCATTCCCGTTGAGTGTCTTCTAGTGTTTATGGAAATGGCGGACAACAACATTCAAAATGGCGTCATAAGTAAATGTAGTTTATTTAACCATTTTCGAAATGAAAAAGGGTTTGTTGAGAATTTAGCAAATTGAAAAAACTTGAACAAACCTGGAAAGGTACGTTTTACTGAATTGCCTGTTTCCTTCTGAATCGAAAGGCATTTCCGTGAACTTCCGGTTCACCCGATTCTATCAATGCTCGATAGTTTTGATCCTTGACAAACAACCCACTTTATGTCAAAATGTCAAATGCTTTATTTGTCTGTCGAGGAAGTTTTTGTGTCAAACATTTTAGCATTCGTTTGAGAACTATTGGAACGTTTGTCATAAACTCTAACCCGGCCCGCCCATACACGATACAACATGTTCGCCAACTTGCTTGATGTTAGTCATCGGTTGTACTGTGTGTGGGCAATTTGGCGAACCATTTTGACGGTTCGATGTTGTGTTGGGACGAAATCAAAAATTTTTGATTTTCGGTGGGTGGAGTCAATGGTTGGCCAACATTTTGTACCGTGTATGGGTATGTTGGCAGACTTTCTGTCAAAATTAGTGTAATTTTTAGCAAAAATTCGAACATTTAATAAGAATTGATTTTTAAAAAAGTGATTAAAAGTGCTAAAAAATGGTATTGTAAAAGTGAATAATGAAATGTGGAGGAATCTCATTCAAGAGGATCAGCACAGGCGCCTTATAATAAAGTTTTTTAACAGACAATTTGAATATTTAGAAAAAGGGAAGAACGAGGCTTAAATCAAATTGAATGAAAAACTAATTAAATTTCGAATCATTTGTGGTTTTATTTAATTTTCGAACAATTTTCAGTTGATTGCTAGAATTTCTCCATGATTTCTGAAGAGATGACAGTTGGATTGCCAACATGTTTGCAAGTTGGTTCGAATGTGTGTGGCAAACGTACAACCAAGTTCGAGAACCAAGTGGGCGTACATGTTGCATCGTGTATGGTCATTGTTTCGTAAGGAATTTCGTGACGCTGTAGTGATGTTTACAGATGGCTCAAAGATGGAGGGAAGGGAGTTTGTAGGATTTGCTTATTTGGAGGTTTCTAGTGATTATTTGAATCTGAATATAGTTGCTGAATATGCTTCCATTTTTTCTGCTGAGGCAATGGCTATCATTGCAGCTCTAGAAAAATTCTCTGATATGAATTTAAATAAATTGGTCATATTCACAGAATCTCGAAGTGTGTTAAAGGGTCTTGTCTCTATTAAATCCATTTGAAAACGAAACGCATTACTTGGAAAAATTAAGCATTTATTGTACATGTTGGAGACTTCTGGTAAAGAAGTTAAATTTTTCTGGATTCCTGCGCATATGGGATGCCTTTCCAGCTAAGGCTATGCAAAGGATAGTATAATGAAAGGTCGAGACTCCCAGATACTAATTCAAAGCTCAGACGTTAAAACGTTTTGGAAGGAAAAGATGTTTGAGGAATTTATTGAATGGTGTAAACAGACGGGGTTGGAAAAAGGGAAATATTATTTTGGGAATTATTTTCCAGAAAACGCACTCCCATGGTTTAGTAAATTTAATTTATCTCGAAGACCTTAAGTTACTATAAATAGATTAAGAAGCAATCATTCTACTCTTAAGGATAGTTTAATTAGAATAAGTGTTGTTAACTCCACTGGTTGTGAATGTGGAGAAGCTGATCAAACAGCAAATCATGTATTTTTTCAATGCAAATTGTATGAAAATAATCGATTAATATTAGTTAAGGATCGTATAAAACGAAAAAATTTCCCTCCGTATTGTATAGAATCAATGTTATACACAATGGAACGAAATGTTATTTTAGCGATCTCTAAGTTTTTATGTAACATAGATTTAAGTATTTAAACATCTAAATTTGCTATCTAACAATTTAAGTTTCCTTTTAGTTTTTTAGAAAGAATTTATCTATCATGGTTTACATTTTGTCAATTTGAATTTTACGCTATTAGAATTTAGTATAACAGTTATAATGCTGATATTGTTGTACAATTAAAATTAAGCAGTTGTTATAAGTTTATAGTTAAGTAAGTTGGTTGGTTATATGGACTGAGCTTAGACTCGTATTAGCACCTACCGTTGTATAACTTTATATTGTACTAATAAAAAAAAGCCGAAAGGCTCAGTCAAGGTCGCGCCGTAGATTTTCCGTGAAAACTTCAGAATAAAATAAGATAAGGTAAATAAGTGTTTCTTATTAGTGTTTACTTAAATCAATTTTTTTAATACAATGGTTATATAGAGTACTACGGTTACAGAATAGATAAATAACAAGTTTATTGTTTTGCGCCTGTTTTCCATTTCTTCTTCGATGCTGCCGTAGTTATGACATTTGCTCAACACTGGACGTTTGAGGTTTTTAAACTCGTTTTGATGCGAGCCTTTTTCTCTTTTGCGTTTTATTCAAATCGGCGAATATGTAGGACTTATATGAGACGATATTTTGCAAGTTTTATCATTTTTCAATTTAATATCGATTTTAAATTATCTTTTGGCGAATATGTTTATTGTTTCAATTGGAAGTTTATTAGTTCTTCTCAAACGCTTTACAAAGACACCCGAATAAACGTTCTGGCTAAACGCGTTCTCACACTACACTAATGTACAATTTTACACAATGCTAATTAATAAGTTGGCGCTAGTGTGAGTGATGACGCCTGATGACGTTACGGGCAAAACAAACGTTGCATGATAAACACATACAGGCATGTTCTATCCACAGTGTCCTCAACCGTTGTTATCGCAACATTAGTCTCGTAGTTATTAGCGATTTAAATCTCACTGTATTCCGTAACGCCAGAAAGTTTGACTGGCTATCGGTGTACTTAACGAGCGAAAAAACATTTTCACGGCAAAAAAATTATAACAAGTGTTTCGTAATAATATGTACTTTAATTATCAATCTCTTAAATACCAACATTATATAGAGTAGTACGGTTACAGAATAGATAAATCACAAGTTTATAGTTTTGTGCCGTTTTTTCATTTCTTCTTCGATGCCGCCTTAGCTCTGACACTTTCGTGGCACTCGACATTTTTAATTTTTTAGATTCGTTTTGATGCGAGTTTTCACCGATTCTAATCTTTTACAATTCGGTGCATACTTACGACTCATTTGAGACGATATCTTTAATTTTTTTCCCATTTTCAAATTCATACCGATTTTTACTTATATTTCGGCGAATATTTTCATTGTTTTACTTTCGGTCCAGGTAGCTCTTTTCAAGATCTTTACAATGACGCCTAAATCAACGCCCTATCTAAATACGTTCTTACGATACACGATACACAATAAATATCTCTACGCAAAGCTAAAAACAACGTAGGCGCTTACACTAGCCCGATGACGTCACTGGTGAAACAAACGCCACACAATAAATACGTACAAATATGATCCATCCACTGTGACCTCAACCGATGTTATCGCATTATTAGTCTCGTGGTTGTTAGCGATTGAAAAATTACGGTGTTTTGTAACACAAGAAAGTTAGACTGGCTACCAATGTACATACTCAACGAGAAGGACGTTTTCACGTCAAAAAAAAAAAAAAAACAAATTATGTTGATATCACCACGATCAGCTGCTTAATCCCTTGGTGGATGCACTTTCTAACGATATCAGCAACTTCCCTTTAAATTTTTCGGAACTATATGATTGTTATTTGCCGAATGAATATCCTTACAAACTGGACGTACACTAGAAAGGATAATCGAACTGTTTTGAAATACTTTCATGCTGACGAAAACGATTCAACATAGAGTGTGTGATATAAGTCAAAATGTAGAAAAGCTTTTAGGATTTCGATACTAACAATTTGTATCAGTTCGTCCCAAGGATAAACCTCATAAATCGTGTTCATTTTATATGAAGATATCTGTTAAGAAACTTTGTATAGAAAATTATATATAAAAGGATGTAGAAATTGGAACCGCAATGTTCTCTAAAATAAATGTAGAAACCCTTCAATATATCACATACGTTTTCCGTGAATTCACGGAGGAAATTAGTCAAAGTAAATTTACTTATTCTTGTGAATGTTTCCAGTAGCATTTGGAGTCCTGGGTCTTCCTTAGAAGTTAGTTTTGAGTTTCCTTGTGCTTAATGCAAGCAAATATGTCTGGAAATTGGAATGCAATTACAGTGAAAGTAAATACAAGTTAGTCATAACTAATGGAAAATTTGTAAGACGAAGAATTTTTCCACTGTAAGTTTTACTTTGGAAAATATTCCGAATCAAGTCAGCAGGAATCACTTTGCATGTGAGACAGTAAAGGATCCCATGAGTCTTGGTATGTTTACATTAAGGGAGAAATCATTGGTAAGTTTCTTCTATTTTCTTTGTTGGTGGTTGTATATTGTTTATTGTATATTGTTGACATTGTATATTGTATACATTGTGTATTGTGCAAATCGATCCTGAAGTGAAGTTACAGTGCTGACAGGTGAGTTATCACTGAACCATTGTTTCCGTAAATTGAATAATCTCTTGATGTGTGAGGAAGAGTTTTTGTTGGAGGACATAGCTGTTGTGGCACTTGGATGCTGGGTGAGCACAGATGTCCTGTCGGATGAGCGACAGAGTTGTTTTAGCGAAGGAGAGTTGATAAATGAAGGAGAGTTGATAGTGAAGGAGAGTTGATAAGTGAAGGAGTTATCTGTGTGGTCTCCCAGTGGTCCGGTGCCAGAATCACTATTTTTATTTACGCTTACTGTTTTATTTCTTTGAAATTACCTTCTGCCAAAGAAGAACAATGAGTTCATGATTGCTTTATTTTCAGGTGACGGATATGTATTGGTTCAACAGGCGGAAGAGTACCTTCATTGGCCTTCAATTTTAAATTCAATTATTATGATGTTATGACAATAAATTTTAAATTATATTTTACAAATTGTAATCTCTTTCAGTTTATAGTATTTACAGAAGTAAACAGAACGATGCAGTTGGTAACTACGAAGAAAACTCACGAAACTAGGATTCTGCGAAGTCACTTTACAATTCTTGATCTCATTACAGAGAAGCATCTTTCGCACAGGAACCTGGATACATAAACCAACTTGTTGAGATGCCTTTGGATCCTTGAGATGCTAGCTGTCCTCCGTGTTATAATTTTGCGATTTATTTATAGCAGGTTGCAGAAAATAATTTTATAAATTCTATGTCAATTGTGTGTAATTTTAAGGAAACATTTCAGATTCAGGACGCACAGCACTTTCATGGAAAACGTAAGCAAACTAAAAAATATTTAAGATAATACGTGACTCTTAAATAAAAATGAATTTCCCAGAGTTTTCCCATGACAGCGTCTATTGATGGGAAATAAACGTGAAAAATAAAACGTTGCTAAGATTTATTTGTATTTTGAAGAGACAAAAAACGTACTTATATAAGCAAAAGTATCCTTGACAATAATAGATAAGTTGACACTTTATTACTTCGCGGAAAACGTTTTTCCTTTGATGGAGTGGTGGAAAAATTTGATGAAACACAAAAAACAGTTTTACTGACATCAACGTGATTAGAGAAAGTCACATTGTAACGAAATAGGCATTGTCATGAAACCAGGGTAAATCAAGATGAAAGTTAATGTCACCCTTGATGTCATGCTCTGGAAATTGTGAAAAATATTTGCAATTATTAAAATTTCTCTCTTGAAACCTGTCAATTTGAGAATCGAGGATTGTTTTGGTGGCCTTTTCAAATAATTGAGCTCAGCGAAATGAGCCAAAGCGAGGTTGCAAACTACAATTTCAAAGTAAACTTTGTCGTATTAACTTCATTTTCCAATCATCACTTAATTTATTTGTATCTTTAGCATCAAAATCATTTGGGTTAGTTTCATTGATGAGATTTTTATTGCTTGTTGAATTTTGTCCTGTGTTGGCATTGCGGTGCTGGTTTGAATTCATATGTCGTACCATATGCTCATTTCGAAGAAATTTCGATGGACATAAATCACATTTAAATCTTCGTGGTATTCCTATGCATTCATCACGTATATGACGTTGCAAATGTTGTTTATGCAAATAACTTTTACCACAAACATTAGGTACATGGTAATCTTCTGTCAATATCGTTTCCGGTCGTCAGTAATTGTTCAAAATTATATATGAAATCTTGTGCAGCAGCAATCAATGCTTCCGGATTGCATTGTTGTCCAGCCGCTTCTTGTGCTGCCAAAAAAACTTCAAACTGATGTTGTCCTTCAAAAAATCTTGAGACCGATCTTCTTAATTATGCATATCCTTGACCTTCACCACCGTGACTTTGTCCTGCTTGCTCTAAGTTCATACAAATATTCTTATTTTCTGGATGTTGATCGGTATGATCATCACCACTATCATTTTTCATGTCTTGTTGTTGTTATTTGATGGTGCTGTTGATGAGTTTTCGCATAGAGTGTGACGAAGATTTGAATGTTCATGACTATCGGCCATTATGTTGTCTAGGCACCTTCGTCGTATTTTGTTTCCTGCTTACTCTTTTGTGTCTATTGACAACGCCCTCAACGCCTTCATAGCATGTCGGAGTCGTTTTTGTTCTAATGTATAAAGCAGAACCACTTGATATACCACTAGTTTTTCCAATGGTACTTACAGGTACCAATGCAATTGCCAATTGCTTATGTTCACTCATGGACAAAAGTCCACTGCCAGCATTTGGGGAAATTGGTACCTGGAGCTTTTAAAAAAGCAGCTAATTGATCTTCTAATATATTCACTTCACCCCTATACATACAATCCATCATAGCTCTTAGCTCTTGGAATTTAATCTCTTTTTAACTGAATATAGGGTGTTTATCATATTGTTGAGATAAAAGAGAGTAAAGTATGGACAAAGCATGCTGATAGAAAAAATTTGTGAGCTTTCAAAAATTGCCCTTCAGCTGCTAATGTACAATCTACTAAAGTTCCATTTTCCAACAGGTTGTCTAAAGCGCTTATAAGTGTACTTTGGTGATTAATCCCCTTTAAACAGAGTTGCTGGTCGTCCATTTTGCTATGTTTTCAAGTTTAGTAGGTAAATCGTTTTAAATTTATTTTCGTGGCTCGTCAGAATTGGTTTTTTATTTTGGGGTTGTTGTCGTTTCTTAATTTGCACAGTCTTCCTTTTGATATCACAAACTTAAAACTGAATGTAAATAAAAATGATTTAATTAAACAAATTCAAATTCTTATTATTTTCATTTCCACTTTTATTTGGAAAATAATTAAAGTTCACAAAGATTTTGCCCGACTTGTTCTCGTTGAAAAAAAACTAGAATACTTAAAACTAAATTAGAAATAATACTAACGTACTTAGGTGAATAAATTCTTGTTTTATTTAGGTGTTTTTTTTTAATTTTATATATATTATTATTTTTATTATTGTCATTCCTTCCAGAAGCACCCTACAATGCTGCTCTCGAGCCATTCCACAACCAAAATCTAATGAACAACCCAATCGCCTTGAAATTTATGAGAAACCTGTTGAGGTCCTAGCTCCGGAAGTCAGCAAACTCCTTAACTTTATCTACTTCCAGGTTAATCACATGAGATTTGTGGTATTAATGTATAAAATTTATAATAATCTTTCAGAGGAAGGCTATTGAAGCATTTTTTGGTGAAGTTAAACGACTTTGACATACAGGAAAACGAACAGATTTTGTTTCGGATTGTAACTCATCTGTTCTTTTGTCTTGTGAGTTCTTTTTGCATAAGTATAATTGTAGTTTAATGATGTCGTTTTCTACTTCAGTGCTGTGTCAGCTGCGCAAAAATAAATATTGTTTTAGACCTTCAAGCTCAAACAAAAGTAAAAACTTTAGAAACAAGTTCATGGCCAATGCTGTAGTCCTTCAAAAAATTTTACTCTACAAGACAAACACTTTCAGGAAAACACCTGACTTCACATTGTTTCCTTCAATTCATAAAATATGGATGCGAAAAAGACACCACCCTTCGCAAGGACTTCCTTGAAGCAAATCAGTTGTATGTGGCAAATGGAAAATCCACATTCCCGTGTCTCATAAGATTTTCCTGACTCCAGTATATCTTCATTTCAAAGCAGTATCACGACCACAATATACGCAATAAATTGGTATTTAATTTCAATGAAAGAAACTCATAAATTCCTTGATGACACGAAATAAACCATGATTCCTGATCATTTTACTTGTTAGCAGTAGTTTAACTTTATCCACAACTAAAATAAAGAATAAAACTTATAAGAATAAATTTTTAGACTCACAGACTTGTATATCCTCAATCTAATAAAAGAAACTTATATAAGGATCTTTGTCGTTGGAATGGGACAGTTCCAAAGAGCGACGTCCAGTCGTCCAGTTTTTATTACCGAAAATTTGTTATCATTCTCTGTATCCTGTGCAAGGATATCTGTTTGTATTATTCTAGTGACAAACGGCTATTTGGTATAAGCAAAAACGGAAATATGATTTTTGACAATTTCCGTTTGTGTGGCAAGATGGTTTTGTGGAGAACAACGTTGTAAATAACACTTTGATGGGTGAATTGAATTGGTAATGACTCGGCAAGACACTCATTGTCTGCAAATCTTCTGGTAAATTACAAATACCAAAACCATGAATTCACTTTAATATTATGTTAAGTATGCTATTACTCGAAGTTCAGTCAATTTAAGACTAAAAGACATAATCCACGTCCTGTGGATTATCACGTCAGAAAATTACCTATGGAGTCCATATAAGTTTAAATTTACTTATGAGTATATCGTCATGGCCTGTCGGATATCGTCTTCATATGCTCAGTCATCCGAAACAGAACGGGAAAAGTACAGGATTTTATAAAACAAACTAAGCTATAAGCTACGTAGTATAAAAACGAAAACCTTTTTTATGAAACCTATTTTCCCCAAAAAACCTTTTTTTAATCTGTACAACTCAATTTAACCTGAGGTTTATCTATACTAGTGCATGTGTCGAGCATAATTACGTCGTGGTTCAGTACAGATAACAACCATCAAGCTTTTATTAGAAGAATAGCGTTTATAAACCTCATTAAAACCCTTGGCAAATTGTAAATTTTTACTCAAGTTCACGTGTTTGCGTGTGTTGAAGTTAATTAAATTCACAACGAAGAGGATTTTTGGATTTTTAATTTTGTATCCATTTTGTTTTATGTTCTTGTAGATATAAAAGCTGATTTTATAATCGCTTGGATATCCTTTTTCCGACAACCTTTTCATTTCACTTTATAACTTCGTAAGACTCCTGTAGATGTGTATTGTGTTTTGTGAATTCTTGTGTGCTGCATCCTGTGGCTGGAGTTTGTAGAAAGCACAATGTTTTGATTGATTGGATTTGCACGTAGATAGTGTTGTTGATAACATAAGAGAATAACTTGCAAATGCACTGCAATAAATTAATGCAAATAAATTTTCGTGACATCCAGCAATCTTTTGCAGCTTTCATTTATATCTTGATAAAATGATAAAAGGTCTCGACACGTCTTCTAAAATAGCACGGTATAATGTTGTGTTATCTCTTTGATATCACATGAGTAGCACATTGTGCATAGCTTCAGAACATATCGGAAGAATTCATAACATATTACATTTATAAATTATATCATCAACACATACGCTTAACCGCAAAATTGTTATTCCTCGTTTATCGAAAGAATGTTCCAAGAGATATTACTTCATCGATGACAACATATAATTGGAAAACATGTTTCCACTTCATAGAGTGTAAATAGTGAGACTTTTATATTTTCTACGAAGCAGAAAATATTCAGGCGACTTGTGTTAGTGACTTTACATCAGTATGCAAGTGAGAGTCAGAGTAGCATGGAGGTGAAACTATGTGAGAAATGAATCGCCCGTCAGTCAACCTCAATCAAGTGTAATAATTTTTCCTGATTACGATAAAGAATTTTCATTGTAGAAAATAATTAAAGTGAAGGCTGAAAATAAAGAGCAACGTATGGAAATGATAAATATTGCTAGAAACTGCAAATGATTTTAAAGAAGATGCATCAAAAATGGCCGCATAAATAAATTTTATTGATTCTCTACGGAACAGTCCGAACTACAAACGAAAAAAATTTACTGCAAATCTCTACGTCGTTTGTAGGTTCCGAGTCTACTTATATTTTCTCGATATCTTAAAGTCGGGTTCCAGGTTCACAGAGCTAAAATATTCACATATCTAGTACGAACGGTGTCAGCTATTCTAATGCATGTCTTTCGGAGTAACCAAATTTTTTTGTAGCTTTGGAAGCGAGACTTCTGTAAAATATCCTTTTCTGGACTTTTATACCAGGCTCACCTGCATCATACTAAAGCATAATTCTATAGATCCTTGAGTATCAGATAGCGTCACAGGAGATAACCTGCCGAAAATTTACCTCGTGAGTTTCCTATCAGTTTCTTCAATTCTGAGCTTGAATGTGTGGCGTGTGTTGGATTTTCGCATCAGCAACAATGTTGCAAGACGATAAAATCCCATTGCCAAGAAGAACGCGCAAGGAGATAAAATGCAATCGCCAACAAAGTTGCATGAGACGATGAAATGCCATCGCCAACAAAGCAACTTCGCACAAGATAATCGGGGATTCTTTACGAAGGTCGGTAGGGGAATGCACTGTTGCACTGTTCAATTTGAACCATGAAAACTACAAAAAAATTTCATTATTAATTCAACTCGGAAACGTGTCCAAGAATTTCAAAGGATAACACTCATCCCATTATGGAAATTCCATTTAACCACGGAAAACCCCGTTGCTATATAAGAAGCATTTTTCACTTTTGTGTGAGCCTGCAAAAAGTGGCTTCCAACAAATTAAGGATGCAAGTATCCTGTTTCTGCTACAAGTGAATAAAATCATTTTCATTGATTTTTCGGTAAGGAAATCCGAGAAAAACTCTAGGATAACCTCAGGATAACGTCAGGAAAACAAGTAAAATTGTGCAAATCATAAGAGTTTGTGAAAGTTCTGACGGAAAAGTTTAATTAAAGCACTTTATGTTTTTGTGAATTTCTAGATATCCTTTTCATGACCAACTTCGTTCTTTGCGTTTTTCTGATTCTTCATATTCATCTCGAGCTTGTATAACATGTTCCTGTTATGTTTCAACACTCTCGACATTGTAAAGTTTTTAGTTTTCGTCCAATGTTCCATGACAGTTGTTCGCGGGACTCATTTAAATATTCGGGAAGTTTTTGAGAGATAGTAATTACAACTTCTGGCAGGTACTTGTACTACCTTCCATAGCTTCTGGAAGAAAACAAAACATTGAATTTCATTTAGAACCAACAACACCACGAATGGCGAGTGGTCCTTTTCAGAACCCTACCAAATCCAACAGTGATAATGCTTTTCACTGTGGTTTATCTAGTCTATAACACAAACGACTTTAATTAAATTGCACTTAAATTAACACCGAAATATTTGAGGTTTGATGGTGTTGTCCTGGACCTTAGTTCGGATTCGTAACTATTTTATTTGGGAATATTTGAATTTTTCAACGTCTACACGGGTTCTCTTGTGACACTTTCTGACATTATGCTGGAGAATTAAATGTTATGGACAAGAATTTTGGAACTGATTACTTCAAATGGAAATCTTTTTCGTGGCTTTAAAGTTGAATTTTAGGTTAGTTGGGAAAGTATTTATTGAGAGAAGGTTGACAGGAACTCTCTAATAGACCAGAGAATGTGTTATCAAGAGTCAAGAAGGTTTTCATTCGCCTGTTTGACAGGATTTGTATGTTACGAAATTTACTGCAAGGAATTTTTTTTTACTAGATGGACTTACTAGGTTCCAGAGGTTTTGTAAGGACATTAATCAATTACTATTGAAGTTAAGCTCCTTATGTGCTTTTTAGAAAGACATTTAGAAGTAATAAATAAACTGTATCGATCAGAGAGTAAACCAAAGGTCCAGTTCATGAAATGAGTTTACCAATAAAACTGATACAACTTGTTGTGGCAGGACAAAACAAGAAAAATTTATCAATCCCAAAGGATATTCTCCTGTGAGTACTGTGTACTGCCAACCTTCACAAGATGCGTCCAAGAAGACTACAGCATTTGAAAAACTATATTTTCCTTATCCTTGCACATATCGCATTCAGGTTTGCTACTCAGAAATTCCCTGGACTACTTCAAGTATCTGGGACTGTGGTTTGTGGATTTCGTACAAATCCAAGAATAACTCATGAGAAACACAACATTTACCATGATCTGTTGGAAATGGAATAAAGGGCAAATAGGAACACATTGAAGTATGAGACATAAACAAGTTGAACAGGACATTTGTGATGTCCTCAATCCCAAACACAATGTTCCACCTGAATGAGACGTTAAAGTCTCATATGTAGTAACATACAATACGATGTTTGTGGAATAAAGAAAATGTAGAAACTTACTATAGCACTTTCCGCAGAAAAAAACAAATTCACTTCAAGAATTGTGAAGACTTCAGGTAAGTTTATTCGAAACTTTTCCATAGAAAAATGAACTTTTTCGAGTTACTGTGCTTTAAATAGAGGCAGAAATTTTCTATAGACGATTTGCATTTACAGGACGCAGACTTTATTTTATTTATTTGTATATGTACATTTTGTAGATTTTTACCTCGAATTTTGTGTAACATTTAATTTCATTCAAAATGGCACTGGACTCTTGCAAATGTTTTGTAATTTGTATCAGGATATGCTTACATAAACGAATTCACTTTACTTAAAGTGGTTTTTAATCAGGACTGTAATTTTTCAACACTTGAAAACAATCTTCGTGATATGAACGAAATATCCTTGATTACAGCAGAATGTGCATCCTCCCAACGGAAGTGCAAAACTGATTAACGTACACTTGAGTACACAAAATAAATTACGAAGAGCTTTTTAAACCCTTTACACAGAAATAAATAGCTCAAGGACTTTTCCGGGAAAAGGTTTTTAGTTTTACATAGAATGTTTTTCGCGATAAAAATAAATTTAAAGATATAACTATAATAAGAAAAGTTTCCGGAATTTTCTACATTTCTTGCTGAAAACAATTTTTATTTGTGATAGATTAAACTTTTTCTTAGAGACCGCTCCAAGGATCATAAATATTTAAAATTAAATTAAGGTGAAAAGTTGCGAAAAATTTTATATTAACATTTTGAAACTTTGATTTTTGGATAATTAACCCTTTCAAAGTATTTGTTAGAATCCTTAATCTTCATTCCTAATAGTAACAATCTCCATCCTGTTTCACTGCTGATATTCTCTGCAAATTTACCAGAATGTCTTATTTAATTAATAATAAAATCATTTATTGGGGAAAATATCCTTTCGTCGTGTTCTTTCTCAACGATATTTGGAATTCAGAATCAAGAAGATGGTCATCATCTCGCTGGATCCCTGAACTCGAAACTCAAATCACTAGGTGACCCCACATACGAGTCGTGTGGTATCTATTCACAGACCGGTTTCCGATGAGTTCGCAGTCAGTAGCCTGGCGGGTGGCGACCCATTAGACTACATACGCAGCTACTCGAAGTAAACTAACTTAAATTCGCGTTACTGATCAGTTACTTCTGAAACTTCGTGTGTGGAAGGCCCAAGTGAAGAGGAGTCACTGTCCTGTGGAATGGTCAGCAAGAAGGAATTTCTATTGCGACAAACGCATTCAGTTTAATTGTTGTTTTACTATGAAGTGATAAATAAATGGAAAAGTTTTAAATTCACTCTTCACTCTTTTGTTTCTAGAGACATTTGTTGGTTGAGTTCAGAAATTGTCATCAAGACTGTAGCTTTAATTTATCCATTTCAGTCCGTAGATATTTAGGCAATGAGTAACCGTGTAGTCTACGATATAGTAGGCAATGAGTAACCAACTCTGGCAATTTGCTGTTCTTCAAAAATTCAGTCTACACGTGTCCCTTTTATTGTAAATTGGGTAAAAAGTTCGTATTTACTTAAAATTGTCAATACATCAATAAATAAAAGTTTGTGACTAAGCAAAACCCCATCCCGATATTATTTCTCGGGCCGGCAAAACCACAAAATAGAGAAAATTCGAACTTTTCTTTGGCCACCTCAAACAGGTTGCAGAAGGTGCGTTCAATCTTTGGTTAATAATTTATTTTGCCAATAATTCACCCCCGAACAAAAGAAGCCACAAAATTTATTTTATGCAGTGGAACAATTTATTCTGTACAAAAAATTTTGTCTTTCTACCACAAAAATGAGTTTAACTTGTAAACAAGTCCTCACTCTACTAGAGTATTGTACAGAATCTAATCTGAATCTAGCATCCCTATAAGGACGAATAGTTCACATTCCGGAATCTAGGTTTACTATTACTTAGTGTTGAGTTATGCTGTCTTATATAATCCTGATCTTTGAAATTTGTTTACGTACTTTTGAAATAATCTTCTTCTTTTTGCAAGTTATTCTTTTTCATGTTTATGCCTCTGTGTGTGGGGAGAGCGCAGTTTTCAAACTTTCTGTTACAGGATGTAGGCAGTCTTGTCAAGAATTATCCTTCGACAATCTGCGATTATGAAAAATTGAACTTTCGTCTTTTTGGTTAATAATACAATATAAATAATATTGCTTCAAGTCAAGAGATTCTTGAAGAATATAAGGAGTTAATGAAATAACAAGGAAGTATTAGGGAATTCCATGAGGTACCTACTTGTAAACTTCAGAAACACTTTGTACAGTATTTCAACAAGCAATTTACTTAATTTTCAGCTAAATTTAAGGTACAACGATTAGGTACTTAAGTTCAAAATTTTGTCATCGAAAAATTTAAAAACGCGAACATGAGTTTGAATAAAAATTCAGAAAGGGGAACAGTTCACAGTTTTGTCCATAAACATATCAAGTTCATGCTTCATAAAAATGTCTCATAAAAATTTTATCCGGAGCAATTAACTCCAGACGTCGCAGAATTTTCAGGATATATTAGAACGAGAAGATCTTAATTGAGACTCCTTGCTGTCCCTCATTTCATTATTGGCGTTTTTCCAAATTAATCACAAACAAAAGTGTCAACAAGGAGAACTTTTGCAATTAGCATATGAAGAAGTGCTTATGTGTCAGATTTATGTACACCTGTGTCGAGTAAGGAGTTGACTTTCGTCTTAAAAAGGATTATGAATCAGTTGGCACTTGGTAACATTCAGGAAACGTAAGCGCCAAGAAACATAAATCAGTCCAATTACAGCGTTAATTAATAGGAAAGGAAACTTTAATCCTGCAAGGATCTTTCTGTTAAAAGTACTTAAAAACCATCTAGTGGTGACAACAGTTTTCGGAACAACATCCGGACAAGGATGAGTTTAGGATAAAGCATAAGCCGAGGCAATGATTTTGGCACAAGGAAAGAAAATCTCAAAAAATTCTTTATCGTCCATTTAATGAACAAATTTTCCTTGCGGAAAGAGATGTTATAAGGGTGTAAAAATAATCTCGTTTTTAATTGGCAAACCCTTCCTTTACCATCTTCTGGTTGTTCGCGTCGGTGCATCCTAAGAATTAAAATTGTCCTTATTCGAATTGATAGGATCAAGGACTGTGTTTTGTTGACGTGAATTGTTTGTCATGAGCTTAGTATAATTTCATGAAACATATACTTGATTTCACTCACCAAGACTAAGTGTGAGGGAAAGGATCTTAAGTATCTCCGTTCTGTTTGTGTCGTCTCTTGTATCAACGTCTGGGGCAGCGAATGGTTTCGGAAAACCTCCAACATTTCATTTGACAAACAGAACAGAAGAGAAAAACACATCCTTTAATCTTTATCAAACATGACACGAGTAAAATCCACACATATGACGTCAACATCATTTCGAATTCCCTGCTGACCAAAGTATAACCGAATCCAATACCCCCAACAAATATCTGCATGTGACAGATGTTGGATGTTGAAAATCCTTAAGTTTTTTACACCATTTTCATTTTTCAAACGTGACCTTTTTCCCACACAATACAAAGTTTTTATCCACACAACTCTGAATCATCCTTTTTTCCAGGAATAGTAATATATGAAATATATAATATCGAATCCTCTTCTAGTAAAAATGAAATATTCGGTCATGTGTTTGAATCCTTCATGAAGGACCCTTTGTTTTTCCTTGTGCCTGACCATCCCGAAGTATATTTTTCAGAATTTAAGAAAACAGGACAAAATTTTGCAAGGATGAAGTCCATTTTTTGTCGTCTTTCCTTTTTTCTGCTGTGCGTCAAGTTTTGAGGGACGAAAGTTTTGTCAAGTTTTTGTGTGAAACATTGTATAGGTCACATATGTTTGCAGATTTCTCACACTTTCGACTTGATAAGTTGTTTTGTTAATTTCTGTCTGCCAGATTTACGCCTTCTGCCAATGCTACAAGGGTATCTTTGGGTTACATATTTTGTATCAGTACAATCTCGGTTGTTGTTTGTTTAACCATGAAAACACGTAGATATTCATGTTTATCATATTGATTAATGCGGCAAATGTTGCAGAACTAAAATGTCACTTGAAAATTGTAACAGATTTACTTGCTTCATTATTTATTAAAATTTTGTCTACCAATCCTTGAAGGATAATGTGTCTGATTTTGTATTGAAATGATTACACGTTTCCATAGAAGAAAATTGTGCTCTTCGAAGGACGAAATATTTGAACCTTGAATTTTATAGTCTTGAGGCTACTTCTTTACAACATAGTTTGCCGTCATGAAGATCCAATGACTCCTTCAATATCCACAACTTCCTTATATGAGCTAGCAAGAAATAATAAAACGGAAAAAAATTTTATAGTTTCTCGGGTTTTTCCGGAAGACTTTGATGGCTTTCTACCATGCTACAACACAACTTTGAATATGAATACCTTCTCGGTGTAATAATTCTGAGTTTTATTGTTGCCAATAAAACTCATGCTTTTAAAATTAAAGAGTGCGTGGTGATATATGATTCAAAATTAGGATGTCAATGATGACTGTTACAGTGGAAATTCCATAAGCAATTCATTGCTGAGTGTCACGAAGCTATAAAGGGCATGTCAAGAAAATGGAATACTTTTTGATTGTTACATTGTTGCTTCGACAATTTATATTGATCATGATTTGTCCTGAAACTGTACGATATATTAACTAACACAAGGTGCGTGAGATCCTGGTTAAGGGTTTCTTACAAGCTTTAAAGCAATCACCCTGCAGATTTTGCAAGCTATTCAGTACAAAAGGCATCCATTTACCTGCACAAGGATAATATTCGTGAAAAGGAACTCACATCGTCCGCAAATTTCTGACAAATAATTTTCATTAAATTCTAGATGTAATAAAGGAATGAAAATGTTTTATAACAAATAAAATGTAAAAATGATAAAAAGTTGGTAATGGAAATAAATGAAACTTTTATGAAAAAATTTGCCCAGCTTTATTATTGCATTTTTCAATATATTATAGTTGTTGTTAACGTTGTAACCCAGTTACAAAAAGTGTAAAATTAAGGACACTAGAGTTCATACTACTGCATAATTCAAGTTGGTTACATCGTAAATTTGCGAGTGAATGTTTATTTAAACAGAAAAATGTAAATCTAACTTTCTGACAATGCAATAATAAGAATTTTTCATGAATCTGTTATATTTTGTCCCATTTAACGTTGCTAATGCATTTGAATGTTATTGTTTCCAGGAATCAACAAAAAAAAATTGTTCAAAGATTTCTACAAATAAAATCGTCCTTGTTACATAACTATATGTAATTCCAACTTTGTTTTATGAAAAATTTTCCCAGGAACCGAATAAATTGAAAATTCCTGTTTCACCTGAAATGATTTTGACACTGGTTTCCAAATATCTGCAGAGTAAAGAGTAAAAAGTTTTGTTGCTGCAATTTGATTTCTTACAAAAAAAAATCACTTAAAATTCTAATCAAAACATCGATGAAACCATTGGCCAACCTTACAAATGTTTTAATTAAAAAGGATGTCCCGGGGGAAACCCACTGAGTATCCTTAAAGTGATTCATTTAAATTTGTAAATAAATTTTCGAATCAATATCCTTCCAATGATCCTGTCTTGTTTACCAATAAAATAAGGACATGAAATCTGGTAGTCATTGCATTCTGGAATGATTTGCAAATAGAAGAATTAAAAACAAACAAGGATTCATGTAGAGTTGTTTTAATTATCCTTTAATTCATTAGATTGTATCCCTTTAGTCCAAACGTGGATTGTAAGTCGATTTTCTGTTTCAGTACAAAAGCATCCATTTACTTGGACAAGGATAAATCGAACAACAACGTCTCGTTGTGTGCATTTAATTACACAACCAACTTATTTGCATTTTTGTCTTCGCAGTGGTGCTACAAAATACACTTGTGAAGCATAAATCTCCTTGGGCATTAACAGAAAACAGAATGAGAAAGAAAAAATTCCCTTAAATCACGTGCAGATGTCATCGGATTTAAATTGTCCTTGGAAGGACGATTTAATATCCTACCCACTAAAGTGTTTTCAATCTACCCGAATGTATGTGCTAATCTAAGTGATAACATTAAACGAATTTGTTGTGTAACACTAATATATGGTAAAGAAGATACATACCTGGTGCTGCAGCTATCAGCAAACTGAGGATTGCAACGAGATCCTTTGGTAGCAACATATTAAAGGTGTGATTGTGATTTTTAGTTGAACTGCTTCATGTATCGTTGTAAGACACAAAATATCCTTTCCCCTCAAACACTGTTCAGGATTATCTCTAAGAGGATTCCACTACGCTTTAGCACTCAAACACTGTTGAGCGAATAGCTCAAACCGCAGTTAAAGTAAAAATTCGTATAACATATAACACAAATTTATGGATATAAAATACAAAAATCCCCTTTTAACCACAACATCATCTTAGATTTTCTACTCAACGAGTAAAGTGTATTGTAGCATCAAAAAAGGACATTGCTACTTTCAAGTTTTTCCTGCTTTTCAAAGGTTTCCAGGCTCAAGGCTAAATTCACTTGCTTTATTTAACAACTCTACCTTTTCGTAGTTTATTCGGACTTTTTTTTTCAAGTGTGACTTTTTATCCAGTGGCAAACCTCTTATAAGCTTGAGAGCCTTTCCCTATGGCTTACGAAAGATGAATAGCCAAACAAGCCTCAACCTAGTATCCTAGGAATTATTCTGTTGCTCAGGCTCTATCCTCAGGTCAATATGCTCATTTGATCTTCTCGACGATTTTTTCCTATTTAACTTTTTTAACTACTTTGATGTTCACTAATGTAACGGAAGGTAAACTTTTTTTTATACAAAGATTCAAAACCCTTTTCTTTCAGTATCCGACTGTTCAGTTGATATTCATTTGGATATTTCCTTGGATTTAGTCTTAAGTAATTTTTCACTCGTTCCTCTTAATGATGAAAGATTTAAGGTTTGCAAATTATTAATACATTCACGTTTATGTGGTTTTGAGTATAACTTCTTGTTAATCAGCAACTTAAACAAATTGGTTTGTTTGTTGTGGCTCTGAAATAGAAAAATAATTTATAACTACTTCTAAAAGCATCTCCGAAATAAATTTACATAAACATTCAAAGAGTTTAGGTGTCTAGGTTATTAAGGTAAAGTTTGCGGTTTTATTGATCAAATAAAATCAAGTCCTGAACAAATAACAGATGCGTGTGTATATCAGATCGGCTATTCGGTTATTGATTCGGTACCTAAATTTTTATTAAACGTGTCGCATAAGTCACCGGCCAAGTGTCAAACAAAAATGAGACTGACTCCTCGCTTTTCATATATCACAAGGTATAGCAACCAAGAGACGGGCTTTCGTGTACGTGCTCCATTCCATATTAAGCTGGCTCCACATATGCAGCATTCGGCGAATGACGAATATTTGTCATATATGACGTTGCTCGCCAAAGCTCGGAATATGCCGAGCACAGAGGTATACACATAGAGACAAACGGAACTGGCTAAAAAACCGACAACATACCGAGTACGACGAGTACGAGCACAAACTACTCGCCAATGCACGAGCAACCTTTCTACACTAGTTGCAATTCGGCGAACTTTTGCTCGGCATTCGCCGAATGCCCCATATGTGGAGCCGGATTTACGTTCTCTGTGCAAGTGCGAATTGACGAGCAAAACAATTCAAATGTTTCGAATTCAGATTAAATTGTGTATTTGCTTGACAAAATTGTGCATTAGCTAAACATAATTGTGCATCGTGAAGAGATATACTTTTGATGAATGAGAAATGAGTTGGAGAGAGAAATTGGCGAGAGTAGGAAGCGTGCTGTGCTACTACTATTTTCTATTTGTTTGTTCATTTATTCCGCAGAGGTTAACATTAAATTTGGATCCGAGTTCAATCGGGAACAATCTTTTAATAAGTTTGTTTTGAATTTTATTCACGTTAAAATCGAAAAACGAAAAATTGTTTACTCAATCTGGGAACATAATTAAAATGACCACAGTTGGAAGCAATTTGAGGAAAAATTATAATTTGATGGTTTCAACGTACCCGAAAAAAACATGTTAATATTCAATGAAAAAAAAAATTGCTAATTGCATATTGATTAAAGTGGAAACGTGAAAAATTATTTTCTCTTTTGGTCTGCATTTATTTATTGAGGTTGAAATTGAGTCGAAAAATTTGTTGAAGGTTTCCGGTTAAACCAAAAAAATGTTTTATTATTTTCATTAATAACGTTAAAGAGTCGTTAACCTTATACGTCATATTCTGAATTAAGAATCAAAAGAGAAAGAGATATGAAATTCTGTACCGTAGGTACAATTAAAATCACTTACATGCTATGAAAGAAAATTTCATCTAAACGTTTAACACCAACACGAGATCGTAAATCCCATCAAAAGTTTTTGTTATAAGATATTGTGGTAATAAAATTTTGATTTCTTTTATTGAGGCGAGAATATTTGCCATTTAAAAAACATTGAAAAAGACAGAACGTCCAATATAAAAGCTTTGATAATATTGTATCGTGAGGAAGTGATTTATGTCGAGGATTACCCCATGAAGCTGCAACTACAGAGAAAACGCATAAATTAATTCGTTAGAATAACAATAAAGTTAAGATGAGGGAATATCCACATACCTTATGATTTTTAGAAGGCTATACGTGCATGTTATATACTGTATGCTTCAATATTACAGTAGATATGGGTGATATCCGTTTCTAAAACATCAAAAAGTGCATGAAAATGTGATGTAATAGCCACAGGGCCAAAAGCGATATAAAACGAACCAACTAGAATTTGTTGGTGAAAAGCAGGGAGCAGCTTAAAATGTTGTGTGGCTTATAGGTATCTATGTAGATATGTCGGAAGTAATTCCAGATATAAAATATGTAAAAGCGTATATTATATAACCGTTTGGCTTTCGAAGCAAGTTTCCTGGAAAATAAAGAACAGTCGACTTGAAACATGAAACTAAATTGGGTTTAAGATTTTCCAAGCACGTACCACTTACCCAGTTGTTTTTCATCCCTTGAAAAGACGTTGGATATTTTTATATGATCAAGGATATAGTACACATGCATTTTATGTTTGTGTTTTTATGAAAAAGTACAAACAAAAGCAATAACTCTTTGTGGACAAGAACGGGAAATTGATCGAGCTCCAATTCTTTTGGGCAAAGGAATGTTATCCTTGAAATAAAGTCCTGTGCTTTTTATTTACATTGCAATGTTGCTAGTAAATTGGTATTTTATTGACGTGAATGTCGAACGTATTGGAAGTCATTTGGGAAAAGGATTAAGGAAGACATTTTTCAGGGAACTCGTAAAAGATTCCAGATGGGCTTCAGTCTTTCCAAGTTAAAGGAGTTATAAGACTTATTTCAATTGTAGATTTATTAAATACACTTTTTCTGATAATTGTGTTACATATTCTTGACACGATGACTTTGATTATAATAATTCAGTTACTCAGGATTTGTTCAGGGTGTTTATATTCGTAATCTTCAAACGAATAAAAAACACTTTGCCAAGCAGCTAATATAAATCTAGTTTTTTTACGTTGTGATTACAAATTTTCCTATAACAAGGACTTAAAGTTCTGGATACGTTTAGTCAGGTGAATTTGATATTTCATAAGAATCACAAGGATACTCTAGTTTTACATTTGCTGGGGATATACCTGCGACTTAAAAAATTCTATTAGATATTCATGACTGCTTCTATGGTATTCGAGATAGGAAATATATGATGAACAAGGATACTCCATCCATACATTCCTTTGATTTCTAAAACCAATTTTCATTTTTCTTCACAACTCAACCTTTTATCCTTCGACTGTATAGAACGCTTCGAAAAAGAAGTCACTTCTGTTACCTGGTTATGAAAACACTATTGGACAATGCAAGGTCTAGTGGCTGCCATTAAAACCGGACTAGTTTGAATAAACTAGTTCCACTGAAGATAAGGACTCAAGGATGAAAGGTGCCCTCATGGCTAGTAGTGCCCAGGACATCAAGACTGATTCCATAAATAAAACGACTCTGGATCCTATTTCTCTGTGAATGTCTTGAATATATTTTCCTCTCCATTTTTATCACGACTTCTGACACAGCCGGACAGAGGGACATACCAGGTCATTGACAGTAATCAGGGAAAATATTTTTCCAACGAAAGGAGCAAAGTTCTTCAAGTAAATGTTAAAAATTTTATTTTAATTTCCTTCTAAAAAACACGACTCAATTGGGTCTTCAGTTGAACTAGTGGGATTGTTGGAACGACGATTCACAGCATGAAAAAATCAGAAAATTGTACCCAGATTGTGAATGGAAACTGGCTCCATATCAGATTTGGCCCTATTTTCGTTTGGAGTCATGTGATCCCAGATTTCGGAAATGTGTAAGGAAGGGAATATCCTCGTGCTGTATCCTTTCAACAATTTTGTACGTGTTTTTTTGTTTTTTGTTCAATAAATCTCCCCGAATTTAAAGATTCTGTTGTTGGACGATTTGCATAAAGTATGAAATCAAGTGGAAACCCTTTTCATTTTCAAAAAGATTTAGGTTTCTAATCTTAACGAAATTTTTTCGCTCTTTGAAATGAGATAAAATGGGTTTATGATTGCGGAAGGTTTTGTGAATGTGTCAATCAATGCTATGTTTCTGATGAGGTTATCGAAATCTTTGGCATATCTATGGGTAACCTTTCATCCCTCGAAGAAATCGAATTTATCTTACAAGGATATTTCTATGAAGTTAAATGTCTCTGGAATTGAGTCGATTTTTCAAAAATAATGAAGTGTTTTGTATTGTGGTTTCGACAAGCTATAAGCCCACAATTTGTCTTGAAGGACTAAATATGACATTCAAGTTTAATAAACTTTGTCCACTAAATTATATGTGAATTCTACGTAACTTGAGCAAATATCTTGGGTTCATACTCGAAAGCAAATGTGGGTGCAACAGTTGGAAACATATAACATTAAAACCTTGTCCAAATGAGGTCTCATTTTCAATTTGTCTAAGAAAGAATTACAGCAGGGAACAAGACGCATCGTACGAGCTGTCGAAAATGCCATCATAAATATTCAGAAGTTTTTCCGTTTTCCATGGAAGGAATAATCTCCTTCCACATTTTCGTTTATTTTCCTGGAAATATGGAAAAATGAAGAAATGAAAAAATATATAATTCTGGAAAAATGGTAAATTTTCCATCGTTAATGGGTCGAATAAACCTGAATTACACGCACGGGAATGTGAACAGAATACGTAGAAGGAATGAAAAATATTTTTACAGTCCAGGAACTCATCATCAGTCCTGGGTTTCACATTGGTATCCAGGGAAACCTGGATACTTTTTATTTGTTAAAATTATTTTTACAAAAGATTCCTTTTTATAGTTACCAAGTTTAATTGAGTTTTTATTGTAGCAGGAACGCAGATGTTGATAAATCGTCAATCATGTGAGAGTCCTTACATGAGGATTTTCTTTGGGATGCAAATACATTGTCTGTCTTTATTTCAACTCACGGCAACAGATACAGAAATAAACTTAACCAAAACGAGGGATATTTCGAATTTGCGCCTGTATAATTATTATACCTATTATAGGTGCTCCGTCTTTATCCAAATACAAGGAGTAACAAGATATAATTGTGTCCATCAAGATGTTAAAATAAAATTATTATTGAAGTCAAGCTACAAGCCGAGATAAGTGACCCCAAAGACTGATAAGTTTTGAATCTACAAGAAATGACCATGGAATGACTATATTATGATTATCTATATGTCCTTGATGAACAAATATAAGAAACTTCAAGAAAGCTGCGTTCCAAAGAACCTAGTCAATCTCAAATTAGTCGACATAATAGCATTTGAAAAACAAACCAATTCAAATGTAACACAAGCGGCAATCAAACGCCATTAACTACACCAAAACACCCAAAGACTCCCAATAACTTAAGCTGCTATCTAATACAAAGGTCCATATGCTACCAAATTGCCAAGAGTAATCATTTGTGGCGATGAAAATTAACCAAACGTGCGACAACATATTGCCAACTAACATTATCCTTCTTATTGACACCATTTTCTTGAATAGCCTCAACAATATCACGTGGTATGGTGGTAGATATCCTCAAATTGAGTCTAGAAAAATAATCAAAAATAGAAATAGATCTACACAAGAAATTTTCTTTATTTTCTATACATTAACGACAGGATAAACGGTAAAATGTGAGGGAATTTTGTGTTTTCGGAATTTTTCGTTATTGAGTGTTCTTCGACTTTTATGTCCTCGCCTTTACAGGAATTCACCCTGAGTCACGGCACTTTCAAAATTACAAGGGTATAAGGACAATGATGGATAAGTCTAGAAAATTAAACTGGATTATGTTGAGTCGATGTCCCTATTTTGTTCATATTACATTTTTAGGGATAAACTTTATGAAAGCGAATTGACTTGGAAAATCGTGGGAAATTAACTGTATTTTCGTTTGGCAGGAAAGTGAATTTTCATTCTAAACTCTCTCGAAAAAGCTTGACTGTACTTGCCTTGGGTTTCAGAGACTGACATTAGGATAACGAATATGATATTGATGCATTATGAATCCGTGACATTATGAGTCCATTATAACACTTAAACGCATAACATATTTTTCAAAAATCTGTGTCAAATTTAATGTTTTCATGAACAGATTACTCAGATTCAGGACAACGGGAACCGACAAAGCCGGAAGTCAGATAACTGCAAACACATAATTTAATATTAAAGAGATAAAGCAAGGAGTTAAGGAAGAAAATATGCCAGGATTCTATTCAAACCATGTCCGTGTTATCTATCATCAAGATAGATAGATAAGATTTATGAATAGAATAACTAAGTGAAAAAGGCCTTAATAAGGTTTGTCCTTTTTTACCCGGGCCATGATGTAATACAAAATCTTTACAAAAATATCTTGTGGATAAGAATCGTAAATGGGTGTAAATAATGAAGATATGAATATTATATTAACTTCGCTTTAAGGGGGAGAATTTAAAGTACCCTTCGAGGGTGGTTCAATTATGTTTTTCAATAAAGGAGAATCACCCTGAAGAGGGATGTTTAATTTTACGAGCATCAAAGAGTGATATATCGTGAACGTTTCTTAACATCTCGATGTGACTTTTTATGGATAACACTTTTAAAGTCAATAAGTTATTTTAATACAAAATTCACTTCTTTTATAAAAGGATGAAAGTGCTATTGCAAACCCTAGTCATAACTGCTTCATTAACGCATCTTAATTATAACACACATAAAGTCTTCCAACAACAATGGATGAGGTTTCCTGTAGAGCTAATAAATCCGAACTTTGTTTGGATCGATTGTGTACTCCTATATTATAAATATATCACCATTTCATAGAATTTCTCTTTTGGAAACGAGCTGATTACCTAAAGAGTGTAGCAACTTACTGGTTAGCTGGTTACCAGGTTATCTAGTTAACTGGTTAACTGGCTAGCTCATTGAATGAATAACTGGTTAACTGGCTAACTGATGTACTGGTTCACTTGTTAACTGGTTACCTGGATAGTTACTCAACTAATCAATGGGTCAACTGGCTACAAGAGTATCTAATGAGCTATTGAACTACAATAGTTCTCCAGCAATCGTGTGTTGTGGTGAAAATTCCACTTGATTGCCACAAGACATTTCAGTTATTTGTTAATAACATAGTCAATATATCATAAGACTTTTTCTAATATACGTATGTAAAAGAACAAGTCCTTGAGTAACTTGAGTGTCTCGGAATCAGCTTCTACTTGTTCGGTTTCTCACAAAGACCCCTAAGTTGGGAGGGTTTGAACAGATGAAATGTAATTTAAATAAAAAAAAAAATTACAATGGGGAACATACAATGGAGAATAATTCAGTTCACTTCGATTCAAATGTACATATATCATCAAGTAATGTTGGAATATCTACGTAAATTAAATTTATATTTACATTGACAGCCCGAAACATCCCACCCGTAATGGAACCGAATTGCAAGATAAAAATATATATATTATTTTGTGTGTTTAATCCAGTGAAATATGTAATAACCCAGTGGAAAACAAAATTACCTAATGTTATACAAACATATCAAACAAATAATTTGATTCGATTTTGTGCCACATTCGCGAATTTATGTATTAACCACAAAATGATATTAAATATGTTGGGGAAATGAATAAAATTTGTGTACAATGATTTGAATAAACTAAAACGCAATAAATTATAAACAACTCAATTCAAATCAAAAATGTTTGTTATCTAATATTCATTGACAGCCCACTAGAGCTTTTCTGGACAAATATGAAATGAATTGTTTCATTTTATGAAACCTCTGTTTTGAATAATCAAAATCCATCGCCTGCACGTACATCAATTGCCGTTTACACAAATATCCAAATTAATTAATTTGAACTTGAATTAATTAATTCGAACTGGGTTAAAATTACAAGCGAAACACTAAGGTTTGCAATTTTGAAATTAATGCATATATCTCATTCGTGATCATACTCGTAGTTCAACGCATAACATCAATATGAGATCATTATGTCCAGAGCTTAACTATAATATTTCGAAATTATTTGTCCTGAAACCATTAATTGGAGACCATAGAGTAATCACTTCCTACCCACTTTTCTAATAAACGCAAACAAATATCCCCAAAATTACACTGTGTTTCTAATGAAAAAATTACAATAATTGATTGATTGTCATATATCATGCACCTAATACGCTATAAATTTGACTTATCTTATTTTGTTGAAAAATCACTCACGAAAATGTCTGTGAATCAATAAATATTGAAAATCAAATGACACGAGATGTGAAACAGAAATTTAAGGAACGTAGCGATCGGCCAACGATTATACGCACATAAACACAATCACACAATCACGAATACGATAAACAATCGACTGAATCCAGCTTAAAGCTGGCGCTTGAAATTTTCTCTTCAAACCACTGAGAGCTTTAGAACTTAAAACTCACCGTTCACCAAAACTCATTCCGATCAGTCGCTGTATAAACATGTTGGTTTAATTAATTATGGCACACGGCACTCATTATATAACACACTCCAAACCCGTGTGTCTTACATTACATAACATGGTAGTCATTATTTTTCGCATTTAGGATATCCTTCCTGGGACTTTCATTTATCTTCATTAACCCTCTTGCATTAATCTTGAGCCCATTTTGTAACGATGTTTCTGTGAGTAGTGGATAACGCCATCTTCCAGTGGATTACTTCAGGAAGCCAAGATTATATTAATTTGAAACCCTCAATTTACTTTATGAGAGTATTTGGAGATTTATTTCTATGAAAAACATCATAAAAATTTTTCACTTTCCTCTTGGTAATATGATAAACACAAAATGGCTTCTATGGCGGCGTTAATCATTTGTAATATCAAAACTTTTCGACCTTATATCGTACATCATATCTTTCATAAAAAAAAGATATCTAGCTATTCATCTTGACATCTTACATGATTTATAGTATATAATATAGAGATATGGTTAACAATGGAGAAGATAATATTTGATTGGACAAGTTTTTCCTCAAATATAGTTCGACAACTTATCACCATTTCAAGGTGGAGAATCCAAATAGTTCCTCCACAACTTCGAACAAACAAACTTTTAATGGGAAATAAATAAATGATTAATACGAAAAATGAATAATAAATGAAGAAAGCAGGCACTTAAAAATCAACCGAAAAGAATGGCCGCCATTTTCAATCCGCCATTGTGCCAGAAAGGACATTTTTCCAAACATTCATCGTGAGTCAAAGTTTTTGTTATCAATGACTTTTGTTAAATTTTATGGTTAACTTTATTCAAATCTAAAAAAAATTGTATGTAAATACCGAACAAGGATTTTTCAAGCATACATTCAAGAATACGGATTCTTTGACTTTTCTTTGAAATAAAAAGTAAAGCGGAAACTTTTGATGAAGTCAAGTATAAAAGTTTCCCGGAAAATTGAAACGAATGCTTGGTTATATCGAAATTCTTCCATTTGTATGAAAAAAACCATTCACTAAAAGGGAGATATGAATGTATTTCTGGTCGTATATAACATATCTTATTATATATTCTTTTATTTATATCTTTATCATCATCATACCACATTCGTTTAAGTTGTGAATTTACAATTCACCCATGAACTAACTCATAAGTTCTGAGATTTTATTGAAAACATAGAAAGGATTGTTCCAATAGAGAATTCTACATTGAATTTGAAAGGACATTCATATGCGGAGGATCATATAATTTTATGTGATTTCCGAGCTTATTTCGAATGTTGTGAAAGGATGGTTTTAGATATCGCGGAAATTTATCTTTTTCTCGACATTTGAAGTTGCCATTTTTGAATGATATCTTCAGAGATTTAGTGTCCTGGCCAAATCCACGAATATGGTTGACTCAAATAAGGACAATATTATTCATAATTTTGAAGAATCCTTTTTCAATATTTTAGATTAAATGTTTAAAATATAATATCACGTCGGTATCAAATGTCCTTTTCGTGGTATAAAGTTTTGAATCACTAGTCCTTCAAGGAATTCGGGTGAAAGAAAAGTCTCGATTGGTTGTGGATAACCATGAACGGAAAACCTTTTTTTCAAGATGGTTATTAAAGGAAGTAATATCCTTCTATTTGTTTGATTTTACAAAAGTAAGGAGAACTTCACAAGGATATTTCAAATTTTCCAAATTTTGTATAAATAAAAAATGCCAGGACCAAATACGAAAGTTTGGAAATTTCGTCTTCTGAAATTAATTTGTTTCTATTCAAAAGAAAAACAAAATTCTGTATGAAGCCTTGAATTTTGTACATAGGGAATTCCTAAGGGCAGGCATTTAAGAACCAATACCAAGCCGGATTGCGTTAATATCCAACGGAGCATTGTTCACGGTTTGATGAACATCAAAATCCATTTTAATTCAAACATAATTTTTAATTTGATAAACATTTAATTAATTAAGAAACTAAATTTCACTGTCAAAGAACTGACAACAGGAGACACAAATTTTGATGAGACGCCTGGAGGTGAGTTTGAATTTCTCTTATGAATGTTAAAATGTCCTTTGAAGCTGCAGGTAGTGGTCGGAATGTCCTGAGAGCCCATAGCTTCACAAAAGACTTAACAAAAGTTTGTCCCTGTCACATCAAAATGAGTAGCCCACACCAAACGCCAAGATGTCAGAATGTCAAGTGAACTCTTGAACTTCTCAAAGTCACAGAGACTTTTGTTTGTTAGTTGATTTGATTCTTTCATCCTAGCCGGATTTTGAGAACCTCAACTTCGTCAAGAAGCACAAAACGCAACAAAAGATGACAGAATCAATTTTGAATTCTTGAACATCCTTGTCCCTTTCAACCAACAAAGCCAACAAAGATGAACAGAAGCTTTTCAAGGTTTTTCTTGAAGACATCACATCTTTCAAAGAAACTTCTTAACCAACATAACGTCCTTCCTTACCCTTTTCTGTTTCTTTTGCTTGTTTTTTCTCTTTCCGAGTTTATGGTTTTTCCCAAAGCTTTTTTTGTTTTGTTTAGTTACTTCTAAGCGCCGAGATTAACTTCAATTAAGACAATACGAAGAATGTTCGCTATCCAATACGTCAATAGTTGGACCACATGGTTGATTTCCAGGAAAATAACAAAATCTTCGAAGGATAAACGGAAACCAAAGAAAAGATTAAGGAAAATCGAAAAACTTTGAAAGGTCACAAGACATACAAATGAAAACCTCGTTTTCCATAGAAGCGGAAAAACTTTCTCGACATGTATAATTAATCCGAAACCATTAGACATTAAGTTTGATATTCCGGAATCATTAAGAATCTCAAGGAAAGTGTCTTTGTGTTTTGGGATTCTGTACATAACACAATAAACACAATATAAAATATTATTCGTGATACTTGGCTTCCCACATTAATAAAACTTTGTCTCAGCAGGTGATTTTTGTTGCGATAAAGGGACATTTTGAATAGCGGTAATTTTCCTTGTGTCAGGATATTGAAATAATATATGAAACTTATTGGATTATATTGTACTGTGTCTTCACTCACTCAGGTATTAGAATAACTAATTGGGATAAGGTTAACAGTAATTGGGGTTCATTTATTTCTTTCAGGATGTGGATGTTCTTTGAAAGTTTGGATGGAACTTGACTTGGTTTTGTGGATTTCTTCAATCACCTTTCTGTTGATTTGATGCAAAACTAGATTCTATAGAATTCGTATGTTCTATTTTCAACTGGCTGGTGGTGAGGTAACCTTCCTAGGGAACTCGTGACACATGAAATATGATGTTTATAAATAAAACGAGGCAACGGCCCTAGAAGTAAATCTTCTTATGGTATGGAAGCAGTGGGTGGCGAATATTCTCGGCATCTTCTCTTTGTGCGCATCTTTGTCTTTACGTTTAAACATAAAGTAATTAGATGAAAAAGTTTTTCCCTCACAAAGATTTCTTGTGGTTGTTTAAGACTCAAGGGACAAGGTTCTCCCAAAAAAGATTATTAAAGTTTCTCAAACTTATATCCTTTTAAAAGAAATCTACTTTCTTGCTCCTCTTTCGATTTAAAACGAAATTTCTTCGACCTCAATCCCACCGAAATGTTATTGAATTTTGCGTCTTCTTAGAGCTGCTACTGTCTTAAAAACAGGTCTATGAAATACCACCTAAGCCATGTAGCAAGATATAATGTATGCTGCATTATATAAGAGGCAATAAAAAGTAAATAAACCAAGCATGTACCTGCAAGGTACTAGAAAGACTCTGAATTGCCCTATTTCATATGTTCATTTACACTAATCTCCTCATATAGAATTCAGGTACAACGTAGCAAGAAAAATTTGTACATTTTTAAGTTTCGTGTTTGTTTCGTTGTAGCTCACCGCAAGGACACGAGCACAGTGTGGAGTTGTACATTAAAGTTTCACAAATCAATGTCACTAGCTTCAGTTGAAATCATTAAAATTTAAATTAGCTGTCTTAACAGAGAAATTCGTCAAGTTTTTAATTAATTCTCTTCAAAGTTAATATAGAAATTTCTCAAGAAAACTTGTCTTCAAAGGAAATTCGCGAAACATGGAAAATGATTTTAATTATTTCCAAAATTATTTTCCCAACCAAGAGCAAAAGGATTAAACTTGATGATTATAAATCAAACTGAAAGGTTTCTAGTCTTTTTAAGTTCATTTTCATAGACACAAGCAACCGATTTATTTTGAGATTTCTAAGAAATTTTAAAACAAATTTCAAAGTCGTTCCACGCCTCCATTACTGCCGAAATCGGGGTCAGAAAATTTTATTATGAATTGTGTCTAACAAGGATATTCCATCAATTTTCACGGAGAAATGGAAAACGAAACAAACAGAAATAAGACGATGAAGGTTTTGCTCCGTTGCTTTTTACTTGATTTACGCTTCATTATATAATAAACCGTGAGGAACTTCAAATTCAATTCGCCAAAAATGACTGAAAAGTAGTTGGTCAATTTAATTTAGTCGTGTTGATGGTACAATCATGTGAATCAGTTTTATCTGCTGAAATGTAAATTTTCATTCATCCAGACAGTGGATTATTTATTCGTGAGAACTCCTTTGACACTTAAGCGAAATTCATTACGAAAGAGTAATAAACATACAAATGACAATTTTCATGATTTCTCATGTAATTCGTTCAAATATTTTTCAGCCATTGAAGTAGAGATGTCGCTGAACATTGTAACGGGTCGGAAATGCGCGCCACTTTTTTCCTCTTCCATTTGCTTTTCAAGTATTTTTCTTTAAAAATTCTAAGAATCTTGCGAGTGTTTGTTTTCGAAAAGCCTTCTTGAAAAATTCAACTCCTACAAGTTGGTGATGTGATTTCAAACTTCTTAATAGATAGAATACACACAGTAGATAATTAAAACAAGAACATCCAACGCACACAACAGATAAAATGACATTTTGTCGTTTACGAATTGGCTGCTGCGTAATAAAAAAAAACCATCATATATCATGTTGTATATCATGCTAAACAATGAGTTGATAGTAATTTAAGTTTAATTAAGTAAAAAGTTTCACATAATTACAAGAAAACATTCGCGTGAAACGCAACATGTAGAACATAATTTTCGCGTTCAATTTAAAACACAAAATTCTAAATAACTGAAGGTGATAAACTTATATCCTTATTACATAAAAGTATAAGGTTATAATATTTTCTTTAATTAAAGCTTTCGTTTATAACTTCCGAAATTTAGTGGTAAAAATGTTTTAAAGGTTTCCGTGTTGAAGAATCAAGTTTGAATTATCAAAAACCTCGGATCTACACTTTCATGAGTTGGAAAACCTTCGAACCTTCTGGGAATGAAACATATTATAATGCAAATTTGTTTTATATATTGCTCGAAATGAATTTATTTTTGGGAGGATTTTGATGGAGTTTTAATTATATCATGCCATTCCGCAACACTTGAACTTTTCGGCCCATGACATGCAAATGGGGTTTGAGTTGATTCCAGTGCGTATCGTGGATGTTACAGTTTTGATTTTGAGTCAAAATAAATTTAAACAAGGTTATCGAACGTTCTGCTATGAGACATGGCGTGTTCTATTCAGGCATCAACACTGGGTCCAAGAACAGACCTCCCTATGATCCTGTAACTCCATCTGGGCTGCAGATCCAGTAAAGCAGGAATTGCCACCACGTATCGATTACAAAGTCCACAGTCATGGGTTAAGAAGTGGTTACCGGACGTTGTGCTATGAGGCATGACACGCTCCATTCAAGCACCAATACTGGTTGCAGGAACAGAGTCCCAGCTGCTGCCAGTATTCTTAAACTATGATATTCATCCAGTGATCATAAGACCCGCCATCATAACTGCAGAAGTGTAAATGAACGTTGCGCTATGAGACGTGGGGTGTTGAGGCACTAAAACTGGCTCCAGGAACAGATCTCCTCATGATCCTTTCCCTCCATCATTGGGTATGCATCCAGTAACGCATCCAGTTAATGGGGTTTTTTATTCAGTTAAATCCCGAAATGAGTTACTCAAATCACAAAAATTGATTCAAATCAACACGATTTGACTGCCATCAAAGCGTCTGTCCTTAATTTAACTTGCCTCCTTGGAATTTTCCTTAAAATGTGTAAGATTCAAAGTGATATCGATTACAAAAAGCCATAACTTCAAAGTGTTGTGGAATGAAGAAAGTTTTCAAATATCTTGGACGCACCATCACAAGCAGATGTTAACGTGTTTCAGAGATATATTG
Organism: Chrysops caecutiens; assembly: GCA_963971475.1. Taxonomy (NCBI): domain Eukaryota; kingdom Metazoa; phylum Arthropoda; class Insecta; order Diptera; family Tabanidae; genus Chrysops; species Chrysops caecutiens. Next base: position 31,104,180 of record OZ020567.1, on the reverse strand, counting down.
AGCTACATTTGAGCTAAATTGGAAAAGTTCTTTAGCATTATCGCATAACTTAAGTGTGTAGTTTAAACTTTTCGTCAATATCATATTCATGAGTCTGGTTGTGTTTGTGATATCACATGAAACATAGATACATAGATGATTAGGTATATCACGATAGCTTTTCTTCGTTTATAGTTAAAAAAGAATATTTCCCTCAAAAGTTTTAAGTCTTTCTAGTCTCATAAATATGAATGGGTATCCTGATATTTTCTTTGGTTTAGTTGAACATAAATATTCATGCTTTTGAAAGGATCACTTTGAATGCGTGACACATGAAATACTTCCCACAAAGGATCAAAACAGGTGACATATTTGAAGTCCAGAAGAAGTAGTGAACGTAGAAACATGCTTCATTGCGGGACACTTAAAATGCCTCAGAAAAAACGGTTACAGAAAACCTTAATTAATTAACGCGTCAAGTTTTCAAACATAATAGTCCTGAATCCATTTAGCAAAATGAGAACATTCTACGAATGTGTTTGAAGGATTCCTATTTTCTTGGAAGGACACAAATGTCTGTAAGCATTCGAAAAATTTATCTCAAAAGACAGCCTTAGTAAGTAAACTAGTGGAGTTATAACAGACAATAGTAGACAATAGACAATAGTTTTCTCCCCTTTAGCTAGATGGTCAAGATTTGAAAATATACTGGATCTGCTAATGATACTACAGAACTGGGAAAGCTGCATTCCCCGAAGGGTTTTTCTCCATAAGGAAGGTAACATTATTTGTTTTCAAAAGAATGAAATATATTAACCTTTTTTCCGTTAACGTTAATCCAAATTAGCGCCGCTATTTGCCCACTTCATAACACATTACTTCTTGCTAGTCACTTTCCTTATATATCATGTCCAGTCAATTGCATATAGTTAACTTTTCCGCAAGTGTCTTGATGGAACACTTGAAACACTTTCATCTGTTATTACAAATGCATTGAGCACATTGCAGGGTATTGACATCAGTTCAAAAAATGACGGGCCTTGCAAGGACAAAATTGTTTAACTCAGTCCGATTCGTTATATGGTACACACTGGATAGAACATAGTCCCCAAAGGAGTCTGTTTCAAAATTTTTAACAAAATTACAAACACAAATGTAAGTCACACTTTTGGAATTTTTATTACATTCCTCCGTTATACGATTCAGTCAAAACACAAAATTATTAAAATCTCTACAAAATTCACTCTAAAGGACGTTAGCAGAATAATCTTTTTTTTCGCTTTTTAAACTACCACAGTTGACTTAATTTCCCGATTTCGTACCAATAACCTGCAATGGTAGACTTTATCAGGATAACTGAGTTGAGCATGAAACTTCCAGTTCATGCAATCACCGTCAAAGTTCAAATGTTCAGGCAGTATTTATTCAAACACGTTCTCTTCGTTACAATTCTCCGTTTCCTTGTGCAAGGATACCAGTTCGAATTGCCTCTCACATCTTTGAAATTTTCCAGCACAAGTGAGTTCCTTTTTTCAAAAATGAAATCTTGCTCTTAGCGCATGTCACTCTTAGAGTGAGTTGTTCTGAATGTGGTTCCCCTCCGAATTCTTTCCGAAAATATACATGGGAGAGATACGGACAAGATGGGGTACCTAGCGTTTGAAGGGCAATTAAATTGGACCTATGGGGCTTTTATATAGTCTTTCATTTTTAAAATCTTCTTTGAATATTTGTCTTTCATTATTTCATAATCCAAAGCAAAATTATATTATATTTAAAATTTCATAAGCACAAAAGTAAAAAAAGTCAAAGTACCCCATCTTGCTCTACCATGCGGGTAAGATGGGGTACAACAAAGTCTGGAGGTTGATCAGCTCGGCATGTGCTAGAGCTGTTGTCATTCTCTCGGATATCACAAACAGTTGTTGATCACTGATGTCGTCGTTGCTGATCACTGATGAAACCCATTCACAACTGTTGCTATGGTATATGTCACTATGTAGGCCTTCCTGGAAAATTGAAAAATTTACCACTGAACAACAGGTATAGCCGTACCCCATCTTACCCGCATACGCGTCGTTGTACTGAAATACATATACATAAATTTATAAGAAACCATACCCAATATAAAAATAAAAAAGTTCGTACACGCAGGCTTAACCGTTGATATTTGAGAACAACTTCGTACCTTATAGAAAGTAGTGTTATTTACATAGCATAAACACGCTAAACAAATTTGAAAAATTAGAAGCAAGGTGCCAAAAACCACATTTGTTTCCATAAACAAAAAATACGGGCCGTAGTGAGTAACTACGGACAGCCATGAGGATCCCGAAAGTTTACGCGATGGAACGGTCTTGCTAGGATATTCATAAGTCCTTCAAAAGCCTGGTACCCGGTCTTGCCCGAGATCCCATCGTGCCCGTATCTCCCCTACATATTTTGAAGCACACCACATTTGACCTTTCTCCTCCGAATTGCGTTGGTGATTTGTTGGCAATCAGCCTAAAGCTAAACCTAATCGAATATGAGACACCTTGAAATGATTAGATTCCTTATGAACCATGGACTTTTAAGGACATATCAAATAAGGCAAGTGCCTCATTTCATTACTACCTTATTTGACTGGGAACCACAGGAACTACCCTCGAGAGAAATATTGAGGACAATGCTGACTTCAGGGATTGAAGCAAGTGGAGGCGAAGCCAATTCAAATGAAGGACGAAATTATTCTTCCAGACATAGGACTTCTTGTATACTCCACAAATGCACCAAAGACATCCTCCAGGGTGAAGATAACCTTTCCTCAACACAAAAGGAATGAACAAACCATATTCTGTAGATTATAAAACCAGGAAAGTTAAACACAGAAGGCAATGACCCATTTGCAGTCGAATTTATTATATAATATTGTCTGGATATCCTAAACGACTAAATGAACAACACTAACCCCTTTAAATCCCCTTAAATTTATATTTGAATAACCACGTTCAAGAAGTTTCAAATTGAGTGACAAGTTTTCTATGACAATAAATTAGTTATTGTGATTGTGGTTAAGTAACATGAAAAATGAGTTTGAGATATGAAGTGTTATCAGTGTCTGGTATTATATAACTTTGCATTATAATACTGACTAATCAATTTTGTTGGTGACAAGCGTGCATAACTACTACAAAATATGGCAAAACCACAGTGCCATGAGATTAAATTTGTCATGAGTTATATATGAGACATTTGTACAAATTATTTGTTCATATAGCACTAGCACTTACATCTCATGGGGTACGCAAACAGTTCAAGTTAAAGGATAACGTTGAATATTGTCCAGCGTCTTAGACGAATATGTCGTACGTGGACGGGATATAAATTAATTTAATTAAATAATATGTTATATCTACGTGTGTTTCACTTAAATATGTGAACAGTAAACACATTCCGAAATATATAACCGAATTGAATATGATTTCATATGAACTTATCTTCGAACAAAATCTGTTGGGATTTAACAAATAGTTTAATCAAAATCACTAATTTCCTTCACGAAATTCAGTTGTATGGGTTATAAGTTTATATGGATATTGAAATGGGTTTTTTGTTGGAGACAACTATTTTGCCATTACGTAATTCATTTCCAGCCAAATCCCAAATAAGCTTGTATATATAGCATGTTACCTTTGTGTTTAATTATATTAAGTACTTGGGCGGACATGTGCGTGAATTTTATTACACTTTGAGATATCCGGAGAAATGCAAACTTTCTCAATTCAATTTCTTAATTACGAAACATTCTGTAACTTCATTTTATTGAGAAACTTTTAAAATGTAAGATTCTACATGATTCTATACTTGAACATGGTTAAAAGACGAATCAACAGGATTTGATGCACTTGACCCACGTCAGTGAAATCCATGAAGTTGCACAACGGTCTGCAGCCACAATACAACCACAAAACTGTACCAAAGAGACCTCGTTGTGTTAATGTGATGAGGACATGTTCATTTCATTCATTTGAAAAAGGACTTTTGAATGGTGAGCATCCATCGCCGATAGTCCTCATTAATTGTGGAGTTTAGAACTGACGTCAACTCCAGGCCACAATACCAACTACCTGGAATATAAAGGACTGATTCCTGAATGTATTTTCAGATTTGGGGACTAATTGGATTCTAATCCGTCTCAGAACTTTGCCGGGAAACTTAATAAATTTATTCACAACAAACATCCTTTAAAATCTTAAACCCTACAATTATGATAAAGGAGTTGATGGTAAAGAAAATAAGTCAACACTTTAAAGGAAATTTCTTTACCCTTAGGAAAGGATGTTTAACCTCTTACGGTCGTGTTAGGGTTGAGCTTCTGAGACAAGGGCGAAATAGTGTCGTTTTAATTGAATGGCCAATGGTCATCTGTTCAACATCATATTTGATGGAACCCTTCACCTTACAAAACCCAGAAGTATTTCTTGAAGAGATACTGGTATTTATTCCCTTACAATTCAGTGAATTTCGAAAATTGTTTATAAGATATCTCAGCGGATCTATAAGACACTGCGTTTCATTTTAACCATTAACCGAATTAAAGTAGTTGACAGTCAAACGAAAGTTCGAGTTAATAAATCCACAATGTGTTGGTTGGATGGGATTAGATCGGCTCCAGGACACCCACATTAACTCCAAGAAAACGGGAAAATTTATATAAGAGCTTCACAAGAAATCCATAACACACATTTTTTATTTATTTCCCTAATTTATCATGTTTCGGTGCTTTTTCACTTAGTGTCGTCATTGCCCCCATAATATCTACAACCACCATGTTTTATTGTGTACCCTGTGTACCCTTTATGGAATGATTTTTTCGCTTTTTCGGAATAAATAAATCAAAGAGTCAAAATATTTCATTCGGAATTCCTTGGGGGTTAATATTCGGGGAATGTGCTGGAATGTGAATAAATGTTTGAGATGCTATTGGCATTTTACAGCGTTTCTTTTATAATACGTTTTTTTCAGTTGGGTGTGTTCAATTTTCTCAGCAATAACTTCTGTTCACGTCGAGTTAATGTTACGTTTATGTAAATAAATCTGAGTCTGGTTTAGGCACACCACATTCTTCAGGTCCGGATTATTTGACAAACGGAAGTTTTAAAAGATTCACTTTTTCTAGTGGTTAGTATTTGAGGAATGTGAGGATTTGATCCTGTGCACGTGGATAAATTTCTAAAAATTTCTTCAAAATTTCTGCATCGATGCAAGTGCAGTCTTCATATTTGGGTGCTAATATAACCAAATTGAGAATATCGTTAGACTTTATGGTTTCTGATACATTGCCATAAGTATTTGCAATCACGAAGTTAATGGGATGGAGTTTCAATAACATCTTGGCTGTAATTTGGAAACGTGGTTAAAGTTCCATTAGAAAGAGATTTAAGAAATTCACCGAATTCAATCTCATGAGGTACAGCTCTCAAGTTTTGGGTAAAAGTTATTTTGTGGAATTTTGAAAATTCGGACCATGAAGTGAGGCAATTCTCAATAAGTGGTACACGTATACCGTGAGATATAACTAGTAATATTCGTCAAAAATCTCCACAGAGTAAAATAGTCTTACCTCCAAAAAGTTTAGTTGTAGAACCGAATGAATCGCTTAAAAAATGGTAAATTAATTTGAGAGCATTAAGCGGGCACATTGAAATTTCATCAGCGATAGCGATAGATGCAGACTTTATGAACTGTGCTTGGCCGCTCTTTACAGAGAGCTTTGATACGGAATTCTCTAAAATCGGTATAGGTATTTTGAAAACGTTGTGAAAAGTTCGACCTTGAATTAAGAGTGGATGCAATATCACTGAAACCGCACGCATTACATTGGAGCTCCAAAGAATTCAATTTACGAATAATTGCGGTCTGGGCAAAAGTCTTACCAGAACCAGCATGAGCAGCGAGACGAAAAATTTTGCAACCGTAATACTGGTAATAATTTGAAATTTAGGTACTGTAAAAATAAATCAATAGCGGATCGCTGCACTTTGGAACATTTCGTCGAAAATTTTTTGTTCTCTTTCTGAATCTGCATTTACAACTCTTATAATAGCTGATAAAGAGTGAGGTATTGGAAGGTCTAGTTATTCACATGATAAACTATTACTGAACAAAATTTCCTCAATAGCTAATAAAGCACGGTTATGTGAATCATTTTCTGCAGAATGTCTTAAAAAGTCTTCACACATGAACTGAGAGAGGACTTACATTCTTTTACTTCTAATAAATACTCACGCCACTCTCCTTGATGCGATACCTCGTGCATGTGTAGCAGCTGAAAATGTGGAGTAAATAATGTTCCCAACAGTACCCAACTCCTGATGGGACCTCGAGCATGAAGCAAAAGTTGTCTTAAATGAAACAGCTTAACATAAAACATAAAATAATCTAGCAATAGCTCTACTACTTCTTCTTTGACGTTTCTTCCATTTCTTTTCTTTATCTACCCAAATATAATGTATCGGCGTCTCTGTATGTAGAAACTCAGACGAATCAATTCGATTGATTTAATAGAATGCAGTCAATTTAGTTCTTTTGTGATTTTAAGAGCTTGCTGAACATTTCCTTCCTTAAAGACAACATTTTGCTGGTGAGGCAAGTGGCATTCGAGTCGAACTATAATATATTATGTGACTGGTATTGCATTGGATACTCATTTATGCGCCAACTATCTTCCGTAGATCCAACATAGTGACCGGACAAAAAGCTACCGATTTCATCTATATAAACTTTGCCCTCAACTCCACCTAAAATACTTTCAAACTGTAATGAGGCACAGTCGTATCCCTTATAAACACATTTGTACATATATTTTAGGCTCTTAACTGCGCCAAGAACTTCCACAATTAAGTAGCAATCAAATTTCGCTAAAAGATATGCATTTTAAGGAACAACATAACGGTTGTCAACAGAGTGGCCACGAAAGTCAACTGTTATACCATTAACACGACGCATCTAACATTGGCTTGAGTTGTATTGTAAAAGTCCTTAGAAAAGCTTTTGCTGCATTTACCATCTCTCATACAGACGGGGATACGATTTAATAAACCACATGAACCGGGGATCATATGGTTTTTAACTTAATTATGAAGTGGGAAATATATATTGTAAATAAAATATACCTGGAATTTCCATCCAAACAAACAAACTTTTATTTCCTACCTTTCCTATTTTCTTTAAATTGCAGTTTTAGAAGTGTGCAGACAAAATTTGGAAATATGATATAATTTCAGATTTTGAATTTTTCCAGGGGATTTATACGTATGACCAACCCCCATTTACTTTGTCATTTCCCAACCTTTTGCTCTTTATCCTATTTCACTGAATTATGTTTTTAAATGTGGGTCCATACAAAAGTAAGTATTTATGATAAATTTCGCATTTTCTGAGAAGAATTGCACTTGGTTGCACGCCTGTTGCTTGCAACCCAACCGACGCTAGCGCTGCATAATAAAATAAAAATGATGCTAGCTGTGCCAATAACTAGAGGGCGTAATTTACAATATTACAACAGAACATATGTCCACAAACAATCATATATCTGCATTTGCCATTAATATTACCTATGTCACATTATCATTGTCGTAGGTGACAGGTTTGATTTAAAAGCATGCACCCATTTGGCAGAAACTGTAGGTTATTCACTCAAATGTATCATCTATGCCAAGAATAATGTGAGATAAGTAACATGAAGCCATATGTTGATTGTTTTGGTTTGTGTCCCCAATTAATGATTTATCCATTTGGTTTGACTTTCGACTTATTTAGTATAAGTCCCAACAAGCATACATTGCTCCCAAAAGCTTCATCTACGCTATACGTGTGCTCAATTCATACATACTGTCCGATTGAATTAATTGAATTTCAAATTAAAATTAAACTAATTAAAATTGAATTTAAGAAAAAAAATTAAGTGATGCACATAGAGGAAAAATTAATCTTTCGACTGGTATAATTTTTATCCTGGTGAGTCCATCTGGTTTCCTGTAAAAGGGATAACAAAAAAACCTGTCGCCTATTTACATATAGATATCTATGTTGCCACTTGGACACCCTACAAGAAAACTGTTGTCTTTGGAGTTGTATAATTCAAATGTTCTTAACAAAATGAGAAAATGATTTGCTTCTACTCACGTAATTTCGTCCTGACTTCTATAAGTCTCACATGGTTCTATATTGTCTAACACTTGCTGAGAACGCTTGAATTATCAAACATTTAAACACCAGAAACACTCCAAATTATAAATTTGAAAACATTACTTTTACGTTAAAATATATTTCAATCATAAGTTTGGTAATCAATTTTCCTTTCTGTAAAACACAATTTAAGTCTCTGGGCGTAATGCCAACTAATGTTTGCTTATCACAAAGCTGTTCCACGCTTGCACACTAGTTCTAACTGGTATTGAATCATTACTGCCATATCTGAAATTAATTTCAAATCATATCAGAACTTACATATACATATGTAGGAATGTTTAATTACAACGGCTCACACACTAAACGTGCTTCATTGACCACTCCACAACTCCACATCTCGTCTGTAGGAGAAACAAGTATACGCAACAAGTACAGTACACTTAATCGGATTTTTTATTAGTGATTTTTTTTAAATTTTTTTTTATTTGGATATATTAGCCTATTCTGTGCATTTTAAGGGGTAGAAAATTGTTTGGCCCCCCTGCCCCCCGGATATTTGTAAAAGGCAGATGTGTATGATATGTATCAGAACTCAAGTTTAATTCAAAGTTCATGTAATCTTAGTTCAAAAATGTGCACTATAGTTCCTTATTTTTGAAAATTGGGGAAAAGTGACAAATTTTTGTATGAGCCGTTGAATGAAAGTTTTGGAACGGAAAAACAAATTTTTCCACCCCTTAAAATAAATATTATAATCAGATTTAACTCAATATGTGCTTTTTTTGAAAAAAAAAGCCGCTTAAGTGTACTCTACCCGAAAATTGTCAGTTCTAACACACAAGGAAAAACAAAATTTGCAAATAGTTTTCTCACTACATAATATATAATTCCACTTGTCAGTTTGACCAGATTGTGATTCAACATTCTGCTAGATGATTGGGTAAATTCTGCTGAATCCTCCTAAACTTTTTGAAAGTTGTTTTGATACTTACTGACCTATAGTTTTCAAATTTTTTTTTTTAATTTTATCTATGATACTTAAAATGTTCATCTGGTGTGTCGGTATGCTTATATAAAAGTACTGAGTCTTGGTTAATCTTTATCATATTTTTGGAAGCCGTAAAATTTACGCACCCGTCCTGGTCTTTTTCTCTCTGTTTTACAAGGAGGATTGCCCAAATGTGCTCGTTCTTAAATTTGCTCCGTAGGTTTGTTTTTATGTTCTTCATTTGAGAGAATATAATAGGTCATACAGCTCGCTATCGAATATAAATCCAAGTTGCAAAACGGACTACTTGGAGTTGCACTCGATAGTACATTGCATTTATGTGAATTCGCGGGGATGTATGTGAATTCGCGGTCACATATTGATATGGAATATAAACAAAAGATAATAAATTTTAAAAATTTTCACACAAATTTACAAAAGTCAATAATTCATTAATTGCTTATGATTAGTTTACTAATAATGTAACAAAATACACACAAATAAACAAATTTAATGTTAAAATAACAATTATCAAATGGTAAATACATCCATTTGATAGTTTACGGAATCAAATTTGTTCAGTAAAAACCAGTAAGGAGGAAAGTGCTTGTGCGAGTTATTTTGTCACAATTTTCCCTATTTTATCCGTACGGGAACGCAAAACTCTCAAGTTTAGTATGAATCAGTAAGATTTTCGAGTACGGGAACAGATTAATCGAAATTTAATTTATATACATATTTACACTTACCCTTTGAACAACGACTGATATCCGATTGCACGAGAAGTAAACTTTACCCTTTATTCAAAATCCGTACAACATGAATTTCAATATATGCTTGCTACAAACACTTGACGCCTAAACCAATAAGAAGCGTACATTACATAAATAATTACTAATATACTACCGACACTTATGTGGTTATTAATGAAAATGGTTGACTTGACATTCTGTACCACACAAATAGTAGAAAATTTGACATGTGACGTTTTACGCTTGTGTTGAGTGGTAACGCACACGTTTGTTAACTCAAAGTTTGCGTTACACACGTACTCTATATGCATGCATTAGGGCCATTCCTGGTCTATTAATTCAGAGAAAAAGTAGTATTGTAAAGTTTTATAAAGTAGAAGAGGAGAGCCGAGCATTATAAATAAAAAGTGAAATATGAAGTATTATAAATCAATTGTGAAACTTGAATAAATAGATGAAATAAAATTTGTGCGAATCACCACTGTATTAGAAATCTTTCTTCATCAGGTTGTTGTGATGCGTCGCGTCACCTGAAAAGAAAGGGAGATTAGAACATAATAAATATACTATACGAGTCACTAACCATAACCATAACACGAGAAGTTGATGTCGATGTTGATGTCCACATCACATAGTCCACATAATCACGGAGTATTTCAAGGTGAATAAAACATAAGACTGCCTAAAAAACATAACACACCAGAAGTTGAACATGCACTATACTTACTATTAAGCGTAAACACAACACGGTTAGGATCACGATAGCCACGAATTATTTCGGCGTAAATAAACCTACAAATATGTAGAATATAAACAAACATATTATTTCATAACACTTACGTGAGCATTGGATCCCGGAAACCTATGTTAATAACATGAAATTCACTCACAAACATAAAACACGCGACATCACAACAGGATCTTAACCTAGACTGAAACGTCAAAACGAAACATGTGGAAACGTAAACAACTCAAACAACTTACGCAGTTCTAAAACCCTCCGCCCGTCACCGGTAGATGGCGCCATGCAGAACTTATGTGCGTTTCGTAATTGATGGCAACTTCGCACCAACGGTCAAAAATCGCGGTTTCTTGGGATAAAAAGCGGAGACAAATTTGGGCATATCACCAGTAGTTGGGATCAGCTTACACATTCTCAAAAGTCAGGCAGACCTTATCAGATTGAAAAGAGAGTAGACGAACAAGGAAAATGTCGAGGACGCCGCACGTAACATTGGAGGAGGCGTTGCGTGATTCCAGGGCCCGGCCGAAGCCGATTACCTTGGAAGAACACCGGTCCAGGAATCGGGGCAAGAAGGAGGTCGTCGTGCCACCGGCCGTGGAACAGGAGCGTCCCGTCAAGTACCGTACTGGGGTGGAGGCCAACTTCAGGCGGGCCATAGAAGAGGTTCGGCGTCACCTGTTGCTGGCGGTAGGTAGGGAGGAGCGACTACGAATCAGCAGAGAGATCCAGCGGCTCCATAGTGACCGCTTGAAGTACCGCCGTACTAAGAGGAGTAAAAATAAAAATAAAAAAGAATTGTAAATTAGGTTAGGGTTAAGGAATGAAATAAATAATGAATAAATTAGGATTAAAAAATAAACTGGGAATTTGGAAATAAAAGAAAAATTAATTAGGTCAAGAAGTAAAGTAAATTTGTAACAAATTATTAATCTGTCTGAGAAGTGAAATGATAAAATAATTAATAATTAGGTCATATAAAGAATGAGACGATTGGTCACATTGGCATTTGATTTGTATAAAATATTAGGAAGATAACTGTAGATTGGTCACATTGGCATTTGATTTGTACAAAATATTAGGAAAATAATTAGTAGATTAGTTTATATAAAGAATGAAACATAAGGTCACATGGGCATTTGGATTGTATAAAGCTTTAGGAAAATGAATGGAAATAAAAATGAAAATTGTAAGTAAATGAAATTGCAACCCAAAATTTGTGTAAAGCCTACCCTCAACATTGAACTAACAACTGGTTAAAACTGAAAATAAAAACTATAACAAAACGGAAAAATAATATATAACAAGGTTATGGGCACAGGCACGTGCAAACACAAATTTGAGGTTAGTAAAAAGTCTGGATGAAATTTCACAACCAAGTAAGTGAGAATGGATGTTACGAAAATGTTATTATTTATAAAATTTTCTTGTAACATGGGAGCGAGGAGTGCTTTTGGTTAAGATCACTCGCCCCTTCCTCTTTCCCTTTTTGTAATTGAATTTTATGGAATTTAGTTTATTTATTGAAAAATCTTTAAGTCTTTATTTTTATTGCTTTACTTTTTCAACTATTTTTCTACATGAGTTTAAAGTTCTAAATTATACACTTAACTTATTTATTTAATTATGAATTCAAGCTCTTCCTTTAATTTATTACAAAAGGATATATTGTTTTTTTTTCTTCTCCACCACTTAAATTTTTCAATCATATTTTTACTTGGGGTTAGGGTCTAAATTCCTACAATCGACTTGTTCATTAAGTATTTTTTTCTTTGGGTATCTAAATTTTCTTTAAAACATAGGTTCATTTTTCTCTTAAGTTTATTAAAATAATGTGATAATTTTGCTCAATTAAAATTTTCGATCACATTTTTACAACGGTTTGAAGGTATTAACTCTACACATCGACTTGTTTATAAAGTATTTTTTGTTTTGACATCTAAATTTTCTTTAAAACATAAGTTAATTTTTCTCTTAGATTTATTTAAATACCTTGACAATTTTGATCACTTAAAATTTTTAATCACATTTTACATCGACTTATTTTGATAACTTTGGTAACTCGCATTTTTTCAACTTCAATTTTAATTTTCAATTTTCAAGTTCTTCACTTAACTTGGAATTATTCTTTCGGCTTTTAAATTTGTTTTAAAATATACGTTATTCATTGAGTTTCTTTAAATGACTCTAAAAATAGCCATCATTGAGAAGTGATCATTAAATTTTTATTTTAAATTTTGCTTATGTAAATTTTATATTCATAACAATCTATCCTAGGGGAAACAATTGTTTTTTTTTACAATGCATTTTTACAATATTTGCGACTTATTTTTCTATGTATAATTGTGTCTATGTCTATGTTATCTATTATCTATGTTTATGTACATATTTTACATTTGTAGGTAGAATCCTTTTCTCTAATTTTTTTTAATGTTTTATTCCCTTATTCCAGTTCTCACATGACTCGCTCCGTCACGTGAGATTCGAGAATTGATATTCTCAAAGTCACCCAGTCAGTACAATATTACTTGCGGATGAATTTTTACTCACGTGACGGAGTAAGCCGTATTCTAGATCTCACGTGCCGTGACAAAATGCAACGTTACTTCAATTTGATTCTCACTTCAAAAACGGGAGTGACGATTTTCAAAAAATAAAATAACAATTGAATTGAATAAATGGAGAAGTGGTACGATTTTCCCATTTTTCGTTCTCGTAACAAGGGAACGAGGAGTGCTTTCAGAGGTTAAAATCACTCGTCCCGAAATACTAGATTGGGGTTTAACTTTCATAACTTTCATGAAATAATTGAACAAATGATATTTCCGTTTTTATTTGTTTTCCACCATTTATTATGTTTATCCTATTAACGTGTAAGAATTCTTTTGTTGTTCAATTCTCACAAATTAGTCTTTCTAAATTTTAGGCGTTTCCATTCAAATTTTTCTAGTAATAGTAATTTCAAAATTAATTTTGGTTTCCCAATTTGATTTAAAGTTAAAGTTCGTTTGCTTCACAATTTTAAGGTTAACCTTAGATTTTCGAGGTTTTGGGTATTCAAATATTCTGGTAATAGTAATCTCATGTTTAATTTTAAGTTCACAATTTAATTTTAAGTTAAAGTTCTTTTGTTTCACAATTGCAATTAATTTTAATTTAGCAGCACGACCTCCCGGATTACTCACGGAATGGATCGGCTGCACGACCTCCTGGTCCCGACTCTGACTGACAGAACTCCCGCTGCTACGAGAGCGTCCTTTAAAGATTTTGTTCAAGGGGGAGCGTTGCGTAACGGTGTGCATGAAAGATCAATTCTTAATTTCAATTTCATTCTTCTTTACAATTGATCGTTCATGAATTTGGGGGGGGCGAATATCCCTGTGAACAACAGATGGTTATTCCTTCCCAGGGAATAGTGCATTCAAGTTCGGATATTCGAATATTCGAATATCCGAATATTTTAGTAAATTTCATAGTATTCGTTATTCGAATACTATCCTCGAATATTCGAATATTTTTATTGGTTTTCTTTTCAAATTTTGCTCGATAAAAATGAGCGAAAAAACGCACCCTATTTGATTTATTATCTAGCTTCTATCAGCTGTTTTAAAGAAAAAGAATTGGCAGCACGGATCTTCGCTTGTCATTTCATTATTAATTGACATTTCGTTTAAAATTAATATCGTTTATTTTGAATTTTGATGGATCATCTTTTATTTTTTTTTTGAAGAAGCTTAGCTCATAAAGGTAATTAGAAAGTATTTAATTAGAAATTCAAATAAATACCGATGTTATTTTGTTATAGCCCACATAATGTATCGTAAAAAAAAGTCAGATGTTTGGAACTACTTTAAAAAACACGAAAATAATAAGGAAGCTGTATGCCTCAAATGTTCGAGAATTCTATGTTGCAAAGGATCAACCACCACTCCTTTAATCAACCATTTGAAAATACACGGCCTCTCAATTGTAACACCAAATGTGGAAGAAGTCCTGCTGAAAAAGTCTAAAAGCGATAATAACACAATTTTAGATTTTATTAAACCAACAAATACAAAATCTCTTGGTGCAATATTATCGCGATGTGCTGCTAAAGATGGAATGTCTGTTCATGCAATAGAAAATCAGAAGCAGTTAAAGGTTATCTTGAATATAACAAATTCAAGATGCCAGCAAGTGAAGCTACAATATGGAAATACATTTATGAGTTTTATAATCAAATGAAAAAGGAAATGATAGTGAAAATTGAACTATACAAAAAAGAAAATGGAAAATTTTCAATAACTGTAGATGAATGGACCGACAATAGTGCTATTAGATATATAAATGTCAGTTTACGTGCATATCATAGTAGTACAAAATCATTTGAAAATTTTGACTTAGGTTTGGTAGAAATTAAGGAAAAGGCTGATGCTAGAAACACTGAAATATATATAAAACAGAAACTCAAAGATTTCAACATTGATATGGACGTAGATATTGTTGCATCAACTCATGATGGCGCAGCGGTTATGGTGAAATATGGCAATAATATACATATCTGCTATTTCTCAACTATGTCATAACCACGCGTTACATTTAGCAATAGTTGATTCGCTGTATAAAAAAAAACATTCAGAACAAACTTATAGTGGAGAATGTTTAGAAAATGACGATAATTTATCTCCCGAATCAATTGACAGTGATAGTGAATATACATAGTTATAGCTCATTTAATGATGAAAATGATGACACCAAGTCAGTTGATTATAGTGATTTTCCAATTGAAAATACCAATTTGAATTTACAAATTACAGAAGAAGATTGTTTAGTGGACTTGAATACAAAACTTTATATTGTTGTTAACAAAGTACGAAAAATAGTCAAAATGTTTCGAAAGTCTCCAGCTAAAAATAACAAATTGCAAGAATATGTTTTGAAGCAAGAAAATAAAAAACTCCGCCTGCTAATTGATGTTAAAACAAGGTGGAATTCAATGGCTTCTATGATTAGACGATTTTTACGACTCAAGGATTGCATTAATCATACACTAGTTGAATTAGGTATGCCAACTATGCCTGAGAGTGATGTATTAGTCTTAAACAACTTGCTTAATGTATTGACACCACTTGAAGTAGCAGTTCAAAAGCTCAGTAAAGATAATGTAACACTCGTAACAGCTGAAGGCGTTTATAAATTTTTATTTAATTCTTTTACGGGAATTGATAATGATTTAAGTAATATATTACTTATCGAAATAAAAAAAAGAATGGACCAAAGAAGAGATAAAGTGTTAACCACATTACTTATATATCTTGAAACTGGAACTATACCGCGATCAACAGAACATTTTACCTATGCATCCAAAAGTTCCGCTAAAGATTTAGCAGAAAATATTATGCAAAGAATTTATCCAGCAGATCTCAATAATAATAACGATACTGACAATGGTGATGATGAGGATGATGTACAGCTATCTACTGAAGGCAATGCAAACACAAATGATGATAATGGACTTCAAAAACAGCTCCATGAAGCAATCTGCTCCATTACAACGATTTCAACAAATGCTTGTGGTTTTTCTGAATCCACAACTGGTAAGAAAAAACTTACTAAAGACTTTAACTTTGTAGATGCGTTTAAAAAACGAACAGATAATTTAAATATTTTGTACAACGCCCTTATAACAATTAGTCCAACTTCAACAGCTACCGAGAGAGTTTTCTCTACGGCTGGGATTATAAAATCAAAGCTAAGAAGTAGTTTGAAGTCAAAGCATTTAAATGCAATTTTATTTTTAAAATATATATTTAAAAAAGAGGATCTCAATTCTCAAATGAAATAATGAATTTATAATAATTAATTTTACGTTTTTATGTTCCTAATATATTGCAATATTATTTTTAAAATTTATATTTAAAAAAGAGTGTCTGAAATGAAATAATGAATTTATAATAATTAATTTTACGTTTTTATGTTCCTAATATATTGCAATATTATTTTTATAATTTATATTTAAAAAAGAGGATCTCAATTCTCAACTCAAATAAAATAATGAATTGGTAATAATTAATTTTGCATTTTACTATGTTCTTCTTTTATTTCTTTGGTATTAGTTATGCTTTTATTGACTTTATTGGTTCTACAGTCTACTTTGTATTTTGCTATTACATGAAAATACAATAATTCGAATAATATCCGAATATTCGAATATTTCAACAAAAAACTATTCGATATTCGGATAGTAAAAAAACTCGAATAATTGAATGCACTACCAAAGAATCAATAAATTTGACAGTACGGGACTTGATGGAAAATTTTGGATGAGAAAACTGGAAAGTCCCGTACTGCCACGAGCCGGCAATTAATATTTTTTTTTTTTTTTTTTTTGTCATTATACATATTAAGATATACGGAACCAGCACGTGCGGTCGCTGAAAAATCTCAGCCAGCCAATACAGCATTGGGATCTGCCATTAATATTAAGGCTCTATCTACATCAGAACGGTATAAACTTGTCAATGAGGCATCATTGTGCATCAGTTGTCTGGGAAACAATTATGAAAGGCAACTGTGTATATCCCGTTTTGATCGCGTCCACTATCACGAACGTCATCACACGCTCCTTCACTTCAAGGATACACCTGCAGCTGGAAAGTCAATCCAGATGCCTCCAGCAAAACCGGCAGTGAAAATGAATTCATCAAGTACGGGCAGCCAGGCATGACTAGAGGCATCTCAGGGGCCAGTAACGTCAGAACAACAACCGTTCGTCAGCAACACCTCAACGTGCGATCTGATGGTTATTGCTCAGCTGAAGTTCGACAATTACCTGGGTGAACCGGTCCAGTGTCGAACACTCTTGGACACTTGTTCAACGACTAATTTTATGACGGAGCGTATGGCCACTATGCTAAAATTGAAAAAGAGAGAATTTGTCGCTCCATTCGGTGCTTTAAACTCCATTCCACAAAACACGTTATCACGGCGACAATACGTTCTCGAGTAAACTACTTTGAGAAAACATTAGATTTCTTGACAGTACCGAACATTTCCTCTGTAGTTCCAGATCAACAACAGGACCACCAAAACATCCGTCTACATCCTAGGATAGCCCTGGCAGATCCTGAATTTCATCAGCCAGGAATTTTTGACATGCTTATAGGATTTAGCTAGTCCAACATTTTCAATGCTCGGTACATAAAAAATAAGTTAATCCACCAAATAGCAATCCGATCTATGCTTGATGCAGTCATAATAATCATTTATTTATTACAGATTCTCCATCACTGAAAACTCTGGGTTTATCTTGGAGATCAACCAACGACCACATTGAATAACAAAGTGAACTCTGTGAAGATGAATGATTCAGCAACCAAAATGGCGGTCTTGTCTGAGACTGCAGGGATATTCGACCCATTGGAATTATGGCAAATTAAACTGGACTGAGATTCTCCACTACCACACGAAAGAGAGTGGAATTAATTTTATCAACAATTACCGTTGCTAGTCTCTGCAATATCCACGAAAGGTTCTCTGTCATCAAGTAAAGATGACTGAGCTGCACGGGTTCTGCGATGCCAGCAATCTTGCTTATGGCTCCTGCATATATGTAAGGTCTATCAACTCTAACGGTGATAAGCAAGTTACATTATTATGCGCGAAATCTTGTTTTGCTCCACTGACAACGAAGCCGTTTTCACCTCGCCTGGAATTATGTGGAACCTTACTTCTGGCTAAATTAATGCGTACCGTTCGTGCCAACCTACACATTGAAGTCCATCGAGTGGTATACTGGACAGACTCCACAGCAGGCCTAAACTGGTCAAACACTTCCGCAGCACGTCTACTGCCATACGGCAGCAACCGAATCTCGGAAATCCAGCATAAAACAAACGTACATGACTAGAAGCATGTGCGAACGAATGACAATCCGGCAGACCTTGTGCCTTGCGGGCAAACACCTGCAGAATTCATAAAATCTCACCCTGGGTCGTCGGCAAAAGTCGACGACAACATCATAAACATTTCAATACAATTTTTCCCTTTTGTTTCCAACTATTTTTCTATTTTGTTTTGAAATATTGTTCATGTAATGAAATTCTTTTATGACCCTTCAAAGTGACCCTCAAAAATAATATTTTTCAAGACCCTTTTCCCAAAAATCCAGTAATTGGACCCATGCCGCCTGTCGGGAAAATTTATGACGCAGCCTTCACCACAGAAGGATACGCCTTGTTGGCGCCAAAAACCAAGGAACCTGTCGCGCAGAGGTCTTCTTCTTCTTCTTCTTGGTAAGCGTGGTTACGCTTACCACTTCCGATCGTCTCAAGCGTTGCGATTGGTTAATAGAGTATCGATCGGTAATGCACAGCACGATCAAGGAGGAAATAAAAAGCGAGCCTTAAACGTTAAAGGAGACAGTGTTGGGTTTTTCCTGGTTCCAGACAGTTTAAATCTTAAACAAAAATCAAAATTCAAATCCTATTCCAGCAGAGTCTGGATCCTTCATAAACATAATAACAGTTTAAATACGAGACCCAACAAAACATCGAAGCTATTTACGTTAGTGAACAAGTTACAATATAATTTAAGGAAAGTGAAAGTATAATTACAAGTAGCAATTCCTTTAAGAGGCTTAATCAGAAAATCGGGTTCACCCAAAATATAAATCGAATAAAGATATAAATAAATATCTAAATGTTAAGTATCAACAGTCAAGTTCCAGTGTAAAGCGACGTAAGAAAAGATTAATTATCAATAAATTGCCAATATCCTTGACCATTCGTGTTTTCTTTCTACCATCTAACACGTGTATAATATCAGATCAGAACAACAAAAGCGTACAAGAGATGTCGAAGGAGCACTCCTTGTTCGTGTTATAAAGGGGAACGAACTCGCAATTATTCAGACCCTCCGTTTAAAGGGAATCCCCCTATTATAATACTTTTGTTAAAATTTTTTTCATTTAATAATTGTTAAAGTGTTGGTTCAATACCAGGAATTTTGATGTTGTTCCCCACAATGTTATAATCATCGACATTCTGTAGGAGTTTTACTTGGTGTCCATGGTTTAGGTTCTTGATATTTTTCTAATAATATGTTAGAATGCTATTTTACTATATTACTATTTAGATTACTATTTTAGATTGTATTCAGATTGAAAAGTCTGATTTTAGTATCCCTTTTAATTTATTACTTCAGATTGAAACCAGATTGAAATAAGTCTGGTTTCAATCAAACATTTCAACCTGATTTACATGCAATGTTTGTTGTGACTGGGCCTAGGCTCAGTCACACATGCTAAATTAACCCTTCTCCCCGCTTACTCTCCCCTGCGGTAAGCTTTTTTCATGGGAACCCGTTCGTTCCCAGCCCAAAATGCTTACGTAAGCATTTTGGATCCCATGCGCGACGGGACTTCTGTCGCGATGATATTTTTATCACCACGATAAATATTTTATCGCGATCGCATTACCATCCCGTCGCGATCAAGTTTTCGTAAAAATTCGTAATAATTGAATAAACAAGCGCTGATTGCGTTAGACCATTGACCGACCAGAATATGCGGGCATAGAAAGCTTCAGGAGGCAAGTATGGATAACAGAAGAAGATGAAAGCAAAGTACCCCCCCGGTGATGCAAATAATAATAATTAATGAAACACCCTATACAATTTTCTTGTCGAATGGTGCACTGAAATGCTTCCGATGTAAACAAGAGGGACATATACTGAAAGATTGCTCAATGGCTAAAATATCATCAGAAAATAACATCATTGAAAACCAAACACAAAATACTGACGATAAAAACGTTACACGACGAAATTCCAAACAAAATAACGTGGGCCCACAAACAAAATCTATCAAAAATAAACCAAAGGAAAAAAGAAGCAGAGATGAGTTGATTGATAACCCAAAGTCCTCGGTAGCTGAAAGAGTAATAAAAAAAACTAAAGGCAAAGAAGGGGAGGAGTTGACTGAAAGGGTAATAGACCAACTGATAGGTCAGAATAGGGAGATTGAGGAGGAAAGCGAAACTGAACATGATGAATAGTTTGAAAATGAATCCGAAACTGGTCAAACAACTGGAAAGAGCGCAGAAACTAAAAGTGAACAAAAAAACAACAAAAAAAAATAGCCCCAGAACTTGTGGAAACTGAAATGGAAAATCTAACAGAAAATTATAAACAATACACGGTTGAGAACCCGCAAATACCAATCGAACTTATCAAGAGATTCCTAAAAGAGACAGTTAATGAAGAATACAAGGACTTTTCAGAAATAGCACCAAAATATACAAAAAATATCGCAGCTTTAATTATGGCTTTGCAAGAAGTACATCGGTTAATGCAAAATACGAAACTTAAAACTCTCGTAACTTTTATAAAAAAACGACTACTCAATACAAGTGAACAAGAAAACAAAGACGGAAAAACTGAAACGAAGTAAACTAATAACAGAAGCACAGCATCAGATATATAAGTAACAGGGAAAACAACGAAGCAAACACGAAGAATATGAAAGAAAAACTACGAATTTTATAGTTCATCATTGAAAACCAAACACAAAATACTGACGATAAAAACGTTACACGACGAAATTCCAAACAAAATAACGTGGGCCCACAAACAAAATCTATCAAAAATAAACCAAAGGAAAAAAGAAGCAGAGATGAGTTGACTGATAACCCAAAGTCCTCGGTAGCTGAAAGAGTAATAAAAAAAACTAAAGGCAAAGAAGGGGAGGAGTTGACTGAAAGGGTAATAGACCAACTGATAGGTCAGAATAGGGAGATTGAGGAGGAAAGCGAAACTGAACATGATGACTAGTTTGAAAATGAATCCGAAACTGGTCAAACAACTGGAAAGAGCGCAGAAACTAAAAGTGAACAAAAAAAACAACAACAAAAAATAGCCCCAGAACTTGTGGAAACTGAAATGGAAAATCTAACAGAAAATTATAAACAATACACGGCTGAGAACCCGCAAATACCAATCGAACTTATCAAGAGATTCCTAAAAGAGACAGTTAATGAAGAATACACGGACTTTTCAGAAATAGCACCAAAATATACAAAAAATATCGCAGCTTTAATTATGGCTTTGCAAGAAGTACATCGGTTAATGCAAAATACGAAACTTAAAACTCGCGTAACTTTTATAAAAAAACGACTACTCAATACAAGTGAACAAGAAAACAAAGACGGAAAAACTGAAACGAAGTAAACTAATAACAGAAGCACAGCATCAGATATATAAGTAACAGGGAAAACAACGAAGCAAACACGAAGAATATGAAAGAAAAACTACGAATTTTATACTGGAACTCGAGAAGTGTATGCAGGAGAATAGAAGAATTGCAAAAGACAGTTCAAAATTATGATATCATAGTGTGTGTAGAGTCATGGTTAAATCAGAATGTTGATCAGAATTTTTTAAAGTTGTCAGGATTTGTTAATTACAGATTAGATCGAAACTACTCTACAGGAGGAGGTATTTTGTTCATCATACGCCGAACGATCGCCTTCATGGAAATCGGTAATATCAAATCACCTAACACTAATGTTGAAATAGCAGGTATTACAGTTAACAATATCAAAAATCCAATAAATATCTTGGCATGTTATAAGCCCCCGAAGGTTGATCTTACACAAGATCAATGGGACACTATTATAAAAAATGTAAACATAAACAAATATAGCATATTAATAGGGGATTTTAATGCGCACAACCATGCTTGGAATTGTGACGCCATTTGCAAGGATGGGGCACGTTTGTACAATAGTATGACATCACATAACCTTTTCCTGCACAATACAGACACCAAAACCCGGGTAGATACTAAAACCGGGAAAAAATCAAACATTGACCTGGTTTTCTCTATAATTGATATTGCGCAAAACTTACATATTGCGGTCCAGGACGAAACGATGGGTTCTGACCATTTTCCCATACAAATTGAAATCAATTTTGAAAAAGGCTCCTACCAGAAGAAAACCTTTAGAATACAAACCAAGAGAACTAACTGGGAGCGCTTTCATACTATTCTCAATGATCAGTACAACTACTTCTTGACTGGGGAATATGAAATGATATCACCGTTGGAAAAATATACATGTTTCACTCGGATACTCAAGGACGCGGTGCTGGACTGCACCCCCAAGAAAAAGAACATTCACCCCTCCAAACAGAGAAATCCGGTATCCTGGTGGGATGAAGAATGTGAAAAACTCAAAAGGCTCCGAAAAGTAGCTTTCAAAAAGTGGGAATTTACCAAACACCCGTTAGATCTTGCAAATTTTAAAAAGCAAGCGGCCATTATGAGGAAAACATTGAAAAATAAAAAAATCTTAGATTTCAGAAAGTTTGCTGAGACAATTAACCTTCAAACATCTATGAATTACACCTGGAATAAAGCAAGAATTTTTAAAAATAGATGGATCAAAATAAATGCGAACCATGTCACCCAGAATTTACAACCGGATGGAGTTTTGAAAACTCTAGATAAGATGTGCCCACCATGGGTACCCACAGATCCCAACAGAATACCTCATTGTACAGAAAATGAAATTTTTGACACACCCTTTAATTTCCGAGAATTAAATGTGGCTTTGGATTCTCGGAAAGAAGAATCTGCACCAGGAATGGATGGGATATCCTATGGCATACTGAAAAAGATCCCATTAAAGTATAGATTAATCCTTTTGGATATCTTCAATGAAATTTATAGAAAAAGTGAATTCCCGGAAGATTGGCAATGCTCATTCATTCACTTTGTTGAGAAACCAAGGAGTAGTGCTCTGAGACCTATTGCACTGAATTCGTGTCTAGGTAAACTATTTGAAATGTTGATAACAAGGAGGTTACAGTGGTGGGTTGAAACGAAAAGAATAATCCCGGATACACAGACAGGCTTTAGAAAAGGATTCTCATGTATGGACAATCTCAGTCAATTGAAAATGTACGTTGAGGAAGCGTTAGATGACAATGAGGATGTAATAGCAGCATTTTTGGATGTCAGCGCGGCGTTTCCCAGTGTAAATAATGATATAATGCTAGACAAATTAGCCAATTTGGGATGCTCAAGAAAGACTATTTTATATTTCAAATTCTTAATATATGAAAGGAATATTTTTACAGCTCACACGCATGACGAAAAGAGAAAGTTGTTTCAAGGAGTAGTGATCGGGGGCGATTCGAGCGCTTTATTATATTTAACATATGCAGCACAAGAGGTCATGCAAAATCTACCAGACGAGGTAAGAGTGTCTCAGTTCGCGGATGATCTGGCGGTGTATATAAAAACCAAAGACCCACAAAATGACAAAGAATTAATAGAGAGAACCGTAAATATGATTCAATCTAATTTGAAAAGGATAGGGTTAGAACTTTCGCCAAAAAAAAACCCAGTTATTGCATATAAACAAAAGAAAAATAAATCCAGGAGAGCTGAGTATACGAATAGATCGAGAAATAATAAGATCAGTTGATAAAACGAGATTCCTAGGATTGATTATAGACTGGAGATTTAAATTTGAGTCGCATATAGCATACATTCAAGAGAAATGCAACCGAGCCACAAATATCATAAAATTTATAAGAGGAACATGGTGGGGGGCAAGCCCTGATACTTTGTTGATATTTTACAAGAGCTTCATTAGGCCGATAATGGATTACGGTAGCTACATTTACATGGCATCGAAACAGAGTGAAACATTAAAGATAGAAAGAATCCAAAATCGGTCTATTAGACTGGCATTAGGATACAGAAATAGCACCCCAAACAACATCATTTTGTCTGAATCAAAGTTAACCTCAATTAAAGAAAGAGCAAAATATCTGGGTAAAAGATTCGTTTTGAAAAGCCTTTCAAATGTCAATTCGCCAACAACAAGACAGATACACAAATGTTTCCTAAAAATGATTAGCCAAAACAGAAATAAAGAAAATATATTTAGAAAAGTGGTAAAAGTAGCCAAAGGATCGGAAGCTGATATTGAGAAGAGCCAGGGAATAGAAATTTTTACCTATGACTATTCCATTCCATACATACATACCAATTCCAATTGACTGGGAAACTGGGAGCACTCTAAGGAAGTCTGAATCAGCCAACGATGAATTTGGTCTCTTATTTGAAAATAAGAATGCTTTCCGAATCTTTGCTGATGGTAGCAAAATACCAGGAGCGCCCTCAGTGGGGGCAGCATGTGTGACTGGAGACCTCGATATTGTCAACAAACGAGGCATAAATGAGGAAGCGTCCATTTTTACGGCGGAATGTTTAGCTCTCAGTATGGCACTAGATGTAGCGGTCAACAGTAAAAAAAGAAATGTTGAGATTTTCAGTGACTCTCTGAGCGCGCTCCATGCCTTAGAAAATCAAAAGGAAGTCCCAGCTAACTGCTTTATAAATAGAATAAGATCTCAACACAAAGTTTATTGCCAAAACAACAACGGTGGAAAATTGAAAATAATTTTGCACTCTTTTTTGAAAAAGGTTTCATGATCACGGGGAAACACCCGTGGTTTTATGGGAGAAATCTAGATAGAGAGTTAACTGTAACAACCAACAGATTACGAGCCAATCATTATAACCTAAATGCCTCACTTCAGCGAATTCACATCACCAACAGTCCAGCCTGTCATTGTGGAAATGATATGCAAGATGGCAACCATATTCTGTGGCAATGTTCGGCGTATGATAAACAAAGACTATCCTTAATCAGAAAGCTAAAAATCATAGACAATAATAAACCTCTTGATATAGATAATTATATAAGACAACCTATATATCTAAAATGAAAATTATTGTAGAATATTTCAAAAAACGTAAACTTCAACTATGAATCCATTTATGGTCAAAAATGAAAATTATTGTAGAATACTTAAAAAAAAAATGTAAACTTCAACTATGAATCCTTTTATTGTCAAAAATGAAAATTATTGTAGAATACTTAATGCTGTAAACACAACACGGGCTATAAATATCGAAAATATTTCATAGCTGGTAGCCAGCTAGGGTGAGCTAAAAATTATAAACACAATTGCAGCTATAAATGTAGCTTGACGTCACACTTACAGTTGTCAAAACGCATAAAAATGAATTTGAAATTTGAACTTTGAATTTTCCACCAAAATATAAGTTAATAAGTTTAATTTAAAATATATGTTATAATTAATAATTTTGATTAAAATAATTTCCACCGGAATAAAAATATGTTTCATCCAAAACACATGAAAATGAAACACAAACCTGAACCACATAAAACAATCAAACGGCAATTTCTTTCAGTGCAGCCAACATATTCATAATATTTATGAATATTAAGTTGGCTGCACCGCGGCTACGGCCAGAAAAATAGAAAATAGCTCTAAGCCAGCTATGAAATATTTTATAGCCGATAGCTCACGCCGCAGTTTTGTGCACCTCCATTGAAAACTACGGCGGGCTATTTTTCTAGCTGCTATTTTCTAGCCGATAGCCCGTGTTGTGTTTACAGCATAAGAAATGTTAAATTCAAACATGAAACTTTGTATTGCCAAGTATAATGTACCATGTCTTATGTCAATCGTCTCACGACGATAAAGCAGAATAATTTCAATAAATGAGATTCTATTGCTAAAAAAAAAAAAAAAACAAAAGCGCTGATTGCGAAAATGCGTGTCAGCGATTCCTGTACCTACTTAAGGGCCGCAAAATGACGCGCATGATCAGTCATGATTTTGACCGGTGACTGGAGTGGTCGCCGGCTTCCCTTCTGTTAGTTTCGCGCGAGTTACGTTATGCAACATAGCGCAACCACAAAAATTACAAGAAGTTTCTGCAACAAATGAAGCTTCAAACATGAAAGTAAACCTGTTGCATAAACTTCCCATAAATGTTGCCAGCAACTCATAATCAAGTTGATTTCTTTCAACGTGATCAGAAATCAATGACCCTAATATCATGACCCTAAATGAACTCACCATTTCCGATGTCCGAGTTAATGTCCCCAACTTGCTTTGCTGTTTCCTGTTTTCCCATCAAAATAATCCAATCCAATATTTGCCTCAGCAAATTTACCTTATCGAACTCCGATGAACCTTAATTTTGATCGATCAACAAATTCCTATTTACCTTATCGAACTCCGATGAACCTTTATTTTGATCGATTAACGAATTCCAATTTTGATGACCAAATCAATTAAAAAATATATTTAAGTAAGTAAAATTAGAGGAATAGTCAGTCTTAAGACCACAGTCAATGTAACAACTCCGAAGAGTTGATTATTGTAGAAAAATAGTTCTTGAGAACGATTTTCCAAGTGTCACGAATAAAAACATAAGTTTTTAAATAGTGACATGTGTTTTTTTTATCCGAAGATAAAAAGCAATCTTTAATTCGCGCAGTCACCGGACAGATCCCCGGCTCGTATTCAGAGTCTTACGGAATTGAATCATAGAAATATTAAAAATTATCGAAAGGGTGAATGTGGAAAAATGAATAGAAAAAAGAAATTTGATTAAAAATTTTAAAAAGTTCTTGAAATTGAAATTTGAAAAAGTTCCTTGTAGAAATATATATAATATTGAAAAGTATTTTTTTGACAAAAACTAAAAACTTTAAAGTGAATATTTATAAATCAATAGCAAAGGAAATTTGCTTAAAAATTTGAAAAGGTTCTTGAAATTGAAATTTAAAAAAGTTCCTTGTAAATATGTATATATAAAATTGAAAAGTATTTTTTTGACAAAAACTAAAAACTTTAAGTGAATGTTGATAAATCAATAGAAAAAAGAAATTTGACTAAAAATTTGAAAAAGTTCCGTGTAAATATTTAAAATTGAAAAGTATTTTAAATAAAATTGTGGACGTGGAACGTGAGAGGTCCCTTTTCTTTATTTTTTATTTTTTATCCAGCGAGGTGCAGGTGACCTTCTCCCTTAAGAGTAAGCACTCCCTGCTCCTTTCCCAAACACCTCCAATTTTGGGACAAAACATTATTGCAAAATCAGGATGAAATCAGATTTTATTTTGTTCATGTTACAATTCTGATTTTAGTCCAGGTTTTAGACTAAAATCGTAACTTTTTCTTTGACTCGGCTTTGTTCAAATTCTTTCTTAACATAGACCACAACCCCATTTACGTTTTTTATAGAACCGAAGTTATAATAGATATCATAATTTTCTATCCCATATATATTTGGGTTAACAAGTGTCCAAGTCTCAGAGCAAATAATTATATTTGGTCTTGCATACAGGCTATTTATGTAAGCTTCAATAGTTGCAATGTGGGAATTGAACCTTCTCATATTAACCTTTGACATGTAGTATAATTTATTTAAATTTTTTAATTTCACTATTTAGTGATTCTAAAGGTTCAATTTCAAAATCAAGAAATTGTTCAAAAGATTGTAGTTCAAAATTATTTACTTTATTGTTTATTACTAAATTGATCATATGAATTATCTTTTAAAATAGTAGTAATAGTGAACGATTATCCATTCCTGTTGTTTAGAGGTTTGTCGGGGTATTCAGTCCTTGCAATAGTACGATTTAGCAAAGACTTATAAGTTTCACAGGACCTGAAGTCATTTGCAGCATGATCAGTTCTCCTATTTAATCTGTATTTCTCAATTGCTGTACTTTGGTTTATACATTTTAACTCATTTAAAATAAAAATGAGTCATTTTTATTTGAGCAGTCCTTTTCAGAATGATTTCCAGCGCAGTAAGAACAGTGAACTGGTTCATTTTTGTCATTACAGCACTTCTTATAACAGTGATTGCAATTGAATTCACTGGCACCGAATTTATACGAAACATTTAAAATAATCAGTAATAAAATTTTTGTCTAGTCAAAAGAATATTTACAATATTCAATACAATAATAATACATAACAACGGAAGAATATTTTCAGTGAGTACAATATTTTCAGTGAATAGTTTCACTATGATAATAGGCATTTGTTTTAATTAAAGTCAGTCGGAAGCTGTAGACGAAACAAATAAGAAGTAACTCATTGTAATTCCACATTACTATTTTCATTATTTGTGCTAATCGGCTTCCTATAATAATATTTTTTCCTTCCTGATTATATAAATTATATTATACCCTTTAATTTATTTATCATATAAATTTTATTGAATTTAAATGTAGTCTATACACTAGGCTTCGGCCAGTACTTGTACGTGTTTAGGTACTGCATAGCCTAGTATTAAGTCACTCAACTGTACTGCCGCCCTCTGCCGTATTTAGTTGTAAGCTTTAGGTTAGTATTAGTATGTAAGATCTTCTGTTACTTGTGTAAGTAACGTCGGTCATTAGCAGATCGGCGGACTGATAAGGAACTGCGTCTGTTCTTTGTTCTCAGTCTGCGGTCTGCGCGTGCCTTCGGTCAGTCGGT
The DNA here is from genome assembly GCA_963971475.1 of Chrysops caecutiens. Classification (NCBI taxonomy): domain Eukaryota; kingdom Metazoa; phylum Arthropoda; class Insecta; order Diptera; family Tabanidae; genus Chrysops; species Chrysops caecutiens. The sequence goes on along the minus strand of OZ020567.1, from coordinate 31,075,178 downwards.
AATCACTTAGAGTGGCCGTTAGAGTGAAGAAGTTTGTATCACGTTTAGCATAGACAGGGAATAAACTTAAGGAAGTGTATTATAATTCTCATATAATAAAGATTTGATTATACGAAACTTAGTATTTTGTTAAATAGAGTGGTTTATATAAACTAATTTAAATAATTAATAGTTCATTAACTAGTGCATTTGAAAGTTTCAAGAAACGTTGATATTTCAATTTTTGATAACGTTTCGTAATTTATTGTGAAAATTTGATTTTGGTTTTTTTTTGGGTTACTTTCAATCGAGATTGTTTTTATATGTATTGTTTTTATATTGTTTCTTCAATTATCTAAGAAATTTTAACACGTCTTGGTAAATTTCTTTTAATCATTATGGAGGAAAATGGAAATGATAATAATGTTCGAACTGAGATTTCTCAAGGAAATATTCAACAGCGACAGCAACCAAACGTAACTATTGATGCTAAGCATAATCAATTGCTTAAATTACCAATTTTGTGGTCCACAATGCCTGATATTTGGATTATTCAGGTCAAGCAAATTTTCGCTTTACACTGAATTTCCAATGATTTAACCAAATACAGACATGTTGTTGCTGTACTTTCTCAAGAAGCCATGAACAACATTATCGATTTATTGAGGAAACCTCCTGAGAATCATGAATTGCATTTATTAAGGGATGCTTAGATATCTTGGCATTCACCAAGCGAAAACAAACGGTTAGAAGAACTTCTAAGTTCTTCGGAACTTGGAGATCATTCTCGATCTGCCTTTTTCCGGGGTATGGAAAATAAATTGGGTTCTTCTTCATTCGTGAATCGGGATTTAAACGACTTTTGTGAAGAAAATCACCAGAAACAATTCAAGTCGTAGTAATTTCCACCCACTTTGAGGATATGCAAACTCTATTCACTATAGTTGACAATGTATGGGAGGTAACCCATACTTCTTCTCTTTCTGCGTTTGCTTCGGGATCTTCTACCAGTTCAACTGAATAGGAAGAAACATTGATCGAGACCATTAAGTCCCTTACGATTGAAGCAGCGGCCTTAATAAACAATTCTTCGGAAGGAACGAACAAGTTGTAAAAAACAAGGTTGACGCAAAAACCGAAAAGCCCAGTCAAGGTCCACGCCGTAGATTTTCCGTGAAAACTTCGGGATAAAATTATAATAAGTGTTTCTTATTAGTATGTTCTTAAATCAATGTCTCTTATACAATGGTTGTATAGAGTAATACGATGCTAGAATAGATAAATCACAAGTTAATTTTTTCGCGCCTTTTTTAATTTTTCCTTTAATGCTGCCGTAGCTCTGACATTTACACTGGACACTTAAGGTTTTTTTTTGAATTCATTTTGATGCAAGCTCTCTTTGATTTGCATTTTATTCAATGCGGCCCATATTTACGACTCAAATGAGACGATATCTGTAATTTTTTTTCAATTTTCAATTTAATACCGATTTTCACTTATACTTCGGCGATTATTTTTATTGTTTCACTTTAGGTCGTACAGGAACGCTTTTTATTGTTTCACGTAACGGAATTCTTTATCCATTGTGACCTCAGCAGTTGTTAACGCATTATTAGCCTCGTAGCTATTGGCGATTGAAATCGGACGGTACATTTAACCGCAAGAAAGTTTGACTAACGAGCGTAAAGACGTTTTAACGTCAAAAAAATTACAACAAAATTTTTGTACTAATATGTACTTTCATTATCAAACTATTAATTACAATGGTTATAGAGAGTAGCACGGTTACAGAATAGATATATCACAAGTTTATTTTTTTCCGCCGTTTTTTTATTTCTTCCTCGGTGCCGCCGTAGCTCTCACACTTGCTCGGCACTGAACACTTGTGGTTATTAATATTTGTTTTGATGCGGGTTTTCTACGATTTGAGTTTTTTATAATTCGGTGCATATTTACTCCTCATTTGAAACGATATCTTCCATATTTTTTCGATTTTCAAATTCATAACGATTTTTGCCTATATTTCGGAGAATATTTTTATTGTTTCACTTTAGGTCCTAGTAGATCTTTTCATGCTCATAACATTGATACCACAATCAATGTCCAAGCTTAACGCGTTCTCACGCTACACTCATAAATATCCTCACACGACGCTAAAAACCAACAATCACGCCTGGGTGCTTACACTAGCCCCATGACGTCACCAGAAAAACAAGTGCCACACAATACATACGTACAAACATGTTCTATCCACTGTGACCTCAACCGTTGTTATCACGTTATTAGTCTCGTAGTTATTAGCGATTGAAAAATGACGGTGTTTTGTAACAAAGGAATGTTAGACTGGCTACCAATGTACATACTCAACGAGAAGAAAGACGTTTTCACGTCAAAACGTAGGACATTAATCATCAAACATATACTATACTTACTACTAAACATAACCATCCCCACCAAGCATAACCATCGCCACCCAGCATAGCCATCACCACCAAAAATAACCATCACCACCATGCACTGATAACTACACTGAGAATGTAGATAACCGCATAAACCAAGCTAAAAACATAAGAAACATGTAATTAAATGATTTCACAACACGCACTTGACATAACCTTAAATGTCAAAACGAAATGCATGTCGAAAACGTAAACAATTTACTCGGTACTAAAAAACTTGAATGGTCGACGGAAGATGGCACCACGGCACACTAGGCTGATTTTTGCTAGCACATGGCAACCTCGCAGTATGAGAGCAAAATCCCGGTTTTAGAGAATAAAATGCGGGGAAAATTTGGGAAAAGGCATCAGTCGCTGGAGGATCACTCCTGGGAAACCAACTGGACCAATAGGAAGCACCAAAAGGACAAGTAAGTGATCCAGGCACCGGAAAAGGTTCTCAAAACCTATCGGTTAAAAGTTGAAAGTGGTTCTAGAAACCCAACAACTCGGAATTCAAATCTACCGAACAAGGTTCTCGTAACCTATCGGTTGAACGTTGATAGAGGTTCTAGAACCCGACAACTCGGATTCGAATCTACCGAGCAAGGTTCTCGTAACCTATCGCTTCTGAGGGAAATTCCCAGTTGAAAGTGGTTACCAAAACCCAACAACTAAAGCATCGAATAGAACTAACGACAGCCACTTCGTAGTGTTAGGGACCTCACGGGTAACTTTGGAGGAAACGCTGCGAGACTCTTCGGCCGGTCCCAGGCCGATCCCCCTCGGAGAATACGGGGCCAGGAATTGCTGTTAGCAGTGGATCAGGAGGACCGTTGGAGGATCAGCAGGGAGCTCCAGAAGCTGCACAGCGATAGGCTGCGGTATCGCCAGCAGAAAAAGAAGAAGAAGCGCCTGGGAACCCAGAATAAGCAAAGTAGTAGAATAGGAAAATAGTTTGGTAGCAATAAATTACATGTAAATTAGAAGTTAATCGAATAAATACCAAATGAAACAGACTAAGGATTTATGTCCCAACTTGTTGCTCTGAGTGTATATGGAAGCTTCAAATTCGAACGTTCGAGTTAGGGATAGCCCAGAATTCGGCGATTTGTGACGGCCTTAAGAGAGATTTAGGCGAATAACTTAGAACACCTTACTACACAAAGCAAGACTACCCCCAGCAAGTATTAAATAGACGAAGAGATATCCAAAACGAAGTAGAACTAATGAGAAAACAAGGTACAAATGCGTTTATTAAATATGATAAAATTAGGTACATAACAGCAAAAACCAACAAACAGAACTGCAAAAACAATGTAAGAAAAACATTATCTTCTTCACCCGAAACAACATGTGGTGATTATTCAATATACAATTATTAAAACATATTAAACTTTAAAATTATACAAACTACTCTACTATTACTCAAAAATTACTTTAAAACAAAAACTACTTAAATATAGTAAGCATAGAAACTTATAAATTTTAACTATTAGATCTCAATTGGAGTAAGTTGTTTTCTTTAAAACTTGTTATGAAATAAAAGAAATAAATAATGGAGAAATTAATAAAAATAAATAAATAAATGAATAATTGTAAATTTAATAAACTAATAAATGAATATATAAATGGATAATTAGTGATTGAATTTGGTTTTTAATTATTGTGGGGTAAAGATTATTTTTGAACTGCACCCGCAAATTGGTGACCCCGATAAAAGGACAATAAAATTTTGCTTTCTTATTTGATTACATTTCATAATTATCAATTTCTGGTTTCGTCGAGACTTCACATTCTTTCAATCATTAACATTCTATTAATAATTTTCTTGTATAATTTTTTAAAATGGCACAAGAAAATAATTTTCACGTTAATCGCTTGGGGGTTCATTTACCTGTTTTTGAACCGATAGATCCAGAGCTTTGGTTTGCAATTGCAGATCGCAGCTTTAAAGCTGCAGGTATTGTTAATGAACAAACAAAATTCTGTCATGCTGCTGCTCATCTAGGCATGACTAACAGTTCTGAAGTTAAAGACCTAATTCTTACTCCTCCTCAGAATAACCCTCACACTACTCTCAAACAAGAATCAATACGCAGACTTGGTACTTCAGAAACTGCAGAAACCAAGAAACTTCTTGAACATGAGGTGATCGGTAATCAAAAACCATCACAATTCTTACGGCGTCTAAAAGATCTTGGAGGTAATTCTGTTGGAGGTGGAATAATTAAAACCATTTGGTTGAGTAGACTACCTTTTTAAGCACAGGCAATTTTAGCTGCCCAACAAAACATTGAACTTCAAGAACTAGCAAATCTTGCAGATTCGATTGTTGAAACTACAATAAGTAACCAAATGAACGTTGCTGCAGTAGCAACCAACCCCTGTACTAACGACCTCTTAAGTCAAAAGATTTTTCAGCAACAATTACAAATTGAATTGCTCAAACAAGAGATAGAAACAATTAAAACAATTTTTTCAAAAAGGTCTTTTGATCGATCTCCTTCGAGATCCGGACATTCTTCAAGATCCCGATTTCGATCTCAAACTCCAAACCGATCAAATTCTCAACAACCGGTTTCGGGCATTTGTTGGTATCATTGGAAATATGATGCTACCAAATGCAACAAACCTTGTTCTTTCATTGATGAACCAAAAAACTAAATAAGTTGACGTCATTGGCGACTGACGGCAACCATCAACCATCAACACGTCGCCTCTTTATAACGGACAAATCAACAAAGATACAATATCTCATAGATTCTGGAGCAGACTTAAGTGTCTATCCCCGAAAACTCACTCGTGGACCACTTAAGCGCTCAAACTTTGATCTTTCTGGAGCCAATGGTTCAATAATTCCGACATACGGATCAACTCATCTCATTTTAAATCTTGGGTTGCGAAGAGATTTACCTTGGAAATTTGTTATTGCTGATATTCCCAACCCAATCATAGGTGCTGAATTTATCGCCCACTTCGGTCTTCTCATTGACCTTCAACAAGGATGTTTAATCGATTCGAAGACCGGTCTAACAACAAATTGTAGAACATTCACATCTAACATTCTAACAATCAAAGTATTATCAATTCCAAATGATTCGCCCTATAAATCATTGCTAAACAAATTTCCACCATTAACCTGTCCTGATGGTCGTTTAAAAGATATCAAACATAACACAAAACATCACATCTTAACAACACCAACACCAGGACCCCCAGTTTTTGCAAAGCCAAGAAGACTTCCCCAAGAAAAATTTAATATCGTGAAAAAAGAATTTGAGACAATGGTTCGTCTTGGAATTGCTCGACTATCTAAATCTTGTTGGGCATCTCCCTTACATCTTGAAAAACAATGAATGTAGACCTTGTGGAGACTATAGGGCTCTAAATGCTCGTACCATACCAGATCGTTACCCTATTCGTCACATTCGCGATTTCACTCAAAACCTTAGAAACAAGAAGATTTTTTCCAAGATAGATCTCGTCAAGGCTTACAACCAAATTCCAGTTGCGGAAGAGGATGTTTCAAAAACTGCAATCACACCTCCATTTGGATTATTTTAATTCCCTGTCATGTGTTTTGGCCTTAAAAATGCAGCACCCACATTCCAACGATTCATTGATGAAGTGTTGGTAGGGTTAGACTTTTGTTTTGCTTACCAGGACGACATTCTTGTTGCTTCTTTTGATAAAGAAGAACACATGAAGCACCTGGAAGCAATTTTCACTCGATTCATGGAATACAGCATTGTCATAAAATCTTCAAAAAGCTTATTTGGCGTTGATGAACTTACTTTTCTTGGCTTTGTAATTACAAAGGATGGAATTTCTCCTATGAATGAAAAAATCCAAACCATTTTAAATTTTACCAAACCAACAACTGCAAAGTCTTTAAGAAGATTTCTAGGTATGATAAATTTCTATAGAATTTGCATACCAGGAGTCGCAAGTCACCAGGCGTCTTTGCATAATCTTTTAAAAGGCAATATAAAAGGTAACGCGCCTATAACATGGACTGAGAATGCCATTCCAGATTTTGATTTGTTGAAGACCTTGCTTGCAAAAACAGCCACAATTTCACATCTAGCACCAAATGTACCTAGGTCTCTGGTCTGTGATGCATCAAATTTTGTCATTGGAGCAGTTCTTCAGCAGTTCATCAACAACACTTGGGAACCTCTTGGTTTCTTTTCGAAAAAACTAAGTCATTCTGAAATGAAATATAGTGCTTTTGATCGTGAACTGTTAGCTGTTTATAAAGCGATCAAGCATTTCCGATTCATGCTTGAAGGAACGGATTTCATAATTTTCACAGACCACAAACCACTCACTTTTGCTTTTAGGCAAAATTTAACTAAAGCTTCCCCAAGACAAGCGAGACATCTTCAATTCATTAGTCAGTTCTCTACGAATATAAAACTCATTTCAGGAAAAGATAACATAGTTGCTGATACATTATCTCGGGTAGAATCAATTAATAAACCTTTTGACTATTCGGCTCTTGCTGCTTCCTAGGAATCTGCTGAGGAGTTACTAAAATTAATAAACAACCAAGACACTCCTTTGAAACTTAAACAGTTACCAATTTCTGGCACTTCTGAAAACATCTATCGTGACACCTCAACACCAGTTGCAAGACCATTTGTTACCAAACCTTTCAGAAAATTTGCTTTTGACATGATTCATCATCTATCACATCCTGGAATCAAAAGCACGACAAAAATGCTAACCAAACGTTTTGTTTGGCCATCAATTAATAAAGACTGCAACAAATGGGTTCGAGAGTGTCTACAATGCCAAAAGTCATAAATTACTCGTCATTTTCCAACCCCTCTTGGAACCTTTCTAGCTCCATCATCCAGATTCAAAGAAATTCATATTGACATCATTATCATGCCTCCATCTGAGAACTGTCGTTACTGTCTCACTTGTATTGACAGGTTTACTCGCTGGCCTGAAGTATTTCCTTTGCAAAATCAGGATGCAGAGACAGTAGCTAGAGCTTTATACTCTGGTTGGATGTAGATTTGGTTCCCCATGAAAAATAACCACAAACCAAGGAAGACAATTCGAATCACATCTATTGAAATCATTAAACAACATCTTAGGTTCAAAACATTTTAAAACTACTCCATATCATCCGCAATCGAACGGATTAGTTGAACGTTTCCATCGCCAATTAAAAGCTGCAATTCACTGTCATTCAACTAACCAATGGACAAATAGTCTTCCTTCAGTCCTTCTTGGAATCAGAGCGGCTTGGAAGGAGGATCTTAAAACAACATCGGCTGAGTTGGTCTATGGTGAACAAATCAGACTTCCTGGAGAATTTCTGAACCTAATGATGATCCATCTTCAACTTTTAAGAGACATTCAAAAGAAAAACTTTTTATTTTTAAAGATCTCGAAACTTGTACCAATGTTTTTGTTCGTCATGATGGAATAAAAACTTCGTTACAGTTGCCTTATGATGACCCCTTTGAAGTAATTCGACGCTCACCGAAAACATTTCTAATTAATATTAAAGGAAAACCAACAACAATATCAGTAGACAGACTCAAACCTGCTTTTATTGTTGATGAGTTACAGTGTTCAATTGACACTTATAAACAAAATTCTAAATCATCACATATTAAAACCTCGAAATCAAGGAGGACATCATTCAATATATAAATGTTCAGACCTTTTCCTCACTGGTAAGGGAGTGATGTGGTGATTATTTAATATACAATTATTAAAAAATATTAAAATTTAAAATTATATAAACTACTCTACTATTACTCAAAAATTACTTTAAAACAAAAACTACTTAAATATAGTAAGCATAGAAACTTATAAATTTTAACTAGGTTGCCTTAGTTTCTAACTTTAGAAATAAATTTATTATCAAAATTAGTATTGTTAGATCTCAATTGGAGTAAGTTGTTTTCTTTAGAACTTGTTATGAAATAAAAGAAATAAATAATGGAGGAATTAATAAAAATAAATAAATAAATGAATACTTGTAAATTTAATAAACTAATAAATGAATATATAAATGAATAATTAGTGATTGAATTTGGTTTTTAATAATGGTGGGGTAAAGATTATTTTTGAACTGCACCCACAATCACTTCTTCACTCAAGCCAAAATGCAGACAATCAAAATTTAAAACAACGCACTAAAATAAACAAAACTAATAATATGAACATCTTCATTATTAAAAAAAACCCATACTTCAACTCCAGGAAAAAACACCGCCAACTCCACACGTGACCGACATGCATTGCTTTAAGCAATTATCACCTAAAGAATAACAACCACTACCGGCTCGTCTCAATCTCCCAACATGGCTTGTCACCACAGGAGAATACGACTACAACCCTCCAAAACGCCAAAAAAATCTACATATGTTCGTACAATGTTAAATCTCTACTGTCGCCCCAAAGAATGGTTTTACTGAAATACTGTTTAACAGAAACAAAATATGTGTAAGAAATATTCAATTCTCGCGCGAGTTTTAGCACACAGTATGTGCGCCATCTAGTTGTTAAACATGGAACTCATCGATCATGGCACACAGAACATTCATTCTGAATACACGTCACTTCAATTTCATTTGTTAACCTCAAAAGGACGTCCGACGACGTTTTATAATCATTGAATTTTGTAATAAAGTCTTTTGTAATAACTTAAATTTGGTAATTCAATTCCCAACAATATGACATTACCGGCTTGTCGGAAATCAGTAGAGAAGGAAACAACATTTTTGCTACACTGGTGCGACTAAAAGACAATACGGAGTTGGATTCCTAATAAAGAAAGAGTATAAAAATAACATCGAAAATTTCATTGGAATATCGGACAGAGTCTGTCTACTAAATCTTAAATTCGATATAAAAAAGATCTCAATTATTCAAGTTTATGCTCCCACAACTGAAGCAACAGAAAAAGAAATGGATATATTTTATGATCAAATAGAGTACGCCCAAAGTCTCTCACAAGGAAAAGTTATATTGATGGGAGATATGAATGCGAAAATAGGGTAGAGGAAACAAGGAGAAAACTCAGTCATGGGTCCATTCTGTTATGGAAAAAGAAACCACAGAGGAGTAAAGCTATTACAATTTGCCCTACAAAACAAATATATCATAATTAACACAATATTTAAGAAAAAACCGGCTAATCTGTGCACCTGGACCTCACCTGATAAAATTCACAAAAATCAAATCGACTGCTTCCTTAGCGAAGATCCAAAACTATTTACTAATATGGAAGTACTAACCAACATTTCCTTCCCAAGTAACCACAGATTATTAAGAGGGACAAATAAAAATAACTAAAACAAAGAAAATAGAGCGTCCTTCTCTACGTCCCCTTCAAACCTGGCCGATGAGTCGAATCAAAGAAGGTACCACGAGGTCTTAAAACCAAAACTAGAACAAGTAAAATGGGAAACACGTGTCGACATAGATTCCTTCTACTTAAAAATAGAAACATCTATAATAGAAAGCCTCAGCGCACTAACCTCCTGCAAAACCAAAAGTGAAATATTATCTGTTGAAATAAAAAATCTAGTTAAGAAGCGTACAGCCCTATTACTCAAACCATCGAAAAACAAAGACCAAAAAAGGAACTCTCAACGCTCTACAAAACCACAAACAAACTAATAAAGCAGGATTATGAGAATTATCGTATAAAAATTTTTGAAAAACACTTAACTCAGAGCGGAAGCCAGAAGAGAGCCTTCAAACAGATAAATATAGAGAAAGGTTGGATATCGGCATTAAAACCAAATAAAGAAACAATGAAGTCGCAAACAAGAAACCAGCTAGTAAACACTGCATCTACGTTTTCTAAAGAACTCTACCAGGCAAAAGAAACTAACTCAGGAGGAACGAAAAACGATATAGGTGAAGTTCCCATGATCAGCAATACTGATTCAAGGGTCACACCTTTTAGCGAAAATGAAATCATGGAAAAAATCCAAAATTTGATGATAGAGAAAAGCCCAGGAGCAGATAACATACCCAACGAAGCCCTTAAACAATTCCTTATAACACCACTTTTATGTAACTCTATTCAACAAAATACTCGAAAAACAAGAAACACCTAGAAGCTGAGGCAAATCACACGTAATTCTTTTATATAAAAAAGGAGACTCTACTGATATCAACAATTACCGGCCAATCAGCTTCCTTCCCACAATGTGCAAACTATTTGCAGTATGTCTAGAGAAAAGAATAAAACCATTCATAGAGAGGCGCCAACCGGTGGAGCAGGCAAGCTTTCGACAAGGGTACTCTACAACCGATCATATTCACACTCTAAAACAAATAGTGGAGAAACATTTAGAGTTTAAAAGACCGTCACACTTAGCTTACGTTGATTACACAAAAGCATTCGACTCAATCACACGAAAGTATTTGGAAGGGGTTACACTACCAGGAAATCCCATACACATACGTAAAACTAATACAAAATATCTATAGAAAAAGTAAAAGTAGAGTAAAACTAGACAGAATTGGGGCCGGAATTTGGCATTCACAGAGGAGTAGAACAAGGGGTTCCACTGTCGCCAAGGATCTTTATAGCCGGCTTGCAAAAAATTATGAAAGACCTACATTGGAGCAAAACAAAGGCATACTCTTAAACGGAAAGTATCTCAATAACCCCAGATTTGCAGATGACAAAATCATTTTTTCAAATTCCTCGAACCAGCTAGAAAACATGGTGGAAGAATTAAGGAAGGTCAGCAACGATATCGGCTTACAACTAAATACATCAAAAACAAAAGTTGCTACCAACGGCGATAAAAATCCCATGAGGATAAATGACATACCCCTAGAATATGTAGAGAATTATACTTACCTGGAAAAACAAATATCTTCCAAAAATACTAGGCACACTGACGAACTAGAACGTCGAATCAATATAATTTGGAATAAATACTGGTGCACTTTCAACAAAAGCATTGTAACGAAACTACGATCGTGTCAGCGCGCTATGGAAAGGAGCATCCTGGGCTTTAGGCTTATAGACAAACAAAAGAGCTCAGACATAAGAAACAAGACAAAAGTTATAGATACAGTACAACATGCACTACTTTTAAAATTGAGATGGGCAGAACATCTGGCCCGACAGATGGTCGAAACAAGCAACTCTCTGGAAAGGTCCAGGTGAAAGAAGAAATAGGGGCCGGCCGAGATCTCGGTAGTGTGACAACATTGAAAGTACGGCGGGGCGAAAATGGATGAACACAGCAAAAGACAGAAATAACTGGAGGCGTTTGGAGAAAGCCTATACCGCAAGGAGCCATGAATTTAGCTAACGTTTTCATTATTATTTTGAAATTTAGAATTTTATAAATATTTAGCTTAAAAAACAAGAGACAAAAAAACACATCAATTGTAATCCTTCTATGTAAGATAAGGTTTTGAATTCATGATTTAAATAAAGGCTTTTTATTTATTTATTTCATTATTATAACATCACATATTAATTTGCTTTAAAATTGAAGGCCAATGAAGGTCAATACATCTCCGTCACCTGAAAATAAAACACCCCTGAACTCATTGTTCTTCTTTGGCAAAAGGTAATTTCAAAGAAACAAAACAATTAACGTCGTCACTCTATCAATCATGAACATAAAAATAGTAGTTCTGGCACCGGACCACTGGGAAACCACACAGATAACTCCTTCACTTCAACTCTCCTTTACTACAACAACTATCTCCTTCACTTATCAACTATCCCTTACTACAACACTCTCCTTCGCTTATCAACTCTCCTTCACTGTCAACTTCAAAAACTTCCAATCAAAAACTCTTCCTCACACATCAAGAAATTATCCACTTTACGGAAAATAATGGTTCAGTGATAACTCACTTGTCAGCACTGTAACTTCACTTCAGGATCAACCCAATACACAATGTATACAATATACAATGTTAACAATATACAATATACTACCACCAACAATGAAAACTGTTGTAATATGTAAATTATATAATCGTGTATGATCATGTACACGTAACGCCATTTTTTGTATTAAAAGTAATATAAGTACTAAAAATATTGTACTAGGTGAAATGTAAGAAATCTCCCTCAAAATGAAATTATAAATCCTAGTAACTATTTACTCTCTCGACTCCGATGCGATCGGACGAGCTGAATTGGATTCCTGAAGCAATACGAAATATATATTAGTTAATTAATACAAAACAGTTTTTATTTTATCCATGAACTCCAAGATGGTAGCAGAGCGTGGTTGGAATATTATTTTATGGAAAATGTTGAGTATAATTAGTTCAACGAAGTGAGGTGGGAAATGCCACGTTGATAGTTAATCAATCGTTGTTGTTAACAAACTGAAACGCAAAGTGAATAATTGAGCATTGAAATTGTTGTAATATATTAGAATCCGTCTACGTGTAATCTTCCGTCTGGCGAATAGATCGCGCTGCGTATTAAGTTAGTCATAATTATCATTGTACACTTCCCTTGTATTAATCTTATAATAAAACTTCACCAGTCATGTTACAACAGAAATAAAAGAAGAAAATTTATTGATTATATTATATATGCTTGTGAAGCTTGAAATTTTGAATTTCGTCTCAAAACGCCTGTTGAGTAACGAAAAGTTTTCAAGAGAAAAATAGTTGATTCAGAAAAGTTGAAGTCAAGAAATATATACTCAGGGACGAAGATAAAGTCGTCAGGCACTAAACTATAAGACGTTTTTTGAAAATTAATCAAGATTTCAGAGCGATGCCAGCGGATTAAAGTCAGCAAGAGAAAAACGTGGTGAAGTAATGATACAAAGCATGTGCAAAATTTTGGGGTTAAACACATGTGGTTTAAGCAAACAGTGAAGCAAGAACACGAATTAGAAAATAAAGACATTGAATTAAATAAGAAATTAATAAATCGGTTCCTAAAATTATTTTTGAAAGAACTCAAGAAAATTATTGTATTGAAAAATCAAGTATACGAGAATATACGTGTTAAACAAGAAGACATAAAAATGGCAAAGCAAGCCAAAGTAGAAGATATTTTGATACCTGTTTTTGATGGTGCAAATTATTCTAGTTGGAAAATTAGATTAATGATTTTGTCAGAATATAAAGATTGTAAGGAGCCAGCAGTCGGGAAAATAGCTGATGCTTATAAAGACAAAGAAACAGATTGAAAAAAGATGGATTTAAAAGCAAGAACAATGATAATTACTACTTTTTCGGATAAACAACTGTTGTGACTGAGCCTAGGCCCAGTCACACATGTACTATTTATTTTTCCCCTTTTCCCCTACCCCCATCTCGTAAAAAGAAAAAAAAACTTTTCATGGGAACTAGTCCGATCCCAGCCCAAAATGCTGACGCCGCATTTTGGGTCCCATGCGCGATAATTCTGTCGCGATCAAGCCTTATCACCAAGATGAAACTTGATCGCGACAGAATAAATAATCAACCGCGCGACAAAATTCCCGTTGCGATCAAATTTTATCACTCTGATAAAATTTGATCGCAACCAAATCGTAGCATCGCGACGAACCATCACCGTCGTGATGAAATCTGATCGCGTAAGTTCGGTGAACAAACTAAAAGCGCTAATTCGCACATTCCCGGTCGCCATGCGCGACCTTATGAAAATGCGCATCAGCACTTTTGTGTCCCTACTAAAGGGCCGCAAAATGACGCGCATTTTCAGTCGTGATTTTGGACCGGTCACTGACATCTATTTCCGTCCTTTTTGTCTTATTGGCTGTTTCGTTCGTCTTCCCCTTTTTTTCACCGCCAGTCACCGGGCAGACCCGGGCTCGTATTAAGCAAAAGTGAATTTAAATTAAAAGAAATTGTAAAGACATTAATGGAGGTTGTAAGTTGAGTTAATTTTGATTAAAAGAAATTGGAAAGACAGTAATCGAAGTGTAAGTTAAGAAATTGAGACCATAATTGAAAATTTTAAGATATTAAAATATTAAACAAAAATCCCGAAATGTTCTCAGAATTTAATATAAGTTCTAAGTTATTAAAATATTACAAAAAAATTTTATCGGGATTAAAGTTACAATAAAAGAAGTACTGAAATAATAAAAATGTTGTGCGACATTGTAAAAAAAAAAAAATAAACAGAATAAATTCGAAAAAAAACAGGCAAAACAAATTTTTCTTGAAAAAGGAAAGGTCGGGTGCAGGTGATCTTCGCCCTCGGGAAAGCAATGTTCCTTTCCCTTTTAACACCCTTGGATAAAACACAACTAGAATATGTTCGTGAATATACAACAGCTTTCGAGATAATTAAAAGGTTTGACAAAATGTTTTTAACACAATCAACAGTCTCGCAAATGATATTTAGAAATAAAATTGAAGAGATTAAGTTAAACAACTACAAAACAGTTGAAGATTTGTTTGTGGAGCTCGAGAAAGTAACCAACGAATTCAAAGCACCAGGTGGAAAACTATATGAATCAGAAAACGTGAGATATTTGATTAGAGCCTTGCCATCAAGCTACAGTTACATTAGAGATTTCATAGATGTAATACCAGAAGATCAATAAACAGTTGATTATGTAAAGTCAAAAATTAAAGAGAAAAACATGACTCAACCAGAGTCTGACAATAAAAGCAAAGTCAGTATCTTTGCGGTTCAAGCCAAAAGTAAATGCTACAATTGTGGCAGAACCGGCCACTATAAAAGTGAATGCACGAGGCCACAGCAGCAGAGAAACCGGAGTCCCGTTGTTCAAACCAGTCAAGGTCAACGAGGACATCAAAGAGGCTACAACAGAGGGTTCAACCGAGGTGGAAATTACAGAGGCCGAGGTCGCGGACGAAATTCAACCCAGGGGAGAATTTTCAGGCGAACAACAGGGGAATTACTCATCAGAAGCAGGTAACTGCGTTAGATAATAATAGCAAGAATTTAGAGGACAGAATTGCATTTTAGATAGCGGTTGCACCGACCATATTGTAATTAGCAATAATGTTTGCAAACATTGCCTGGTAGGACTTGTAGGGTCATTATTGTTTGGTAGAATGTGTGGGTGATATTTGAGCTGAGCGAGCGAAGCTCTTATGCGACGACGAAATATGAAACCTTTGTAACCAAACTCCTCCTAGACCGTTTGATCAATCGATCTGAAATTTTACATACTAATAGTATTTACTAATAGTAATGAGTTCAGAGATTCAACCACTCTGTACGGATGTATTAACAAAGGCTGTGATACTAGGCAAACCAAAAATAAATTTCATGTGCTGTTATATGTTCCCGAATCAAAGTAACCTCAAAGAATGGAGAACATCCGACATATATGAGAAAGTTGGCTTAAAAATGGTAGGAAGTAATGGGCAACTGAAATATTATGAGAAGAAAATGTGTGGGAACGATAATGGATATAGATGGGCCTTCAATTGGGAGGAAGATGGTTCGTGGATTTCAAACTATGAAGAAGAAGACTTTCCAAACATTTCGAGAAACAAGAAAGAAAACAAGACGTTACTCACGTGCGAAGAGTTGCAAGTGAAAATGGATCAGATTCTAGAAGATAATCTGGATAGAGTCCAGGATGGAGTTGATGACATGCTAAAGACGCTGCGGGCATCACAGAGTGGTCTTAATGAATTTCAACCAATCCTATTGTCACATGCGTTAAAGCCTGAAAAAGGGATGATTTTCAACGTTATGCAACCAGTGAAAACGTTTACTGGTCGTGAGCGTGAATTGACTCAATTACATGACAAGCTGCAAACCGAGCAAAAGTCAGTGGTGGTGTCCCAATGCGCTTCAATAAGTGGCCTCGGAGGAGTTGGAAAAAGTGAATTGGCCCGAAAATATGCTTGGACCTATCGAGAGTCTTATGACTCGAACTTGATTTGGATAGACTGTGAAACGATCTCCTCCACTATAGACTCATTTCATAAGTTAGCTGACTTGCTAACGATTCACAAAGCGCTGCCGAGTCCAGATGGTAAGAGCTCGATTGAAAGGGACCTGCTTCCCATAATCAATGAAATATACAAGCGCTTTTCGAATTCAAAGAGTCTATTTATCTTCGACAATGTGAATCAATTTGAAGACATTAAGACCTTCTTGCCATCAAATCCGCCCGAACCGATTTTCGTGTGTGCCACTAAATATGAGATACCCATGACTATTATAACATCACGCAACAGGGATTGGGACATTTGTGTTCAAGGAGACGTTGGTCTGATTCAATTGGACCCATTCACTCCAGAAGAAGCGTTGAACTTTGTGAAGAAAGTACTGGAAATTGATGATAAGGACAAGTCGCATGATACCTCAATTTCCGAACTAACCAAGGAACTTTGCTGCTTTCCTCTAGCTCTACGTCAAGCAGCATCGTAAATAAAAGCGAACAAATGTTTGAATTCAAGGATTGAAAATTATTTGCTTGAATTTCGTACCGAGAAAAAGAAGACAGACTCGCTAAAGTACAAAACAAAACATGATCGATATACGGAAAGAACGTATACTACATGGCAAATAAGTTTCAGGAACATGAAGGAGAATGAAGCGAATGGGCCTATGGCAATACGATTAGTTGAGATAATAGCCTATCTACAGGCGGACGATATACCTGTCAAGGCATTCATGAAATTAGTTGAAAATGAGGGTGACTTAAAGAAAGCTGTAGACATACTTGTTAAATACACAGTAATAACTGTTAAGAAAAATGTAATTAATATACATCGACTCGTCCAGCAGATGATAAGGTTGCGGCTACGGGGAAGGAAAGAGGAAGAGGAAGTTCTTAGAACAGCTTTAACCCATGTCCACGACTATGTGTATATTAATCATAAAGCTGCACTTTGGAGCTATGCTTGCGAGTATCTCACACTGATTGACGAATTCTTCTGTAATACACCAAAGGATAATGTCTTAAATTATCTAACCAAAGACGGTAATGCTCGTTCGGTCAAAAAACTTCTTGATCGCTTAGAGAATAAGAATGATCAATGGCAAGATCTGATTTTCACAATTCTTAATAAATATCACATTAACCGCAATCACAATGGTTATGATATGCCGAACATGATTGGACATGAGATGCATGTAAAAGATATATATATATTTCATGCTCAAGTATACAACGCTTTAAATCAATCTAACTCCAAAGAGTTAAAGCTGTTTCTACAAAGTTTCAACAAGAGTCTTATAAATTCGTGGTATGACGGTTGCACTGCTTTGCATAACTCAGCTAAGGCTGGCAAATTGAATGTTGTTAAGGTATTGATTCAAAATGGAGCAGACGTCGATTCCCTTAACTATCAGGTTAAAGATTCCGCTCTTCATGTGGCAATCCGATCGAAGCAACCAAAAGTAGCTGAATATGTATATATATAATATTTAATAATATTTAAATTTATTTAAATATTTAAAATTAATAAATACCTTTTTGACTTGTAAGTGATAGTTATTAAAAAAAAAAATTAATGCTGAGATTAAACAATCTAAACGTGCCATAGCGCCGTTCGACGGCGAAAAGAACAGTATTTGGAAATATCGTGTTCGTGCGTTAATTGCTGAAGAAGATGCTTTATGCGTTTTGGATAAAGATCTTCCGGTAAAGCCAGATGATTCTTGGTTGAAAAGTGAGCGAATCGCTAAAGGCATTATAATTGCATATTTAAGTGATACAATGCTTTCCTTTTCATCTGAGGAAGACACTGCAAGAGACATAATCGCTAAACTTGATGCGATTTACCAACGTACTAGTTTAGCAGTGCAACTGTCTATTGAAAAGAAGTTGTTATTGCTGAATTTCAAAGAAGATATGCCACTTTGCAAACATTTCCTAGTTTTTGATGAAATGGTGATGGAATTAGGAGCCGCTGGATCTATCCTAACTGAGACAAGTAAAATAGCAAGACTTTTACTTACTCTTCCATCTTCTTACGATCCTATTGTGACAGCAATACACACACAATCGGACGAGAATTTGAAGCTTGCTTTTGTTAAAATTAAGCTTCTTGACTATGAAGTAAAATTAAAAAGTGAAAGAACTGAGACCAGCCATAAAGTTTTGCATACTAAAAGTAATCATGCGAAAACATTTGCTATAAAACGCAAAAATAACTTTAATAGGAAACCTTATCCTCACCAAAATAAGAAAAAGAAGTTTTACAGCAGCAATAGTTATAATGTACGATGTCAAAATTGCGGTCGGAGAAATCACGTCACGAAAGATTGTTTTTATCTTAAAAATAAACAATCAGATCATGAACGTTGTAGGTACTTACTTAAAAATATTATTATGTTAAAGATACTTTGTTTTAAAAATATTATTATGTTAAAGATACTTTGTTTTAACTACTTGTTACTACTTGTAACAAGTAGCTAATTTTAGATCTAAGTAGCTAATTTTAGATCTAAGTAGCTTTTTTATTTTAATTTTATAAAATATTAATTTAGTTAGTTCAGTTTAGTTTTGTGACAATTTGGAGAGCTCTTTTTGAATAGAGCTCCGGTTTTAGTTAAATAATATAATTATTGTTAATTTAAAATATTATATAATAAATAAAATATTAATAGTTATATGGATATAAGTTTTATTTGTTCATATAACTATATTGGTGACCCCGACTGGAGAAACTTCTCTAAATAAATTTAAAAATAAATAATTAATTATAAAAACAAAAGAAATAAGTGCAAAACTAAATAAATAGAAAAACTAATAAATGGAAAATGAAATAAAATATAAAAATACAAAACTTTTGTGAATGTGAATATAATTTAAAGAAATAAAAATAATAATTAAATAATAATTAAAATATTTTATTTTGTGAATTTATAAAAATACAGTTTAAATATAATTTAAATAAAATAACGTGACAGAAATGACATGAATTGAAATTAATTTAATTGCATAAAATTAATATGAATTGAAATGTGAAGACAAATGAATTTAAATTTAAAAATTGATAATGAGTGAAAATAAAATAAAATATTATAAATAAATTAATAAACAAATACTTTATGAAAATATTATATTTATATATAATAAATATATTAATAACCAAAAGAAATTATAAAATAATAAATAATTACAATAACAAGATAAATTAAAATAACTATTTATGAGTGAAAATAAGTGTAATAAATACAAATAACTTTATATGTGATCCGATTGAAGAAAATAAATGAAATAAATTAAAATAACTATTGTATTTATTGGTGAGAACATGAATAAATGAAAATAAAAATAAATTTTAAAATAAATTCAAATTGTGCAATTTTTTAAATAAAACAAACAATTAAATGTAGATATAATAAATATAATAAATAAATATATAAGAAATAATAATAATATAAACAATTTTATAAATAAATAATAATGAATAAATTAGAGTGAAGAAAGTTTGTTTTCAACATTCAAGATTTATACATCAAGATTCAAGACGTACACATCAAATCAACAATTATTACAAGCCATCTACTACCTTTCAAGTCATCATTGATCAAGATTATAAAAGAAGAACTTTAATAAAATTTATTGTTATCTGACTTTATGTAAGGTTGGTACCTACAATTTGGTAAAACAAATCGTAACAATACATTACGAAATATATACAAATATTCGGTTTCATCTGTTTTCTCCATTATGAATGATCATGAAAATAGTAATGCCTCAGGGAATGGAGGTGTTTTGCCTTCAACTAGTAATTTTGCGTCACAGGTCAATAGTGCTACAGTACATAAACTGCCTGGTTTCTGGTCATCCATGCCTGAAGCCTGGTTTTTGCAGGCAGAAAATATATTTCAAATTAATAGGATGAGTAGCGATCTTAGTAAATTTCAGCACGTTGTTGCAATGTTACCACAGGATGTTATTGGTTGTGTTATGGATCTAATTAGAAACCCTCCTCTTGACAACAAATATGAAAAATTAAAAGATGCTCTTATCTCTAGACTCACAATTAGTGAGGAAAAAAAGATAAGAGCAGTTATTATTACCATCAGAGATTGGGGATCGGAAACCGTCTTCGTTTTATAGGGACATGGAAACTTCAATGGGTTCTTCGAATTTTGTTAACCCTAGTCTTCTTAAAAAACTTTGGTTAAGGAAATTGCCTGAAGCAGTTAAAATTGCAGTTACCGCTTCAAGTAGGGAAGATATAAGTGAACTTATAAAGATGGCAGATGATGTTTGGGAAGTTATACAACCACGAGAGATCAATGCGGTTAATACTTCTCGGTCACCCCAATCATTTCAAATGGAAATAGCCAATGCCATTTCCGCTCTTTCTCTTGATGTAAATAACATAAAGAAAGAGGTTTCCAGTTTACGTGAAAGTTTTCAAACTCTTTATAATGACCCTCGTGGACGATATCGCCACCGCTCAAATTCAAGGATGAGGTCTTCAACACCAAAACGAGATTCAAATGGTATGTGCTGGTATCATACAAACTTCGGTGATAAAGCCACTAAATGTATATTTCCTTGTAATTATAAAGAAAAGCAAAATAATTTAAACAATTAAGGACTAACATTAAAGCGACGGATGCTAGTTCCATTTCAACACGTCGCCTCATTGTTTCGGACCCATTAACAAAATTTCATTTTCTTATTGATACTGGGGCAGATATTTCTGTTTTGCCGCGTCGTTTTTTCCCAGACACCAAAAGTCCATCAGCAATAAATCTTACTGCAGCTAATGGAACCCCTATTAAAGTTTTTGGTAATAAGCTGCTAACGGTATCTCTTAACTTACGTAGAGATTTTCCTTTTCTTTTTACAATTGCTGCAGTAGACAAACCTATTATTGGGGCAGATTTTCTTGCGAAATTTGGGATACTAGTTGATCTTCGTAATAAACGACTAATTGATACGAAAACGCAGTTAAAAGTTTCTGGGATATGCTCTTCAGCTGTTACACCTTCAACAAAAATTTCTATGTTAAACAATAAATTTTCACAACTTTTAAAAAAATTTCCAGAGATAACTTCGAATTCAAATTTTACTGCTGAAATTAAACATTCGATTCAGCACCATATTTTTACTTCTGGACCTATTCCTTTTTCTTCTCCTCGACGTTTAGATGTGACCAAAAGCAAAATTGCTTATGAAGAATTTGCTACTTTATGTAAACTTGGTATTTGTAGACCATCAAAATCTCCGGCGTCCTCGCCTCTTCATTTGGTTCCTAAACCAAATGGAGATTGGAGACCTTGTGGAGATTTCCGTCGTCTTAATAACATCACTATCCCGGACAGATACCCTTTACCTCATATTCAAAATTTCAATTTGAATTTAAATGGTAGCAAAATTTTTTCAAAAATAGACCTTTGTCGGGCATATAATCAAATTCCTGTTGCTGAAGAGGATATCCACAAGACAGCCATAACAACCCCCTTTGGAATGTTTGAGTTTCTTCGAATGCCTTTTGGTTTACGGAACGCGGCTCAAACATTTCAAAGATTTATGAACGAAGTTTTGGGTGGTTTTGATTTCGTTTTCGTATATGTTGATGATATCCTTGTAAGTAGTGAAAATGAGGATGACCATTTTTCACACCTAGAACAAGTTTTTACTCGTTTAAAAGATTTTGGTTTAAACATTAAAGTTGAGAAATGCGTATTTGGAGTTTCTGAATTAAATTTTTTGGGTCATAATATTTCGGAAAAAGGAATTCTTCCTTCCAAGGAAAGGATTGATGTTATTACTAATTTTCCAGAACCCAAAGATTTGAAAAGTCTTCAACGTTTCATCGGTATAATAAATTTTTACCATCGTTTTATCCCAAATCTAGCTGAATTTTTGATTCCTCTACATTGTCTGGTTGTTAGCTCAGTTAAAAAGCATAAAAATTTTGTTTGGACTGATTCTCATACCAATGCGTTTAATAGAGTGAAACAAATGTTAGCCGAAGCTGTTTGTTTGGTGCATCCCATTCCTGAAGGTGACTATAGTCTCACAACGGATGCATCAAATACAGCAATTGGAGCAGTTCTCCACCA
Organism: Chrysops caecutiens; assembly: GCA_963971475.1. Taxonomy (NCBI): domain Eukaryota; kingdom Metazoa; phylum Arthropoda; class Insecta; order Diptera; family Tabanidae; genus Chrysops; species Chrysops caecutiens. Next base: position 31,052,795 of record OZ020567.1, on the reverse strand, counting down.
GTTCGTTGATGGAACTTATAAACCTTTAGCCTTCTTTTCAAAAAAGTTAAATGAAGGACAACAAAAATATTCGGCTTTTGATAGAGAACTTTTAGCTGTTTATGAATCTATTAAACACTTCAGACATTGGTTAGAGGGTAGGAAATTTGTTGTTTTTACTGACCACAAACCTTTAACGACAGCTTTATGGACAAAGACTGATCGTTGTGCTCGACAAGCGAGACATTTAAGTTTTATATCGCAATTCACAAATGATATTGTACATATAAAAGGTAAATCGAATGTGGTTGCTGATACGTTATCTAGAGTGGATGATTTTAAACTTGAATCTTTTGATACCGCTGAAGCGTTTCCACTAAATATTCAGAATTTCGCTGAACATCAGAAAGAGGATCAGGAAATTCAAAATTTAATTAAAAATGATAAAGAACAAAGATTCCAGCTTATTACGTATCCTTTTTCAAAAATCAAAATCTGGTGCAACAATTACAACAATACCATGCGCCCCCTAGTTCCTGAGGTCTGTAGAAAATCTGTTTGTGAGAAACTACATTCACTTTCTCATCCAGGCGTTCGGGCAACTAGGAAATTAATAACTGATAAATTTTTCTGGCCTCATATGAATCGAGATATTGGACAATGGACTAAATCTTGTCAGATTTGTCAGCGAAACAAAATTACAAGGCATTCAAAATCAGAAATAGGTTCTTTCCCACTTCCTATGACCCGTTTCCAGCACATGCATTTGGATATCGTTGGTCCTTTACCAATTTCTAGTGGTTACTCATATATATTAACATTAATTGATCGTTACTCACGATGGCCAGAAGCTATTCTCATGAAAGAGGTTTCAGCTGAAGCAATAGCAAAAGCGTTTGTGACACATCATGTTGCAAGATTTGGAATTCCACTCACCATTACTACTGACAGAGGAACTCCTTTTGAGTCAAAATTTTTTAACACATTAATTTCATTATTAGGAACACATAGGATCCGTACAACTGCATATCATCCTCAGAGCAATGGCATGGTGGAACGTTTCCATCGCCAATTAAAAGCTGTGCTTAAATCTTCTAATTTTGTGAATAATTGGGCGGAAAGGCTACCTTTGATATTGCTTGGTTTTCGCACAGCTTTTAAAGCTGATTTGGGATGCTCTGCGGCTGAGGTAGTTTACGGGCAAACCCTCAGAATTCCTGGGGATTTTTCTATGAATAAAGAATTAGAAGTTCCTCTTTCAGTAACTTTGGATAATTTGAGAAAATCCATTTCTTTGTTGAGACCTACTTCTGTTTCTCATAAATCATCAAACACTCCTTTCGTTTTTAAGGATTTGAAACACTGTACTCATGTTTTCGTAAGAGTTGATCGTAAAATACCTTCATTAACTCCTCCATATGAGGGACCATACAAGGTACTTGATCGGACAGAAAAGGTTTTTAAAATTCAAATTAATAATAAAATCAAAACCGTGTCTGTAGATCGAATTAAACCGGCGTACATTGAGAAAACAGATGAAAAAACACGTTTCAGTTGTTTTACCTTAACTCCGTTTTTGAAAAGGGGAGTATTGTAGGTACTTACTTAAAAATATTATTATGTTAAAGATACTTTGTTTTAAAAATATTATTATGTTAAAGATACTTTGTTTTAACTACTTGTTACTACTTGTAACAAGTAGCTAATTTTAGATCTAAGTAGCTTTTTTATTTTAATTTTATAAAATATTAATTTAGTTAGTTCAGTTTAGTTTTGTGACAATTTGGAGAGCTCTTTTTGAATAGAGCTCCGGTTTTAGTTAAATAATATAATTATTGTTAATTTAAAATATTATATAATAAATAAAATATTAATAGTTATATGAATATAAGTTTTATTTGTTCATATAACTATAAACGTACTTTACAAATGGTACAGACATTTGACCAATTGGACCTACGCACTAAGGAAGCAGCCCAAATGAGTAACTCAAAGGAGACTGGACAAGTAATTGCTTTTATGACATCCCTGCATGGAACAATTCCTACACCAGAAGCTAAAGAAGAGATCAAATTCATCTTGGATTCTGGGGCCACCGATCACATCGTCAATGATATGGGTGTGTTTACATCATTGAAAACTTTAGTTCATCCCATCAACACCTCAGTGGCAAAAATGGGAGAAACAATTAAGGCAACAGGCATTGGATCCATCAATGGCATTACAAATCTAGGAATAAATGTTGTTTTGGATCAAGTCTTATACGTACCCGAAGCTACCCATAATTTACTCTCTGTGCGACGGATGCAAGAAGTTGGCATGAACATTATCTTTTGTGACAAAGGCAATGTTTTGATCAAAGTAGGAAGCAAAACTATTTTAACTGGTAAGCAAATTAATAATTTAATATGCGTTATATTTATGCTTAATAATATAAGCAGCCAATCGCATGCAAAAAATATAGTTGCATTAAACGCATACAAGTTATGGCACGAGCGATTAGGCCATATCTCCAAATCAAAATTCGTGTTAATGAAACAAAATAATTTAATTAATAACAACGAAATAATTAAACTTATTAATCCTACTGAAGACTTATGTGAAGCTTGTATAAAAGGAAAACAATCACGTCTACCTTTTTCAAAAAGTCGAGACAGAAGTCATGTTGATCGACCAGTGTTTGTCATTCATTCTGACGTTTGTGGACCAATAAAGCCAGTAACTATCGATCACAAAAATTATTTTGTTTCATTCATAGACGAATTTACTCACTACACGGTAATATATATTTTAGAAAATAAATCTGAGGTTTTGAAAGTATTTCAAGATTTCGTTGCAAAAAGCGAAACACATTTTAATTTGAAAATCGCATATTTAAATTGCGATAACGGTGGTGAGTACTTGTCAAATGAATTCAAATCATTTTGTGTACAAAAAGGTATCCAGTATCACTTAACCGTTCCATATACGCCGCAACAAAACGCTATAGCCGAGCGTATGAATAGAACATTATTAGAAAAAGCTCGAGCTATGATCCATGGTGCTGAATTAAGCAAAGAATTTTGGGGTGAAGCTATTTTAACAGCCACTCATTTGTTGAATATGATCCCAAGTAAATCTATTTCAATTGATAAAACTCCTTACGAGTGATGGCACAAAAGAAAACCAAAACTTAACCTTTTAAAAGTTTTTGGTAGCACTGTATATATTCATAATAAAAATAGAGAAAGTAAATTTGATTCCAAATCTATTAAAGGCATTTTTGTTGGCTATGGGAAAAAAGGCTATAAAATTTTTGATACTGATACTGGAAAATTTATAATTGCCCGTGATGTTATCTTTGATGAAGCAAATTACAAAAATTCGCGACCACTTGTACACAAAACAGATTTTGAAGAAGAAGGTCCTGAATTAAAGAGATCAAAACCTGATGAGCAATTAAAAATTAGGGAAGGTGTAAATTCTTCAACAGAAACATCTAATAATAGTAAAGATGTAAGTGACAATACTCTACCACCCGACGATCAAAGCAAATTACGACGCAGTGAAAGGATTAAAAGTAAACCTCATATAGTTTATAATGAGGAATCCTGTTATCACATGTATGCACTGTCAGAAATTTGCGAAATTCCCCAATCACATGATGAAATTACAAACCGTGAAGATAAACTTCAGTGGGAGAATGCAATTAGAGACGAATTAGATTCTTTATTGCAAAATAATACATGGACCATTTTTCCTCGCCCAAACAACAAAAATATCGTTGATTGCAAATGGGTTTTTAATATTAAAATGGATAATAATGGAAATCCATGCAAATATAAAGCAAGATTAGTTGCTAAAGGCTTCAGTCAACAATATCTTGTAGACTATGATGAGACCTTCGCACCTGTAGCGCGCATGACTACTTTTCGTGTATTAGTCGCGTTTGCGAACCAATTCAAATTGTTGATCCATCAGATGGATGCAAAAACAGCATTTCTTAATGGTTCATTAAAAGAGGAGTTACATATGCGGATACCTGAAGGCATCAAATCGCCTGAGAACCATGTATGTAAATTGAATAAAGCAATTTATGGCTTAAAGCAGTCTGCCAGATGTTGGTTTGAAAAATTCGATCTAACTTTAAAAGAACTTGGTTTCCAAAACTCCTCAGTAGACCGTTGTTTATATTTCAAAAATAATAACAATATCTGCCGAAATATATATGTCGTTCTTTATGTAGATGACATCTTAATTTTTGCATACGACATAAATATAATGACAAATTTTAAAAATTACTTAAAAAACAAATTTGCAATGACCGATATGGACCAAGTAAAGTTGTTTTTGGGCATACGTGTTCAAATAAAAGATAATATAATCACATTAGATCAAAGCAAATATTTGTCAAACATTTTATATAAATATAAGATGAACGACTGTAACACTGTAAAGACTCCATTGCCTGTCAAATTAGATTATTCTGCCTTAAAATCTGATGAGTACTATGATGCACCTTGCAGACAGTTAATTGGTTCTTTGATGTATGCTATGTTATGCACTCGACCAGACCTATGTTTTGCAGTCAATTTACTTAGTAGATTTCAGATTAAAAATAATAAAGAATTGTGGCAAAATCTAAAAAGAGTTTTAAGGTACGTTAAAGGAACATTGAATTATAAGTTAACATATAAACGTAATGATTTTGTAAACTTATTAACGGGTTATGTAGACTCTGATTGGGCAGGCAATGAGATTGATCGTAAGAGTACAACAGGTTACATTTTTCAAATGTTCGATAATTGTACGATCTGTTGGAATACTAAAAGGCAAAGTACTGTTGCAACTTCTTCAACAGAAGCCGAGTATATGGCACTTTATGAAGGAATTAAAGAAGCTTGCTGGCTAAAGTCCTTAGTTTCTAGTATAAATTTTAACATTAAATTACCTATTAAAATATTTGAAGATAACAATGGTTGTATAGCCATTGCAAAAAATCCAACAGATCACAAACGAACAAAACATATAGATGTGAAATATCATTTTTCACGTGAAAAAATTTAAGAAAAACATGTTTCACTTGAATACATTTCTACAGGTCACCAAATAGCAGATATGTTCACTAAGTCAATACCGGCAGTGCAATTTATTCAGTTCCGTACGAGCCTTGGATATACAGAAGCTGAATGAATATAAATACATATATAAAAAAAAAAAAAAAATTAATAATAAAAAAAAAAACATGTTTATATTTAAGGTCAGAAGTCTGATTAGGTTTTATGGGTTTTCCTAATCCGTTGCAACAAATGTTGGTCTTCTTTGTATTTTCCCATATTTAAAGATTTAATAAATTAAAGAGGATGCTAGAACTTCTGTGGATCAATTTTCGAGTGGGAGTGTTGGAATATTGAAAAATATACTTTATTTTAAACAGGTATATTTTACTTTGACTTGTGTAAGGATAAGTAGCCTTACGAAAGTCAAGGCTGCCTGCGAAAGTTGTCTTTATTAGTTACAAAATTTTATTTAGTTAGTCGTTCTAGCGTCCTTAAAGTAGAAGTCACAACAAAGATTGTTTAATTTATTCCCTGCCGTAACTACCGTAACTCTTTACATCGCAGTAAATTACCAAGATCATACATGGTTGAGTGGAAGAACAATTTTAGCGGCAAAAAATATCGATGTGCACGAAATGAACAATGTTATTCTCAACAAAATCTTAGGGGAATCTGTGATTTACAAATCCATTGACTCCGTGATGAACCAAAATGACGCCGTCAATTTTCCAACAGAATTTCTTAATTCTCTCGATGTTCCCGGAATGCCTCCCCACATTCTAAATTTAAAAATTGGAGTGCCGATTATACTTCTCCGGAATATTAATCAACCGAAGTTATGCAATGGCACACGATTAGTTGTGAAAAAGTTGATGAATAATCTGATTGAAGCAACAATTCTCATTGGACCTTATAAAGGTGAAGACGTTCTACTTCCACGAATACCACTAATTTCCTCCGACATGGCTTTTGAGTTCAAAAGGCTCCAATTTCCAATACGTCTGGCCTTCGCTATGACGCAAATAAAGCGCAAGGACAATCTTTGCAAGTGTGCGGTTTGAATTTGGAAAACGACTGCTTTGCTCATGGACAATTATACGTCGCGTGCTCCAGAGTCGGAAAACCGTCCAATCTTTATATTTATGCAGAAAACGGTCAAACCAAAAATATAGTTAATCCACTTGCTCTCCAATAATATATTATTTTGTTCTTTTACCCCTTTCTCTTTCATTTAACGGCAAGACATTCACTTAATCGATAAACATAGTCTTTTTACCTCCTTATTATATTTAAATTAAAATAGTTAAAATACACATGCGTCGGCTATATTTTATATTAAACCCGCACCACATCTGTTTCAACAACATCCTCTATTACAATTTTTAGTAAAAACTCAAACAGTATTTTTCTTTCGAACAATAGGTCCGATAAAGACCAATGAGCCCACTTCTCATGAAGAGGGTATTTCTTCCTTCATGGAAGATTATGTGGAACAATGGTTTGTTCCGTAACTCGGTCTTCACCAAATTTTTTTTTATTTTATTAATCACGCAAAAATTTTTTTAATTGTTGATAAGTAGCTAATTTAATAAGGTCACTACCTATTTCAATTGTAGGAATTGAAAAAAAGGTCATTAATCACCTAATTCAACGTTTAGTCACTTATAGGTACACTGCGCGAACGAAGTCGCGGGTAATCGCTAGTATTAGATATAAGAAAATTTTTATATAAATCATTTGTTACATACAAATTTAACTTTAAACGGAATCACTATTATACCATAAGAAAAATAATTCATAATCGTTGTAATTCGTAATTTCTAAACGAAACATGCAAAACAGAAATCATTGCAATTCATAAATTCTAAGAACCTTAGTATATATAGTCCATAAGAAAAAAAAATGTAGTTTTGGAAGAAATCATTAACAATTCATAATGTGTAAACAAGCCATTGTTCTATAATTCTAACGAAATCTATATCCGTAATTTTTCATTAATAATTCTGCAACATTAAGACTAGAGTTTAAGATCGAACAAACTAAAATGTAAACTAGCCTAAATCAATCGATATACATACATGTTAGAACCATAAGTATCAAACAAATTTCCTATACATGTAACAGTAAGCAACCTCGGACTGACTTCTGAACACACCTTCGTGAAACCCAGCCATGGGAAAATTTGTCGGTAGGAAAAATTTTCTTCCCAGGGGGGAGGGAAATGTTGTGACAAAAACCGCGTAAACCGCGAATCAAATGATAAAGCCGCGTACACCACGTATTAAAAACCGCGAACCAAAAAAAAAAGAAAATGATTCAAATACTAACCCGTAAATAAATCCAATTGGGAATATTCATATTACAAGCAAATCCAGTAACTCTAAACCACCATATGGTCACCACCCCTATTTCCATTTTTTCCTTTCAGGTAGGTCTTTTTCTTAGCACCCTATTTTAGCCTTTCAGGTAGGTCCTTTTTCTAACACCTTCGCTCTAGGTCGTCGACAAACCGTCGACGACACAGCAATAAAACTCGACCCTTTTCTTTGTCTTCACGACACTTACGTAATAATACAACAATTACCAAATCTTTTCCCTTTGTTTTATTAGAACTTCGAATTTCTTCTTTTATGAAACAATACTCTTTAATGACCCTTTAAAAATATTATTTTTGAATTATTGGTAATTGGAACCTTGCCGCTTCTCGGCAAGACTTTATGACAGCATCTCAAGAATACACGCCTGTTTGGCGCCTAAACAAATTGACCTGTTACCAAACAGCAACACCCTTTTGCGTCACCACGCTTACCACTTCCGATTCCCGCCAAGCGAGCCGATTGGACAATCGAATGTCGATCGGTAATGCAGAGCGCGATCGGAAAAGGAATAAAAGGCAGGAATACAGTCCTTCTTGGCAGTCTTCCTTGGAGAGTCTTTTCGAGTCCGTTTCGACAATCCTGTTTGTTTACAGTCGGGACCGTTAGTTTTCAGTAAGAATTAAGGACCCGCTACAGGCAATTTTTATAGAGTCGAGTTGGAAATTTCTAAGTTATTTCACAGTTCGGAAACCATAAGTTAATTCACACCTCGAAAATCATAAGTTATATCACAGTTCGGAAACCATAAGTTAATTCACACTTCGAAAATCATAAGTTATATCGCAGTTCTAAAATCATAAGTTAATTCACAGTTCGAAAATCATAAGTTATATCGCAGTTCGAAAATCATAAGTTATTTCCCAGTTCGAAAATCATAAGTTATATCGCAGCTCGAAAAGTATAAGTTCACGTAAGATACGTCGTCATATCATCTACGTAGCAGTCCTTATCTCAGCCCGAAAATTCTAGTGTTCATCATAGTTCCGAGTTAAACTATTATAGTGTAAGACATTGATTAAGGTCAATTTCGTGTTACGTAAGCCGTTGAGCTACGACAATTTATAAGTGTTATAGATAGGAAGAAATGAGAGAATAAAAAAAAAACATCTAAACAAAATAATTTGTGTATCATTCCAAAAACGAGGTGCAAGTGATCTTGAGATACAGCACTCCTTGTCCCGTGTTGTGATAATTAACAACAATACAATAAAGAAAAAAAAGAAGAGAATCACAACAACATTCCAGGATGTTACCTCCTGTTACCTGTTCCTGATGAAGATTACTTCGCACAGCTACAGCCGTCCCCAACCCTTTCGGAGCTTAATTTCCCCGATCTCGTTATTAGCGTAACAGAGGTCCTCTCTCACCTAGTCTGCCTCTAAGACGGTCTCTCCGCGGACGGTTTACCTCCCTTCCTGCTTAAGAGATGCGTGAACTACCTTGCTAGACCCTTATCCCAACTCTTCAACCTCTTTTCAATACTGGCACGTTCCCAGATGTTTGGAAGGTTGGACTCTTAATCCCTGTCCACAAAAAGGGCTCTAGATCCATAATCACCAACTAACGACCTATTGCGAAACTCTGTAATTTCTAAACTTTTTGAACGACTAATTGTCGATAAAATTTATCCCTACCTCTCGTCCTTAATCTTTCCTCATCAACATGCCTTCCTAAAAGGTCAATCGACCGTTACTACCCTCCTACACTTTACATCCCAAACTATCAATGCCCTTGAACGCGGTGAGGTTATCAATGCAATCTTTACCGACATGAGTAAAGCATTTTATAGCATTCCCCATAGCCTCATAATCCTCAAGCTCAAACTTGCTGAGTGTCCTAGTCCCCTCATCAGCTGGATTGATTCTTACATCCGTAACTGCACCTATCGTCTCCTATTCCGGTCCCAACTCTCCAACGCTATTACAGCCACTTCGGGTGTTCCTCAGGGCAGTCATATTGGTCCTCTTCTTTTTATCTTTGCTACTAACGATGCCCATAGGGTAGTGCGTGACTCATCAATCCTTACCTACGCTGACGACACTAAAATTTATAAAAGCATGCGCTATCCCTCTGATGCCCAGCTCCTGCAAAATGATCTGAGTCGGTTTGCTGAATGGGGCGATAAAAGCAACCTCATACTAAACACCTCTGAGTGTGTGCCCGTATGCTTCTCTAGAAAGCGCGACGTTGTGCCTTTCACCTTTAGTATTAACGACTCGGTTATTTGCACGGATGGACTCACCCTAGGTCTTGGTGTCTACCTGGACTTAAAAGTTTCATGTACAGACCACATGTTCGCAGAGCCAGTGGTATGACAGGATTCATACTCAGATGGTCTAAGGAGTTTTCAGACCCGCATGTTAGTAAGTATCTCTTCACCTCACTAGCTCGACCGAGCCTTGATCACCCTACCACAAAGTACATTCTGGAAGGATCGAATCTGTTCAAAAGCGCTTCCTACGGGCTGCTCTTAGACTCCTATCTGGGTCTGATCCTCACCACCTTCCCCCGTATGAGGATCGCCTGGGACTCGTCGGACTTCAGACACTTGCTTCCCGCCGAGTGACTGCCGACAGCACCTTTGTGCACGGTGTCCTCCAGGGGAACATACGTGCACCGTTTATCTTGAACTAGGTCGCCTTGTGGGATGGCAATTGGAATCTCAGATTCTCTCATATGTTTGATATAAGCTTCCACCACACTGACTATGGCCGGATGAAACCTGTGACTCGCATGCTTCGGGCATACAATCGCGTGGCACCTCTCATTCAATCAGCACAAGGGGCTAGTTATCTCCAGACCATCCTACGCAATTGTGTGGAGGCCGCTCCTCCTTCGTAGTTAGCTAGACGTACCCTAATTCGACGAACGTTCTTCCTCTCGCCTGAAATATCTGTTCAGTATCCTTAAGCTCTCAATGTATCTAGTCTTAAGCTCTTGAAATGTTTCCACTTCTCATTTAAGCCCTGATCTTGGCTTAGTATTTAGTTATTTTACTTATTTTTAATTTTGTCTTTTCTCTCTTGGTCGCATAATACTTTCCTCATATATAGATTTAGCATATAAGTATTTAAACTTTCATTTTTCTTTTTTGTTTATTTGTAATCACCCTCATTTTGTACGCTTGCATTAAGTGAACAAATAAATAAATAAATGATTTGTTTCGGAGCAGGCAGTATCGTGAGAGCAAAGTGTTTTAAAAAAAATTACATTTTTGATTATGGAACGTAGCAGTCGTGCATGGCAAATGCTTCAGCTTGCGAAGGTGCGAAGAACAGGTAAATACAATATGAAAACTTATTTAGGCCTAGATTTGTGAGTCTCACTATCTTCAGGTTCTGATACTGCAGAAGGTGCAAGTTCATCAATCCCCCTGGAAGAACCAAGGGATACCAGTATGCGGAGCGTTGCTTCAGCTGAAGTTACAAGTATCATCTCACACTTTTGAAGCGATGATAGCGCTAAAGATCCACTTTGTCATATGGAAACCGATGAAGATGTATCTAGTAAGGATGCATTGCCATTAGACAATCCCCCAAGTCGGTGGAAAAAAGCATGCCCAGAAAAATGGGACCGAAATAAAAACAAAATACGTAAGTTCAAATGTTTGTCATAAAAAAACCATAAAGGGGAATTACAAAAGCCGAAAAAGCCAAAAATGATGCCAAGCAACAAATGTAAGTTTTAGTGCAACGAGGTCGACGAAAATTTTTGAGGCGAACTGTGTAAGAAATTTCGAAAACTCTTTTATACAGAACAGAAAAACTTAATTCTCCAAAATATTGAAAGTGTTAGTCCAAAAAGCCGACGACCCAGAAATGAAAATGCGAATCCTCGTAAAGCCGCAAGAAAATACTTCTTCGTGAAAAATTTATCAAAAATAAGAGTGTGTCAGGAATTTTTTTTGAGGACACTGAATATATCAATTGGTTTCCGTGATCCAAGCATTTTTGGGACAAGACACTACCGGAGGGCATTATTCATCGGGAGATAAAAGAGGCAAGCACGAACCCAAAAATAAGACAAAGTTCGAGGACATTCAGATGGTTAAATGTCATATAGAAAGTTTTCCATGTATGGAAAGTCATTATTGCCGTAAAGACAGCAAGAGAAAGTACTTAGATAGTAAACTTTCAATAAGGAAAATGCAAGGATTATTGTATTGAGAAGGGTATTAATCCCGTAGGTGAAATAACTTGTAGGAGAGTATTTTGTAGCACTTATAATCTATCATTTTTTGTCCCAAAAAAAGACCAATGTCTCTTATGCAATAAGTACACAATTAGTAGATACTCCTGAAGCGAAGGTAGCAATGCAAACTGACTACGAAGTCACCTCAAGAGAAAAAATGAGGCTCTTGGAGAACAGATGCGTGATAAGGAAACATCGAGTTTAAATTCGAATTTTACATCAATGACGATGGACAAGCAAAGTGTGCTGCAAATACCATCAACGTATGTTTCCTTAATAATCATTCACATTACGTTGCAAGATTGCAACAAAAGAAATTCTTAAAGTTCTTAAGAAATTTTACCGAAAAAGAAAAAGCGAAAATGGCTGATCGTGGTCGCCATCGGCGACATACCCGATCAGCGATTTTCTCCTCTGATAAAAGACTAAAAAACAATCGCGACGGAGGATGGTCGTCAGTCAGCGTTGGGATTCGAGAGTGGGCAGTCGGCAGGACTCATGTGAGGGTCCCAAATAAGAAATTCAGAGACTGTTTTAAAGGGGAACTAATGACGACACTCCCAGTTCGATTCGTGTTGTCGAGGAGAACGGACGTGCTAGAGCAATTCTGCGAATTTTGGTTGTTTAAAATCTTGATTGTTGGATAATTTTCAGTTCTGGAATATTTTGATTTTTGATTTGTTGGATAAGTTTGATTTTTCTTGGAAATTGGTGAGTAATTTGAAATTACTTGTTGAAGGTGACGCGGCTCGAGCGCGTGGAAGAATATTTTACCGTTCATAACGGTGATTCCAAAGGAAAAACAATTATTTGTACCGTTAGGAACATCTGGAGTTTGTAACATCTGGCGTGTTCCACATTCGGTTGAAAGTAGCGTTAGGAGCATTTGGTGTGGTATTGACATCTGGCATTTTGCTGGAGGTACCGTTACGTGAATTTATTTTTGATTGTTTGTTTTCGAGTTGCAATACATTTTGATTTTTCAGATTTCGATTTTGTTCCATTTCGTGTTGAGTTTGGTTTTTATTTTGATTGATCTCAACTTGGATTTCGATTTTGATTTTGATTTTATTCTGTTCTTGATTTTGATTATATTTTGTTGTTATTGATTTGGCTCCTTCCGTGGAATGGCGCCAAGCAAAAACAAAAAGGTGGAGGGAAAGGCGGCTTCCTCGAAGATGGTGACTTCCTCCAGTGGAGAGGAGTCCTCTACTGAGAGGACGGAACCACGGCCACGTAAGCTGGTGAAGCAAAAACCAAGGAAGCATGCTGTTGCAGCAGAGTCTGCAGTGTGTGTGGAGAAAACTGCTGAGTCTTCTGTTGCAATTCTGTCCCGGTTGTGTGCCTGGAGAGGCTCCCGGAGTCACATGTGTCTGAAGAGAAGGAGAAGGTGGTAGAGTCTTCTTCGAGTTCAGATGAGAAGGTGGTTGCTACTCCTGAAACGAATGGGTTTGGGAGGGATAGCATGAATGATATTTTCGCGGTTCATCAGGAGCTAAGAAATATCATTTTGGATTCCTCGTTGGCTAGGACAGAATCCAAGACGATTCTTAATTTGGAGCTGTCCTTCAGAATGCCAACCTGCTGGCTGAAGCGGAGAGACTTCGTGGACAGGTGGAGGTCCTCAAGAAGTGTGGTGGTGGTTCAATGTTGAATGTCACCCCTGTTGTTCCGTTGTTCCGTGTTGTCCCTGCTGTCGCTCCGAAGCCTGTGGAGACATGGTCCCTTGTTGTACGCAGCAAGGACAAGACCGTGTCTCCTAAGGAGGTTGTTTCGAAGGTGGTGAAGGAGGTAGACCCTTAGCTTGGAGTTCGCGTCCATGACGTGAAACCCATCCGGAGTGGTGGTGCTGTACTTCGCAAGCCTACGGTGCAGGAGCGAACTAATGCAGCTAGCTGTCGTATGTTCAAAGAGTGTGGTCTGAGTGTCAGTGTTAATGAAAAACTCGGCTCCAGAGTTATTGTGAAGGGTGTTCCCACGGCGATCACTTAAAAAGACCTCATGAGTGATCTCTACGAGCCGAACTTGAAGGTGACGGCGGATGCTTTCAAGAAAAGCATGCGTTTTGTGAGCAAACCGTGGTCAGATATTTCTGGCGCCGAAATTAATGTCGTCTTGGAGGGAACCAGTGTCCTTTTTCAAGAATTGTTGTCTGTTGGTCGTTGTTATATTAAATGGTTCTCCTTCCACGTGCGAGCAATGGACGCCGTGCGCAGTTGTTACCGATGCATGGGCTTCGACCATGTGGAAGCCGAGTGCAAGCAGAAGTCAGATGTCTGTCGCCGTGAGTTTCGTCAGTGTTTGTGTGAGTCGAATTGATCTTTTGCACTGCTGCAAGAACCTTATACAGCTGGAGGCTGTGTAAGGGGATTGCCTAGTGGTGTAAGAGTTTTCCCAGATGGCAGAGGAAACGCCGCTGTTGTTGTTAATGATCCTAGTGTTGAATGTGTTCCTGTCAGTGAACTTATCACTGACTGGGGTGTCTGTGTCTGGATGAAGGGTGTCTTTGGTGAAATGTTTTTGTTAAGTGTTTATTGCAAGTTTGGGGATGATCTAGATCCTTATCTTGCATATTTGGATTCGGCTCTGCTTCTGGTGAGCACTACGCCTGCAATCTTTGGTATGAACGCGAATGCATCTTCTCCTATGTGGTTTAGTAAGATGGGTGCAACATCTACCCATCGATGCCATTATAGGGGAGAGATGCTTAGCGAAAACCTACTTGTTAATTGCGTTCATGTTTTGAATGAACCCAGTGAATGGTACACATGTGCTGGTGTTCAAGGTGCAAGTCACATCGATGTGACTGTTGTAAATGATGCAGCAATGCAGTTTGAGTTTGCATGGTGTGTTAAGAGTGAATGTGGTATTAGTGATCACAACCTGATCGAGGTACTTGTTACCTATGAGAAGGCTGTGACCATTTGCCAACCTGTGTGTGTGAAACGCTGGCGCACTGATCGGGTGAATTGGCAATTTTATGGTGAGTGCGTTGTGGCACAAGCCGTAAATATGCCGCTGCATGTTTTTGAGTGTTTGTCGATTGATGACCAAGTGTCAACAAGTGGATGTCTGGTGTGAACGACGACTTGTTTGGGAGATGCCGTAAGGATAATCTCAAACGAGTCAAATGGTGGTCCTGTGAATTGTCGCGGAAGAGGAAAGAGGTGAGGCACCTCCGAAAGAAATTTCACTGGAGACGAACAAGTAGTTCCTCGAATGCATCTCAGCTGAGAGCTGACTTTATGTGTTGTCTTCGTGAATATAAGAAAATGTTGTTGAGTGCTAAAGAGGAGAGGTGGAGGGGTTTTGTGTATCGAAACAGGCATGATCCTTGGGGTCATGTCTATCATATTTGCAGGGAAAACGTGCTAACGTGTGTGTTAGTGACATCCGTGTTGGCAACACTACGTTGACAACATGGACAGATTGCATGAATGTGTTGATGTCTGTTAGATTTGCAAAAATTAACTTTGAATCAAATGTATCCTGGTTGCTTATTGTTTGGTTGCCCTGGGTTATTTAGAATCCCAGTTGGCACAATAATTAATATTATTAAGTAACACAAAACAAAAGTTAGTTGAATTAGAGTTGAATTTGAATTGAAACAACTGAGGTCAAAGATATTATAAATTATAAAATAATAAAAGAATAAATAAATTAATATATATTAAAGGAATAAGTGTTTGTTATTAAAAGTGTTTAGTTTCTAAATAAATAAAATTAGTCCTGTGATTCCAATAGGTTATGGGCCCAGCATACTCGTTACATACAATTTGATGTCTGTGTCAAAAATGCAGGGAAATGGACTTACAGTTATTTTTGACAACCTAGTCAAAGTAATCAACGAAGGTAAAACTGTAATGAAAGGTAAGCCTTTAAGTAACTTGATAGCAGTTGATTTCATTATTAATGAGGCTGAAGTAAACACCGTGAATACAACTATAAATTATAAGATATGGCATCAAAGATTAAGTCATATAGGTAAAAATAGGTTCTTGGAACTGAAAAATAAACAAATGGTGGATGATGTGATTCAAATTAAAAATATTATACCTGATGATAATATATGCGAAGCATGTATACGTGGCAAACAATCATGATTGCCATTTAATAAAGAAAAGAATAAGTGTCACATCAAGTGACCGTTGTTCATAGTTCATTCCGATGTTTGTGGTCCAATTAGTCCTTCAACAATAGACGATAGGAATTATTTTGTTATTTTTGTGGATGAGTATACCCATTATTGTGTAACATATTTGCTCAGGCACAAATCTGATGTATTGTCAGTTTTTAAGGACTATGTAGCCAAAAGTGAGACTCATTTCAATTTGAAACTAGTAAATTTATACATTGATAATGGGAGAGAATATTTGTCCAACGATATGAAAGATTATTGTGTAGAAAAAGGAATTACATTTCATCTAATAGTTCCACGAACTCCACAATTAAATTGTGTATCCGAAAGGATGATAAGAACTGTTACAGAAAACACTCGTTCAATGATAGCTAATGCTAATCTTGATAAGAATTTGTGGGGCAAGGTAGTTTTAACTGCTACTTATTTGGTGAATATAGTCCCAACTAAAGCTTTAAAACAGAAAAAAACACCATATGAAATGTGGCATGGTAAAAAGCCACAAATTAAAAATTTAAAAGTATTTGGTGCAGCTGTATATGTGCACAATAAAACCAATGAGACACAATTTGATGATAAATCTTGGAAAGGAATACTGGTAGGATATGAACCAAATGGTTATTTGGTTTGGAATGTGGAGAAAATACAGTTTACTACTGTCAGAGATGTAATTGTTGATGAAATAAATTTCTTGCAAACTAGACCTGTTTTAAAATTAGAATATATCATTAGGAACAATGAAAACATATAATCTGAAAATTCTATTAATGATCAATTTGATATTAATCGAAAAGAACAATTAGAATTAGATGATGATAAAGTAGGTAATAAAAGAATGAGATTAGAAGGAGACAAAAATTTAACCATTGATGTTCAAAAGGAACAAGAATCAACTCAACTAAGGAGTGAAAGAATTAAAAATTGTCTACCAATTTCATACAGTGAAAGAGATAAATATGACTATATGATGTGTGCTCAATCATTAGTATGTAAGATTCCAATTGAATATGATGAAATTCAAAATAGTAACGATAAGAAACAATGGGAAGAAGCTATCCAAGATGAAATCAATTCATTGTTAATTAATGAAACTTGGGAATTAGTAAAGAGGCCAGAAAACAAAAACATTAAGAATGAAGAGTTTGGTAACCCAATTAAATATAAAGCCAGGCTAGTAGCTAAGGGATTCACTCAAAGCTATTTAATTGATTTTGATGGAACTTTCGCACCAGTTGCACGAATAACAAGTTTTAGATATATGATCGCATTTGCAAATCAATTTAGCCTGTTAATACATCAAATGGATGTTAAAACAGCTTGTTTGAATGGTAATCTAAAAGAGGAAATATACATGAAAGTTCCTCAAGGTATAAATTATAAAAAGGATCAAGTCTGTAGACTAAAGAAATCCTTATATGGACTTAAACAAGCAGCGAGATGTTGGTTTGAAGTTTTTGAAAGTGTTCTCCTTGAATAGGGTGTTAAGACCTTATTAGTTGATAGATGTATTTACATTTTAGACAGAGGAAGCATCCATACAATATATTGTTCTGTATGTTGACGATATAGTAATAGTTCCTGAAAATATAAATACAATGAACAGTTTCAAGAATTTCTTAATGAGTAAATTTTCAATGGTAGATTTGAAAGAAATAAAACTTTTTCTTGGAATTAGAATAAGCAGGCAAAATGATAGTATATCATTAGATCAGTCAGCATACATAAATACAGTGCTAAAGAAGATAAATATGGATGATTGCAACGCTGTAAGTACACCATTAGAAACTAAAATTGATTTTGAAGCTCTTAATTCGAAAGAAAAATATGATGCACATTGTTGTAATTTAATAGGTTGCTTAATGTATATAACAGGGGTGGCCAACTTGCGGCTCGCGAGCCACATGCGGCTCTTTAAAGTATATTTGTGGCTGTCGATAAATTTACTCGAGCTCTCTTTTCATTTTTGTGCTCTTATATTTTAAAAAATTATTATCGTTGCGTATGTATTTCAAATCGTTCCGTATGTGTTTAAAAATTTCTTTTAAACTACTGACAACAAATATGAGAGACTTTTATTGCAACGGACAGTTCGTAACTTTTATTCGTAAACTTTTCGTAACTTTTATTCGTAAACTTTTATTGCAACGGACAGTTGACATTGTGCTCTGGGGGAAACAATTTGTATCACTCTTGCTGCGGATATCTATAATTTGTAATCTGGAATATTCGGTATGTCAACTAAATTCATTTCGTAGTATGTAACACGTGCTGTAATTGTTTTAATAACACAAAACTTTTATTTTCTCAATTTCTTTATTTATTTCCAGTTCTTTTAAAAACATGACGACAGGGAACGAAAATAAAAAAAGAAAATACGAGCAAGAAAATAGAAGTTTTAATAATGAGTGGGAGGAGAATTTCTTTTTTATTGACAATAACAGAAAAGCATTATGTGTAATTTGTAATTCTATGGTCAACAATTATAAGGTTAGCAATTTACGTCGACATTATGAAACCAATCATCCTCAGTTTTCTAATCAGTATCCACCAAATTCCAAATTAAGATCAGATAAACTTGCTTCTTTAAAATCGAATTTAAATAAACAACAGTCAATTTTGATGACCTTTAGCAAACAAGCTAATAAAGTGGCTGAAGCCAGTTTTGTTATTGCCTGGAATACTGCTCGTGCAAAACGCCCGTATGGAGAGGGAGAGTTTATTAAAAAAAACTTGGAAGATGTAATTAAAGTTTTAGATCCCAATAATGCAGCATTGCACAAAGTTATTTCGCAAATTCCCATCTCGAGACACACCACCGAACGACGCATAGCTGCAATTAATACATCTCTTGAATATAATTTAAGAAATGATTTGAAGAACTGTACTGCATTCAGCTCAGCCCTTGACGAATCGACAGATATCACAGATCTTCCACAGTTGGCAGATTTCAGACGTTTCGTTTCACATACTGACTTTGTTGTTAAAGAAGAATTATTAGAATTAGTAGCACTTCAAAAGGCAACCCGCGGTGTCGATATTAAAAATGCATTAGATTCCATAATGAAAACTTTTGATGTGCCTCTTAATAAACTTGTAAGCATTGCAACTGATGGAGCTCCGGCAATGTTGGGTAAAAAAATCGGTCTTATTGGGCTTTTAAGAGATGATTCTCAAATACCACAATTCATACCGATTCACTGCATCATTCACCGAGAACATCTAGTTACAAAATATTTAAAATATCCTGATGTTATGAAAACAGTGTTACACATTGTAAATTACATTCGTACGAATGCAAAAAATCATCGACAATTCAAAAATTTCCTTAAAGAATTAAAGGACGAAGAACTTCCAAATGACATTAATTTCTTTTGCATTGTTAGATGGCTATCTAGCTACAACGTATTAAATCGTTTTGTAGATTTGTTTGATCCGATAACTGCATTTCTAAAAGAAAAGGAAATAACCTATTCAGAATTAGACGATGACGAGTGGTTAAAAGACTTAATGTTTTTAACTGATGTCATGGAACATTTGCAAACACTGAATTTACAATTGCAAGGGAAAGATAAAATAATATCTGACCTCTCACAGTGTATATTTACTTTTCAAACTAAATTACAACTTTTTCAAAAGGACATTAAAAATAAAACATTTTGTCATTTTCCTCGAATTAAAAAAATGTGTTCCAATATTAAACAAGAAAAACTCAACGAGTATATAAAAAAGCTAGAAGGAATGTTGGCGGACTTCCAAAATTGATTTCAAGGCTTGAAATATTTTAAATCGTCTCTTGATTTTTTCCTGAATCCATTTGAAATTAACATAATCCAAGGTGAGTTTTCCATTTCCAATATAATTATGACCCAAAAGGCATCTGGAGAATTAGAATTAATAGAGATGCAAGAAGATCAAGCTCTACAATTAAAATATAAGTCGACCTCGATTACTGAATTTTGGAAATTTGTACCAGAATCGAGGTATCCTGAATTAAAAAAGGCTGCTTGTCGAATTATTTCAATATTTGGAACAACGTACTTATGTGAATCATTTTATTCCACTTTAAAATTCGTGAAATCCAAACACCGATCAGTATTAACTAACCAGCATCTCAAGGAATTACTGAGAAGTGCTGTCACCAAATTTTAAACAATTATCAAGAGAAGTAAAATAAATGTGTTTAACTTTCGATGTTTAAATTCAATACACATATTTTGTACTTTTATTTATATGTTTTCAATAAATGTAATTTCTGTAAAAAAGAAATTTTAATACCTTTTAAATACGTATTTAATTGCGGCTCGCGAAAAATTTCAAATTTTGAAAAATGGCTCGGGCTATCAAGGAGCTTGGCCACCCCTGGTATCTAATGACATGTACAAGACCAGATCTTAGTATTGCAGTCGATATTTTAAGCAGGTATATGAACAATAATAATAAAGAAGTATGGAAATGTCTTAAAAAAATTTTTAGAAATCATTTAACTCATTATGGGTGAGAGTGAAGGATGAATTTTGCCCTTCAACCTAAATCGCAAAGTATCAAAGAGGGTTGTGCTCAAAATCATTCCGTCACATAAAATTTTCCTCTTTCACTTGAAAATTCGTGGAATGTTGGTGAAGTGGTTGCCATATTCCACACTTTCACGGTGGTCCAATGCATTCGTGAAACCATAAATCATTTCACGAAAAAATGAATCCTTTGTTTTTAAAACCTTTAAAACCAAAGGAAAACTAGTGGACGAAGCAGTCTTGCGACAACCATCGAGCTAAGTTACTCATTTTCAAGATTCGATTTTCTATTCACTTTGAGTTTTTTCTAAATTGATTATCCGGATTATTGAGCACCCATTTCATCCAGAGAATATCATCACGGCTCTCTCATTACGACATCTCCAGACTCTATTCACCTGAACGTGAGAAACTTCTTTTTCAACGCTTTGACAGCAGTCTCGGTTAGGTCATCCTCACCTCTTACCACCACTCCACTTGAGCCAGTCTTCTTTGGGGACACTTTGTGTCAAGCAATTCGGGCCACCGCAATTCTTCTTTGGGGACACTTTGTGTCAGGCAATTCGGGCCACCGCAATTCTTCTTTGGGGACACTTTGTGTCAAGCGATTCGGGCCACCGCAATTCTTCTTTGGGGACACTTTGTGTCAAGCGATTCGGGCCACCGCAATTCTTCTTTGGGGACACTTT
The DNA here is from genome assembly GCA_963971475.1 of Chrysops caecutiens. Lineage (NCBI taxonomy): Eukaryota > Metazoa > Arthropoda > Insecta > Diptera > Tabanidae > Chrysops > Chrysops caecutiens. The sequence continues at coordinate 31,031,870 of OZ020567.1, read as the reverse complement.
GTGTCAAGCGATTCAGGCCACCGCAAGTTTTCTTTGGGGACACTTGAAGTCAAGCGATTCGGGCCACCGCAAGTTTTATTTGGGGACACTTTGTGTCAATCAATTGGAGCCACTGCAGTCTTTCTTCCTACCAGAGCAACGGACACTCGATTACGGAATTCAAGGAGCACTTATCTAAAGGATCTATTCCATATATCCACAGATCGCTGAATAAACATTGTTTCAACAAACTAAAAATCCGTGTTTCCACCCCAGATCCTAACAAAAATACTTCGATATTTGAAAGATTCAAGTAATTTAAAATTAACATTCACTAGGAATGATTACAAGAATTTTATAACTGGTTATGTTGATTCTGCCTGGGGTGGCGATCAAAGTGATAGAAAAAGTACATCAGGATTTGTTTTCAAATTATTTGAATCATGTACAATAAGTTGGTGTACACGAATACAAAATTCTGTAGCAGCTTCTTCTACAGAAGCTGAATACATGGCTTTATATGAAGCTATACGTGAAGCACTTTGGTTGAAATTTTTGTCAGGAGCTATAAATATGAATGTCAAAGAACCAATAATTATTCATGAGGATAATAATGGGTGTATTAGCATTGCTAATAACCCATCATGTCATAAGCGAACAAAACATATTGATATTAAATATAATTTTTCAGGAGAGCAAGTAGAAAAGAAATTAATTCAATTAAAATATATTTCTACAGGTGACCAAATAGCTGACATACTGACATAGGGACTGCCAGCAGCAAAATTTTTGGAATTTAGAACCAAGTTAAATTTTAAATAGATTGTTATATGATCTGATTAGGTTTTTCTGGGTTTTTCCTAATCCTAGCAACAAATGTGGGATCATTTAGTTTCCCCAGAATTAATTAATTTTTTTTTGCTCAGTTGTAAAATAATCTGTATATTATTATTTAAAAATAATGTTATTAAAAAAATTAATTTTTGAGAAGGCATGTTAGATTTACAAAAATTAACTTTGAATCAACTGTATTCTGGTTGCTTATTGTTTGGTTGCCCTGGGTTATTTAGAATCCCAGTTGGCACAATAATCAATATAATTAAACGGCAAACACATTTTTTGTGGTACCATTTTAGCCGTCATTTCTAAACCGATTTTCATAAAAAATACACCAATAGAAAGAGAATTACCTGTAGATGTGCACAATCGTATTTGCTATGAAAATCGGTTTAGAAAACATATGTAAAATATTGAAAATAGATTTGCTCACTAATACATATGACACACGAATAGTGCATAGAGTTCCGAGAATTTCATCACACAACAACGAACCAGTGGACGGTTGAATACAATACATAGGAACGGTTCACAGCAAGCTATTGTGTGTTCACAGCAAGGAATTTCACCACATTTCGCAATATTTTTATTTCCACTGTTCACCATTCGTGTGTATTGTATTCAATCGTCCACTGGTTCGTTGTTGTGTACCGTTCGTGTGTATTGTATTCAGCTGTCCACTGGCTCGCTGTTGTGTGAACGTTCGTGAAATATATTATGATGAAATTCTCTAAATTCTCTGCGCGCCATTCTACAACGTATACACAGTCGCTGTTCTGTGAATGTTCGTTTTAAATATTGTCACAAAATTCTTAGAATTTTTTGCGCGCCGTTGTTATTTGTTTACACAGTCGCCGTTCACTGAGTTTGTATGCTATTGTTCTTCGTAATGATTTCATTTTCTCATACTTCATTTGACAGTTTAGCCGGTAAGTTGTGTAACGAATATTTATAATGGAAAATTAATGATTTTTATTTCCGAAATCATTATTTTCAATAAATATTTTTCATTTTTCCCAGCTATCAATCAAGGATTATTATTCCTAGCTATTGACAATTATTCCAGCTATTGACAATTATTCCAGCTATCGGATTATTATCAAAAAGTGAGTATTCTTTTCTATGAAATATTTCAAACAAAAAGTGGAAAACAAATGTAGTATGAAGAACAGTGACGTGAATAAAAATTGTTGATTTTCTGACGATGTTTGTGGTGTGAAAGTGGATTTATTTTGAAAAGTGAATTTAATTTCGTCTCCATTATTTGCAGATCTACAATCAGGAATTCCAGTAATTTCACCGTTTGGTCTACTCATCATTATCGATCGGTAAATAATTATAGGAAGTTTTGATTTTGATTTTGAACGAGAAGAAATTTTAAGACGTTTTAAATTCAATTTTTAGTTGCAGAAATAAATCATTTAGTTCGTCATTATTTTAAAATGCCTCGACAAAGATCCTTATCTGGAAGAGTTGAGCGCAATCGCAACAGAAATGCAAGCAGACTTAATCGTGTTAATAATCCATCGAATGAATTGAATGTAGAATTAAATGACTCATTTCAGTGCGCATTAAATCCGATTCCGAGTAATTTTGAATCGTTTAGTTTGGGAGAAATGAATTTGATTTGTTCATTTTGTCATGCACAACATTTTAAATCTGAAATTACGCTCCGTAATAATCATGCATTCAGTCTCTGTTGCCATAAGGGCAAAGTAGTTTTGAACCCATTGATTCAAAATTCATTCTTCAAACGACTTTGTGAAGGAATTATTTCTTCTGATGCCTCAATCAAGAAAATGTCTGAAAATTATTTTAATAATATACGCTCATTTAATGCATCATTTGCCATGGTTAGCTCTGAAGGTCAAATAGATGAGACTGTTATGAATGGTGTGTACCATTTTAAAATTCATGATGTTTTCTATCACAGAGCTGGTGCATTAACTTCTGCCTATGGTCGCCAACCATGCTACGCTCAATTATATTTCTATAATGTTGAAACTGCTGTGCAATATAGATTGCGTGAAAGAGCGAATGTTACATGTGATTCAAATTTGATGCGTGAAATAGCTAAGGAATTAGAACGAGTAAATAATTTTATAAATTCATTCAAAACAATGTCCAGTTATTGTCAACGGCCAGAGAATTTAGCAGCAGAAGTCAGTATGGTTATAAAAGTTAATAACAATTTGGATCTTCGCCGATATAATGATGCCATTTCAACTGACGTTGCTGCAATTTTTAAGAGTCGAGATGGTGAACCACCGTTCGAAAGAAACTTGGTCGTATTTTCAAAAAATTCAAATGTAGTTCGTTCCATATCAGTACTTGATTCATCATTGGATCCATTAGCGTATCCATTACTGTTTCCACATGGTGATACAGGGTGGCATGTTAACATGTCACATAACATTGCATCTACATCCACTGCTACAGTTCCTCGAAATAAAATAACAATGTTGCAATATACATCGTATCGTCTGGCCATTCGAAATGAGTTCAGTCTTTTGCATAATTCACAGAAACTATTTCTGCAATGGATAACTGACATGTATGTATGTTCGCATTGAAGAAACACGATTGAATTATATGCGCTTGAATCAAGCCAATCTTCGCGCCGAAGTTTATAATAACCTGGTAGATTACTTTGCACAATCAAATGTTGCTGACGAACGCATTGGTCGTAAAGTAATTTTGCCGACCACATTTATTGGTTCTCCTTGTTGTGACTGGGCCAAGACCAAGTCACACATGTATGCATCTGCTTTCGAAAAAAAAAAAACCCCTTTTCCCCCCCCCCCCCGTTGTAGTTAACAAGGGACCGCCCGTTCGCCGGCTCGAAACGCGGTGTCAGCACACGCGCAGACAGTGTTGCACATGTGCAAATACAATTTGCAACATTGTCTCCCAGCTGACGCAGCGCTCTGGGCTCCGGTGTTGTCGCCACATCATTTTTCGCCGACGATCGTAACATTGTTGCCCAGCGCGATCGGATTTCGGTGCACAAATAGAAATCCGATCGCGTTGAGAAAAGCGAGAAGCGAGGATTGCTGATCGCGGGCATTCTTGGTCGCCATGCGCGACATGTCAGAAATGCGCGGTCAGCGGTTTTCGCCCGCTGATAAGGGACCGTAAAGGTCACACAGGGGCTCAGTCGCGAGTGTGCAGTGGTCGGTGGTGGGTCGTTTTGGACAGACTCGACCACGCGGGTCCCAATTAAATTCCGTTTAATATAACTTCTAAAAAATTAATAAATAGAAAAAAAAAAAGGGGAACATTCAGTTTTAAATGTTTAACGAACTAAGTTTCTAATAAATTAATAAATAAATAAAAAAAAGGGGACATTCAGTTTTAAATGTTTAAGTAAACTTCAGTTTCAAACGTTTAAGTTAACCTCAGTTTTAAATGTTTAACGAACTATGTTTCTAATAAATTAATAAATAAATAAAAAAAAGGAACATTCAGTTTTAAAGTTTTAAAGGTTTAACGAACTAAGTTTCTAATAAATTAATAAATAAATAAAAAAAAAAAGGGGAACATTCAGTTTTAAATGTTTAAGTAAGCTTCAGTTTCAAACGTTTAAGTTAACCTCAGTTTTAAATGTTTAACGAACTATGTTTCTAATAAATTAATAAATAAAAAAAAAAAGGAACATTCAGTTTTAAATGTTTAACGAACTAAGTTTCTAATAAATTAATAAATAAATAAATAAAAAAAGGAACATTCAGTTTTAAATGTTTAAGTTAACTTCAGTTTCAAGTGTTTAAGTTAACTTCAGTAACAAATGTTTAGCGAACTAAGTTTCTAATAAATTAATAAATAAATAATAAAAAAGGGAACATTCAGTTTTAAATGTTTAAGTTAACTTCAGTTTCAAGTGTTTAAGTTAACCTCAGTAACAAATGTTTAGCAAACTAATAAATTAATAAATAAATAAAAAAAAAAGGAACATTCAGTTTTAAATGTTTAAGTTAACTTCAGTTTCAAGTGTTTAAGTTAACTTCAGTAACAAATGTTTAGCGAACTAAGTTTCTAATAAATTAATAAATAAATAAAAAAAAGAACATTCAGTTTTAAATGTTTAAGTTAACTTCAGTTTCAAATGTTCAGCGAACTAAGTTCCTAATAAATTAATTCAGGTGCGGGTGAACTTTTACCAAAAGCACTCCCCGTTCCTTACTCCGGTTAAAGAGTTAAAACATCCTCGAAACATGCATCAAAATTATTTAGATGCAATGAGCATAGTTCAGCATTTTGGAAAGCCTTCATTATTTATTACCATGACATGCAATCCAAATTGGCCAGAAATTAAGAACAATCTCCCATTGAATAAAGCCTCTAACTTTCGCCCTGATATTGTTGTACGCGTGTTTAAAAATAAATTGTGTGAGTTGATTAATTCAATAATTAAGAAGGAAATTTTCGGAAAAGTAGAAGCACTGATTTACACAATTGAGTTTCAAAAGCGTGGACTTCCTCATGCGCATATCTTATTAACATTAGAGGCTGAAAATCGAATTGAAGGAGCCATTATTATTGATAAAATTGTTTCTACGGAAATACCAAACTCTCGAACTAATCCAAAACTCCACCAATTAGTTAAAAGTCATATGATTCGTGGTGCTATCAATCCGAATTCAGTTTGTATGAAAGATGGCAAATGTACAAAAAAATTCCCGAAAGATTTTTGTGAAAATACTCATGACAATGTTAATGGATATCCTGCTTATAAACGTAGGGATAATGGTGCGACTGTTGAAGTTCGTGGTAGTTCTGTTGATAATCGCTATGTTGTTCCATACAATCCATATCTTCTCGCTAAATTCGATTGTCATTTGAATGTTGAAGTTTGTAGCACAGTCAAAAGTGTAAAATATATTTATAAATACGTTTATAAAGGGTATGATTGCGCGTCAATAGAAATGGGAAGAGTGAATGATGAAGTGACTGGTCAGATTCAAATAGATGAGATACAGGAATTTTTAAATGCTCGATATATTGGTTCAACTGAAGCTGCTTGGCGTATATTCGAATACCCAATGCATTATCAAACTCACACAATTATTCGACTGGAATGTCATTTGCCTGAACGGCAAAATGTATGCTTTAGAGAAGGCAATGAAGAGCAAGCAATTTCAAATAATCGTTCCACAAAATTAATAGCTTTTTTCGAATTGAATAGAAATGACCCATCAGCCAATCAATATAAGTATACTGAAATACCATTACATTATGTGTGGATTGATAATCAAAAACAATGGAAAAAGAGACAAAGAGGTGGTGATAAAATTATTTCAAGATTATATGTTATATCTCCTAGAGATATTGAATTATTTCACTTGCGCTTGCTCCTTCTTCATGTTAAAGGACCAAAAAACTTCGAAGATTTACGTACATATGAAGATGGTCTGTATCCAACATTTGTTGCTGCATGTCATGCGCGTGGTATTGCTTCGAACGATAGTGAATGGCATGCATGTTTAGAAGAAGCAAAAGAAACACATTCTTCTCGACAATTGCGTGAATTATTTGGATTCATATGTGCTATGAATGTTCCAGCAAACGCATTAGCATTATGGAATGAATTTAAAATTGATTTGAGCGAAGATTTCATTAGAGATTTTAGTGAAGACGTTGCATTTAATAAGGCATTATCAATTATTGAGGACATCGTATCCTCACACAATCTTTCATGTGAACAACTTGGGCTTCCAATTCCAAGATTTATTTCAACCGATGTTTCAATGATTGATATTGAAGATGAAATTTTAAATTTCGCAGAAATGTTTCAACGTGCTAATACTGAACAACAAGATATAATTGAAAAAATTGTTCAGGAAGTTGTTCATCATAATACTGGCTGCAATGTGTTTTGTTTAACGGCTCATGCAGGTTGTGGTAAAACATTCGTCCAAACTGCATTAATTCATAAAATGAATTCAATGAATCTTCAAAGTATACCATGTGCATTCAGTGGTATTGCTTCTACACTGCTGATAGGTGGTAGGACTTTGCATAATGTGTTTAACTTACCAATCAATTTAGTAGAAAATTCAGTGTCGTCAATAAAGTCTAACAGTTCAAAGGCTCAACACATTAAAAATTCTTCACTGATTATAATCGATGAAGTTTCGATGTGTCCAATTTATGCTTTGAAAACAATCGATCGATTATTGAAAGATATTTGTGAAAATGATCAGCTATTTGGTGGTAAAACAATACTAATGTGTGGTGATTTTCGGCAAACTTTGCCAGTTATTTCACATTCAACGCGTGTAAAACTCATTGAAAATTGCATAAAATCATGGCCTGAATTTTCTAAATTTCATAAATTAACATTGACTCAGAATATGAGAGCTCTTCCTAATGAAATTGAATTTGTTGAATTTCTTCGAAAACTTGGAAACGGGGATATGCCATATTTTCCTCAGTTCGGTCCAGATATTATCGAAATTCCAGCAAATTTAATTCGGGACACATCGTCCATTATTGAAGACATTTATGGTAACGTACAGGAAACCATTCACACTTCACTTATTTTGGATTCCGTAATATTAGCTCCAAAAAATGATGATTGCGCATTCATTAATACGGAAATTATGAAACGTATGCCAGGAGAGGAAATGACATACTGTAGTTTCGATAAAATTGTTTCGGATGATATTCGAGAACAAAATAACTTTCCGATTGAGTTTTTGAACTCCTTAAATGTCAGCGGTTTGCCACCTCACAGATTAGTTTTGAAAGAGAATACTATTGTGTTGCTTATTCGAAATTTGAATACCGGTCAATCATTAGTGAATGGAACCAGAATGCGTATAAAACGAATGCATAGAAACACATTAGATTGCGAAATATTAACTGGAAATGCTCGAAATACACGTATCTTAATTCCAAGAATTCACCTAACATATCCTGGCACATTGTTACCATTTTCATTTCAACGGACTCAATTTCCAGTTATTTGTGCCTTCGCAATGACAATTAATAAGTCACAAGGACAAACATTCCAGAAGGTGGCTATTCTCTTGCGAAAGCCTGTATTTTCTCATGGCCAGTTGTATGTTGCAGCCAGTAGAGTTCGATCATTTGATGGATTACGATTTTATATCACTGATACAGTAGAACAGGGACATCTATCCAATGATGATAGAAATTACACAAGAAATATTATGTACAGAGAAGTTCTTGATTAATGAATTAAATTCATTCACAACATGCATGAGCCGTCAGTGATATAATCAAGTCAAGTTTGCATTTCTCACAAATATCTTTCGAATCGATTAAGTAAAATACACAGAATATGTAACAAAAATGTACTGATATCACTTATGGGGCTAATAAAAGTTGCTTTTTGGCAGTCTTGCTTTTTCCAACTAAAATCAATGTGTTTTTATTCCTGAAAAAATTTTATTTAATTTTGGCACGAGCAAAAAAGTCGAAGCCATGGAAGTGAAAGCAAATGGCGAATCGTCGTTCGTTACGAAAGCGAAAATCACGAAACTTATCAGTTTGTTTTGGAAGAAAGGTGGTGTAACTTCTGATGCATTAGCGGGTAAAATATTTCTATTTGTTTTATTCACTGAATAAGTTATTATTTATTACTATCATTCATTGCATAAATTTTAGGCGTTTTTGAAGCTCGCTACGCAACAAAACTCGAACCAAAAGATTTGGATGTGTTGATTGGTGATGGTACGGTTTTGGTCCGCAATGGTCGTATGTTCCTCTCACATGAAGCACTATGTGAAGCGTTTGCGGTTCCAAAAAAAGTATGTAATTACTTTATTTTGAAATTCAAACTTATTATTACTATTCTAATGGAATATAATATTCAAATATCTGATTTTCCTAAATATTCATATTTTTGGTTTCAGTTTTAAGTGCCTTCACACAACAATGCTGCATAATCAAAATTAGCTGCACCAAATAAATTCACGATTTCATTGTCATTGACAATAATGATAGTTATAAATTCGATCTCATTGTTCATAACAATAATAAAAAATAATATATTCGAATTTCATTGTCAATGACAATAAAAATAATATGAAATAAAAACAAATCGTAATAAAAACAAAAGTTTGTTCTGTTTTCCTGTTTCGTTCCTCATGTGTGATTTAACGTTTTCCCTATAATGCACTCGAATTTCGAGTGCTGGGTTCTGCTAGTTAATATTATTAAGTAATACAAAACAAAAGTTAGTTGAATTAGAGCTGAATATAATAAATTATAAAATAATAAAAGAATAAATAAATTAATATATATTCAAAGAATAAGTGTTTGTTATTAAAAGTGTTTAGTTTCTAAATAAATAAAATTAGTCCTGTGATTCAAATAATGTCCGAATTTTTTCCGGCAGCTGATTCAACTTTGCTTCCGGCACTTTCAGTGCAAGGGCAGGTTGATGAAGTCGATGTGGCAGAGATCCGAGAGGGCTTTTCGAAGCTCCGTAGTCGGATATCGCCAGGTTTGGATGGTATGACTGGAGAGATATGTAAAGCCGTCTGGAGTGTCAAACCAGACTACCTGGCAGCCATGTTCCGTAAGTGTTTATTTGTGAGTTATTTCCCAAGTGTGTGGAAGCGTGGATCCTATCGGGGTATTAGCCTCCTCCCTGCACTTGGAAAGGTGCTTGAGAGGATAATGTTTAATAGACTGCAGGAGGTTGTATGTGACCATATGTATGTCGGATAGACAGTATGGTTTCCGTAGTGGTAAGTGTGTTGAAGATGCATGGTTGTTTGTGAAAAGTCGTGTGTGCTTGGATGTCGATACATAGCCCTCTGGAGAAGCTATTTCTCTGACAGAAAAGCTTCTGTGTTCAGTGTGAATGAATGTGCATGGCGTGATGTGACTCGGGGCTGTCCGCAGAGGTCTATCTGTGGTCCATTTATATGGAACCTTATGATGGACACTCTGTTGGCAGAACTTGAAACTAAATGTGAGTGTTGTGCTTATGCGGATGACTTGCTCATCCCTGTGTCTGGAGATTCGCGGCTTGCGCTGGAGAGAAAAGGTGAGGAACTCATGCGTTTGGTGAACATCTGGGGTGGGGGTGGGGGTGTTGGCGTCAGTGTGGCAATGGACAAGACTGTGACAATGCTGCTCAACGGCAAATTGTCACTGAGTCGTCCGCCACACATAAAAGTTGATGACGCAAGCCTCAGGTATGTGACGAAAGTCATATACCTGGGTATCACCATTGGGGAGCGCATGAGATTTGAGCCTCATCATGGCGAATCTCCCTTGTTGTTGGTCAGTTGCGTCGAGTGTTGAGGAGTGAATGGGGTCTCAGTCGAAGGGCAATACGTATCATATACGGGGGTCTACTTGTTGCATGTGTAACATTTGGAGCCTCGGTATGGTACCAGTCTGTGATGACGGCGAGACGTAGAGGGAGAATGGAGTCATGTCAGCGCAGCATGCTGCTGGCATGTCTCCCTGTATGTCGCACGGTCTCAACTGAGGTCATGCGAGTGTTGTTGAGTATAACACCACTTGATCTTGAAGTGATACGGAGAGGTATTTTGTTCAAGATCAGGAGGGGTATAGCATTAGTGCCGTGTGATGTGAGTTTTTGTGAATTTGACTCTTCTCGTAGTGTCCGTGAGTGTAGTGATGCCCTGAAGGAGCGCGTGCTGTCAGTTTGGCAAAGCCGATGGGATGTGAGCTTGAAGGGAAGGGTTACACACAGGTTCATCCGGAGTGTTCGCTTTGCCGAAGAGCACCCATACTTTGATCCATGTCTTAGTCTTGGTTTTCTCTTGACTGGACATGAATCAATGAATGGGTTCCTGTACGAAAAAGGGCTGAGTAAACACGAAACATGTATTTGTGGTGCCCAAGTCGAAGATTGGTGTCAGGTTTTGTGTGAATGTCCCATGTACTCAGATTTGAGAAATCTGGGTGATATGGGGATATCTGTTGTAAATGGTGAGTTCGATGTCAGCGGTGTCCTCTGCGATAGGGAACAATTCTTGCGTTTGTCTCCTTTTGCATGTGATGTGTTCAAGCGTAGACGGCAACGTCTACGTTTATCGTAGTTTTAATGTTGTATGCTTGGTGGGGTTTATGTAACGTTGTGATCTGAGTTGCGATTGTAGTTCGGTCTTACGGCGGGACTAGCGGCGTCATCATACGGAGTAGCCAACTCAATGGAATGATACCCAGCGAGTTGAACAGCGAAACGTTGTTGATGACAGAGTTGTTTCTGATGTGGGTTTGCACTGACTATGATATCGTGTGCCTCGGAGAGGGGCGTCGTGTTTTTATTCATAAGTGTTGGTTGAGGGCGTTGGTTGCATGTTGTGTGAAATGTAGCATGTTTGAGTTTTGCATGTTGAAAGGCGGCCTTGCCTGAGTGCATACACTCAAAAGGCTAGTGGTGCTTGTTCTTGTAACAAGTGCTGCGAGACCTCACCAGAGGTTATTCTTTCTGGTACCACGGGATCAGGCGTGCCCAGAAGCTCTTCCAGTTTCTGCCTGATTGGGTTCGGCCCCTTTAAGGAGTATCGTGGTGGTTGTGGTTTGATACCAAATGCGGTAGAGAAGTGCTTCGGCATTCTCGAAGTGGTTGCGTAATCTGACTACGCCCGGGTGCCTGACCCATAGAAAGGTAGAGGTGTTAGATAGGCCTCGCAAGCACCGGTGGGAAAACTAAGCTATGCACTTAGTCTGCTATGGTACTCTGGTTATGCTGCCAGAGGGCGTTAGTTGGCGCATTATATCAGCTCGTGGGTGCAGAACCCCGTCGCCTTAAACTTCACAGTAGGCGTCGACGTTAAACCCTTAGACACATTCTGTAGACACTCCCATAGGCAAAAGGTAGTTTACGTAAAATCAATAATAATTAAAAGTGAATTCACGTTCATATACAATTTGAAGTGGTTATTAGAAATTTGGGATTATTTTAAATGGTTAAAATTAAAGGATAGTTTACGTAAAATAAATAATAATAAGTGATTTCACGTTTATCTACATGGGCAAGACATTTAAATTACTCACTATGGAGAGCTTGTAAAAACTTCGATCGACCACTACACCACAAGCCACCACTGCGGATACAAGATGGAGGATGGGCCAGATCCAGACAAAGTAAGGCAGAAGTATTCGCGAAACACATAAGTCAAGTCTTTAAGCCAAATAACGCCTCACCTACTGCAGATAAATCAGATATCGACTTAGTCCTTAACCAAGACCTTCAGCTAGACCTCCCTCTAAAACCAGTAACACCCAGTGAGATCCGTAAAATTTTAAAATCTATGGACAACAACAAAGCACCTGGATTCGCCCTCATTGACAAGAAGATTCTAGAAGAATTACCACGCAAGGCCATAGTGTACCTTACCATGCTCTTCAACGCTATTCTAAGAGTAGGATACTTCCCCGATCTGTGGAAAGTTTCCCAGGTAATAATGATTCAAAAACCTAGAAAACCTCCACATGAAGTGACTTCATGCAGACCAATTAGTTTGCTGCCGGTGTTATCCAAACTCTTTGAGAAGTGTCTTCTTCATAGATTCAGCGGTGTCATAAATGAGAAGTCAATTATCCCTGACCACCAGTTTGGCTTCCGAAGAGAACATTCAACTATAGAACAAGTCCACAGAGTGTGTAGAAGAATATTGCTCGTCCGCATTTCTTGATATACAGCAAGCGTTCGACAAAGTATGGCACAGAGGCCTGCTGTATAAAATAAAGTCCCTACTACCCCATACGTTCTACAGTGTCTTGAAATCCTATATTTCTGACAGAATATTTCAAGTAAGAGAAGACGATTCCACATCCCAGTTCTATGACACAAGTGCAGGAGTGCCACAAGGCTCTGTACTTGGACCTATTCACATATATCCTATTCAGATATCCTATTCACATCTGACTTACCTCAAAGATCAAATGTTACAATTGCTACCTTCGCTGACGACACTGCTCTTTTGGCCTCCAATGAATGCCCCACTGAAGCTTCACGAATATTACAGACAACCCTGTACGAAATAGAGAAATGGCTAGCTAAATGGAGAATGACCGCTAGCTAAAATAAATCAATACACGTGACCTTCACTCTCCGCAAGGAAGACTGTGCACCTGTCTTTTTGAATGGCACACAACTCCCACATGAAGAAACTGTGAAGAACCTAGGCATGCACCTAGATCGGAGACTGACCTGGCAGAAACATGTTACAACGAAGAGAGACGAAATCAACATCAAGGTATGAGATCTTCATTGGCTGATGGGCAGAAACTCAAAACTATCTATCGACAATAAGATCCTCATCTACAAGACGATTATAAAGTCAATTTGGACATATGGCATTCAACCATGGCACCATGGTTTCTCAAAACCAAAATGTCCTGATGGAAATTTGTACGAGGTCAATGATCGAAAATTTCAAGGCGATCATTGACCCGTGACGCGTGCGAGTCGTGCGACTCTCAGCTGTGCTCACAGGGGGCGGAGTCTTACCATCCTTGAATGATGACTGGTGACACGGTCAGTCGCTTGAGTGGTCTTGGTGAGGGTGTATGTCTTTTGGCCCGCGCTCAAACGCCTCGGAGGTAGGCAATCGTCCGATTTTTCGTAATTTATTTCAACTGACGATTGCGATTGAACTTTCGGCGACTTCGCAAAGGTTCGCAAAAAGACGATGTCGTCAAACGAAACTTGGCCTTGCGAGGACTCGCGTTGCTCGCGGATTATTCGATGAGAAACGCGACCGTGATAAATAGTACGATATAAGCCGTGTTTTATTGTGCACTTGAGCTAGAGCCGGATTGATTTTTGCATGTATTCCAAAAAGAACGCGTGATCTTGTTGTTGAAATACATTGAAAACCCTATCGGTCTCTAGCTCAACTTCTGTCCGGCTATAATGGCTGCGTTTGTTTTGAGTGTGGAACTGCATTCGGGAGTACCAAATTCAACTTTTAGTACTAAGTTCCAAACAGTTCCGAACTCAAAACCAACGCAGGTAATAAACAAACAGTACTCTATGTACTCTAATCGTCGATTACAATTACATCAGCCGAACGCCTGGCGTTGGATCGAAGCTTCCTCTTGTATTCATCGCTTTGTTCCCTTTTCACTTTGACCTTGGGCTTCGTCCCCGTTTTAGGCTTCGTTCCCTTTGGTTCTTCCTTTTTTGGTTCCTCAGGATCCAATTCAGCACACTCATCCAACTTCTTATGGAGTTTAAATTTTCGTAAATGTTTCTCCACCTTATCGACATCGATTTCGATAAGATCCGCGGCTTGTTGTTCTCCTCGACTTTCCCCAGAGGACATCACTTTAACTTCTCGAAGACACACCCTTCTGCTACGTGGCTTTCGATAAAGTTTAGCGATTCGTGTCGGGATGTTGAACTTCAATCCCGAGCAGAACGGTTCTTTCGCTGCCACTTTCGTATCGAACCATTTTTTTAAATCCCCATCTGTGGCTTCTAACTCTAACACTTTCGCTTCGAGTTCCTCCTTTTCCGCTTTCGATTCCACGAAATTGCCACGTCACAAATGCAATTTGATTATGAAATTCTCGATCCTTGTCAAAACCTTCGGTCCTTGGTCGTCCTTTGTGCCTTCGTGACCTCGTCACACTCAAGTTGTATTCACATGAAGAGAAATATTAAATTTTCTTAATATTTTTTTAAGTATAATTAGCAGGTGTTGAATTATGAAAATTTTCCAAATACAATTGTTAGTTGAAAATGAAAATCAGTGCTGCCAACCGCTCCACTGAGAAATTCCACTAAAAATCTGGTACATTCGTGATCCACATGGATCTCCTGCGTAATCCGTAAAACGGCTTAGATCATCCAAATTCTAGTAGAATCTACTAGATTTCGAAAAGAGTAGGTAAATGTAAGCCGTGTTCTTTTGGTCATCGCTATCGAGAGCAAATCAAATCTTCTCCAAGACATACACTTCTGCTACGTGGCTTTCGATAAGGTTTAGCGATTCTTGTCGGAATATTGAACTTCAATTCCTATTTCGGAAATTTCGTTAGAGTTTGTTGCTTGTGGTCCACTTTTTTCGTGATTGTAGTAACTATTATTTGAGTGGATAGGAACATTGGGATTGGTTTCGTTTATGTTAAAAAGTTCCTTATTAGAATATTTGGGCTGTTGGTACTGATGTTGATTCGGTCCTCGTGATTAAGGTCTTCGCAATTGCATATTACCTGAGTTGGTGTCCATGGGTTCAGATTTAAAGAAATCAGGTCTATTGGTTGGGTTTTGAGTTTGTGTTCTTAATTGTTGATTGAAGGGTGTGAATTGTCTTAAGTCTTAAGGTCTTAAGTTAGAGTTTTGACGGTAGTGAGTAGCACCCTACATAAAGTAAAACCAAACATCCCATCTGCTTATAGCTTAACAAGGCTGATTGCAAGATTTTAGGACAAAAAAAATAACCTAAGGCAGCATAACAATACGGTCGAAAAGTTTTACAGCGAAATTATAGAAATACAAGCTACTATGTTGAACCACATCCAAATACATGAAAACGATAGCAACGTATTTAAAGCAAAAACAGAGCTATTCATAGAAATGTGTCTAGATACGTTTTTAACCGGTTTAAAAGAGCCTTTACGCCCCACTATCCGTTCCATGAGACCAGAGTCTTTGACAGTCGCTTTCTCTTACTGCATAAAAGAACAAAATACATATCAGTTACAGTCCCTGGCCACATTATTAGGCGCATCTGAATTTCTTGAAGTTACCAATTTTAAAGCTTCATTAACAATTGATCATTGGTTCTCCTTTTACTATTTTGGGTAAATAATAATCAACAGTCATGAATGTAAGAAATGTAATTACTTGGGGAAAAATGATATTATATACAAGTATATGCACTTTTTCGATCGTTGCTTGTATTCCCGTTGAGACTGGCCTTCCTTCACTATTATCATCTACTAACCTCTCTTCGCCCTCCAAAAAAAAAATTATGTCATAAAAAACATTCGCTTTACTCAAACAATCATCGTAGCAAACTTGCTGCTTAAACTGGAATGTCTCCGACTCATTTTTATCAAGTTTTGCGTGAAATTTACTAATAGCCATATTAGTATTCCAACCTGGGAAAACTGTCATAACTTTTCTACTTCTCAATCGCTTGAGGCAAAATTGGTATGAGTGAAATGTTATAGTTTTCAAACGACGGTCTGAATACAGAGATGGCGCTACTATTTAATTTGATATAGTTTATGTTTCGGAACTTATTTGTAGCACTGTGCATGTACATAACTGCGAAGAAAATATCAATATTTTTTGGGCGACACGCAGAGCCTTGGTTCGATGATGATGCAAATAATACAGGCCTGCACGGTATCGTGTAAGCGTTTGAGATGGGCCTCAATAATCGTTTCAGTCAGGTGAATTTCGTAGTTACTATTTCCTTTGCAATCTACCTCTTTATAAGCTTAAATACATCAAAATCCTTGCAGACAAGGCTACGGTAGGATGTGGAACACTCTCTTACTACCGTCAATCCAACAATGTATTGTGTAAGTAACTGCGGGTGAAAAAAAACGACAGTTATTAGCCTTAAGGCCATAATTTTAATCTTTAAACCGCAGTTTTCTTAACACATGACGGTGCGCCTAATAATTTGAGCAGGGACTGTACGCAAAAAACGCATCAAAACCCAATTTTCCACAAGCTAACACTACTCACTACCGTCCAAACTCTAACCAAAGACTTCCATTCCGTAACCCATTTCATCCACAACAATATAAAAATTCCTATCAAGATACCATGGCTCCCAACATACAACAGAACCGATTTACTCCTTACACTGCTGGGCAAAAAATTTTGCTCAACCCATTTTTATTAGTTGACTACGAAACTAATCCTTTTGAAAGAGATTTTTTCGGTAATGTGCTGGTTTTTGCACCTGCTAAGACCATTTTCTAGTATAAATAGTTCGAACAATGTTTCTTACGTATTTAGTTACAAGTTGGCAATTAATAACATCAAGCATGGGTAAAGTTACTTTAGAAACAAAGGTGGCGATCGTGACTCTCATGCGAGAGAATCTTTCTTCGAGGGTTATTGCTGCTCGATTAGGTTGTGTACAACGAACTGTTGCATCAGTTATGAAGCGGGACACAGAAACTGGAAGCTTAGATCGGAAAAAAGGATCAGGGCGTCCACGAAAAATAACAGCTGCTGATGATAATTTTTTGAAACTACAATGTCTGCGAGGACCTTTTCAAACGTCTTCGGAGCTGAAAGGAGATCTTCAGCGAGCCACTGGGAAAGAAATTTCGAGCCAAACCGTAAGAAGAACACTGGTAGCCATTGAAATTCCTGCACGACGACCAGTGGTTAAACCAGCTTTGACCAGGTCGACGCGTATAATGCGTTTGAATTGGGCCAGAGAACACATTCATTGGACTGATGAGATGTGGGATATGGTCATCTTTTCTGACGAGTCGAAATTTAAACTCCACCAAAGCGACGGACGGTTATTCGTCAGGAGAAGGAAAGGTGAACGCCTATCAGAACGATGGCTGCAAATGATGGCGCCACAAACAGAGGGAGTAATGGTCTGGGGATGTTTCTCTGGGGCCCAAACAGGTCATTTAGCATTTATTGACCAAAGAATACCAGCGGATGTTTACATCCATACGTTGGAGAATTATTTTTAGCCTTCAGTTATCAAGCTATTTGGTGATACTTGTGACTTTATTTTTCAACAGAATAACGCTCCAGCGCATGCTGCAAAAAAGATTAGTTAATACCTCAAATTTGTAGAACAGATAATAATTTCGAAATTAAGTTAACAGACCTTTGAAATTGACATTGGTCAAGAAACGCCCACTGACAACAACAGAATTAAAAGTCAGGATTTCAGAGGCATGGGAATCATTAACTGAGGATTTTTTACGAAATTTAACCAGCTCAATGAGAAGGCGTTGTCAGGCTGTCATCCATGCAAGGGGTGGTGCAACCAATTATTAAAATAAGACATTAGTAATCTTGTAACACCTTGTTATGGTTAAAATTTAAATTTAAAAAAACGTTATGTAAAAATTTTTGTGGATTAGAATTTCAGAAAATTATATGAAAATGTAAATTTATTTTGAAATGACTTAATCTTAAAAAATAATTATAGTTTATAGATGAAATTTTCCCGTTTTGTAAGAAACATTTTTGTGCTTTAAAAAATATATAAAAAAAAAATAGCTGAAAACAATAACTAGTTTTGTATGGAAAAATCAAAGTGAGCAAAATTTTTTGGCCAGCAGTGTATAATCAATTACCAAGGATGAACCCTTTAACACATCCAACTTTGTCCCTCGACAATTCACACCCTTCAATCAACAATTAAGAACACAAAATCAAAACCCAACCAATAGACCTGATTTCTTTAAATCTGAACCCATGGACACCAACTCAGGTAATATGCAATTGCGAAGACCTTAATCACGAGGACCGAATCAACATCAGTACCAACAGCCCAAATATTCTAATAAGGAACTTTTTAACATAAACGAAACCAATCCCAATGTTCCTAATGAATAAGTTCCAAATAATAGTTACTACTATCACGAAAAAAGTAGACCACAAGCAAAAAACTCTAACGAAATTTCCGAAATAGAAAGCCGTGTTATTTTGGTCATCGCTATCGAGAGCAAATCAAAAGTAGCAAAAGAACGCACCGGACTTGTTCTCGATAGATTACAAACTTTTATCAACTTCACTTACCATTTATATGAACTTTGTTAGATTTTTTTCCATTTTGTTAGCCCTTGGTTGCATAAATTCCTCACATATAACTTGAATTTATCGAGAACAAAACTTGTTCTTTTAATTGTATGGGATTTGACAGTTCTGCTCTATTAGAGTGACCAAAAGAACACGGCTTACATTTACCTACTCTTTTCGAAATCTAGTAGATTCTACTAGAATTTGGAAGAAGATCTAAGCCGTTTTAGGCAGGATTACGCAGGAGATCCATGTGGATCACGAATGTACCAAATTTTTAGTGGAATTTTCCAGTGGTTGCCAGCACTGATTTTCATTATCAACTAACAATTGTATTTGGAAAATTTTCATAATTCAACACCTGCTAATAATACTTAAAAAAATGTTAAGAAAATTTAATATTTCTCTTCATTTGAATACAACTTGAGTGTGACGAAGTAACAAAGGCACAAAGGACGACCAAGGACCGAAGGTTTTGACAAGGATCGAGAATTTCAAAATCGCGTAAATAACCATCAGTTAGCAAAGCATAACCAACTATTGGAAAAACAGCTTATTGAATCGAAAGCGGAAAAGGAAGAACTAAAGGCTAAAGTATTTGAATAAGAAGCCACAGATGGGGATTTAAAAAAAAGGTTCGATACGATAGTGGCAGCGAAAGAACCGTTCTGCTCGGCATTGAAGTTCAACATCCCGATAAGAATCGCTAAACCTAATCGAAAGCCACGGAGCAGAGGTCTGAAGATTCTAATTGTCGTATGCCTGGCCTCACCAACCGATCGGATACTTAGATATAAACAAACACGGATTCATTCTCCCGTACATTAGTATATCCCAACCATAAACTCAATAAAGAAATTATAATTCCAAATTTTGGTAAGGGGGGATGGTAAGGCTGGTCATGGAAGTGACACGTACGAAGGTGATCTCCGCAAATTAAATTCCACAATTTTGTATAATCGACACAAGAGTACCCAATCTGTTAACGATTTAGAACACTGAGTGAACGGGCATCGAAGTGATTAATAGCACAGTGAAAAACTGCAAAAAATTGTTTTCTTCCGATTATAAAAGTCGGTAAACTCTGCAACACAATCTAAAATTCAGTAGAACAAGTCATTTGGCATGTGTTATTCATTCAGCAAGTAGTGCCAATAGTGATGCAAATGCGGGTACCATAGACAACTGGTGTCAGATACAGTGTTGCAATCAGAAAACAAAAGAAAATCAGTGTTAGTGTTCCCTCTACAAGAATCAGATTTTCCTTGTAAAATGGATATCAATATGGAAGTTTTGATGTCAAAACTCGACGAAAAACGAAATAAACAAACATTAACTATCACTACAGCTGTAGCAGCAAGCGTTATGGAGGTCCTGGAAAATAGATTAGCACCAAATATTGAGGAAAATAACAACTTAAAACAAAAAGTGTCAAAATTAGAGCAAAAACTAAGTGCAATTAAAATGAGAAACGAAAGAACAATCTTATCTTTTTAGGCTCTGACGAAAAAAGCAAGAACGAGACCAAACTTGTAGATTACATAACGGAAACCGTTATGGAAACAGGAACTCAACTGGACATCCACGAGATAAGCAATATTTACCGAGTTGGCCATCCATCATACCAGTGTCGCCCGGTCGTTGTCTCATTGACTACAAGTTGGAAAAAACACCTGATCTTAAAAAACAAAGCTAACCTCCCTTAAAGAGGATTACCCGAAAGACGTACTAATAAGACGCAAAGAATTACAGTTAAAGGTAGACGACGAAAGGAAAGAAGACAACATAGCATACATCAAGTACGACAAATTAATGGTAAAACATCCATCGTATTCAAACCGGGAAAAAAGGAAAAGAGAACAAAGCAGGTCACCCAATTCAACACCATAAAAGAAGCTAAGTACTGAAATTACTGAGATCTCTACAAATAAATCAACATCAGTCTCATCAAAACAAATAACTAAGCCAAGTAGTATACTGAATTATGTTGCACGCGAGAGATCTGTTTCTTTATCAGAGATTACAAAAAAAAATATTCGGAATTAAAAACTGGAAACTTAAAATAGAAAATCCCATCCAATTGGTGATTTAATAAACTTAACTCCCGTAATCAATTTGACCGAATTAAGACTTTGGTGGCTGATTCAGACCTCAGCGATAAAAAACCCACTGAACTGTATGCGGAGGCCGGAGATGAAGCATTTAGCCGGCAGCGCGATCTCGGACGCAGCTCTCAAGGGCCTTCGTTAGCCCTTTCGTCGAACGTTCCAGCATACGTGATGTAGATTTGATGTTCGAAGTCGTTACTAGGAATCAGCGCAATCTGTTAGGCGCAAGTAAGTAGAAGGAAAGTGATTCGTCGTGCCACGTGTAAATGCTATTGGGGGTAGATTCAGTCCCACTAAGTTCAGGCGTCGTTCTCCACTCGCCGTAGCGAAAGGCCGTGGACACGACGTACCATCTTATAATAAAGGACCATACGAAGTGGTGGCAAAAGCTGACAAAGTGTTTAAGGTACAAATGGGAAGGCGCATCGTTGCAATTTCGCTGGACAGACTGAAGCCCGTGTTCATTTGGAAGGAAGGAGACCTACCTGGCACCTCAAACAGCATACCGTCCAGTAAAAAACCAATTTCGATTCAACTAAGTTTTAGCTATTGTTAAATCTAGCGGGGGAGTAACGTGGTGACGCTCTGGTTGAGGAATCGGCGTCGGTATGACTAATGTATCGACGCTTCCGATAAGGACTCGGCGTCGGTCATTAGCAGCTGAGGATTCATCTCTCCAGTCAGTCAATCTTAGACATTGAATGGATCACAGTGCGACGAAGAATTATTATTGTTTTTGAGAATTTGAATTAGTATTTGTGTTTAAACGGTTAGAGTTAAAGTAAATTAAATTAAATTAAATTAAATTGAATTAAATTAGTAAATTGTCTTTTACTAAATCTATATTAAGTGTTAAGCAAAGGTTAAGGATTGATGTTTAAAGAGTTAGAGGATAAAAAGAGAAAGTCAGTTATCAGAACTATTTGATATAGTTATAAGAACGGCATATTAATATATTTATTGCCCCTAAATAACAACACTAACAAACATACATGTCATCACAAAGGTCATTTTTAGGTACGAAAAGACATGAAAATAAAAATTTTCATACACGAAAATTAAAACAAAAATCTTGACAATCACCCAGTGTCATCTGCGCGTGGCAGTACGGGATCTTTAAATTTCCTCATAAAGAATTTTCATTGTTGGAGGTCCCGTTCTGTCAGCTATATTGATTCCCTGGGAACGAACAACCATCTGTTATTCCCAGCGAAATCCGCACCCAAAACGTACAAACGATCAATTCAATGACAATTGATCTTTTGTGAATTTTGATCTTTGTCAGATTGGGGTTCCGTTATAATAACACGGTCAGGAGAATGATCATTATTCAGTGAGTAATCGGGGATGTCGTGCTGCTAAATTAAAATTGTGAAACTAAGATTAACTATGTGATTACTATTATGTACTTGAAAATTTGAATTTGAAATACCTAAAATTGAGAAAACAGAAAGTAAAATTAAAATTGTGAACCAAACTCTTTGAATTAAAGGAACTTAAACTTAAAACTAAAGTTGTGAAACTGAGAAACTTAACGTTAAACATGTGAAATTAAAATATTGACTATTTTTAGAAGAATTTGAATTTGAAATGTTAACCCAAAATTAAAATTGAAATACTAATTTGTGAAAAAAAACTTGAACAAAAAAAAATTTAAAACATGTTAATAGAGAAAAAAATGGTGGAAAACAAATAAAAACTGAGCTATCATTTGTTCAATTATTCCATGAAAGTTAAAACCCAAACAAGTATTTAGGGATGAGTGATCTTAGCCTTTGAAAGCACTCTTCGTTCCCTTTCATTTTACGCTTATTTTTTATAACTTCCTCGGATCATCAATCTATTACTTAACTACTCACTTGAAGTAAACGTAAAATACATATTTTAAATTTTAAAACTTCAGTCATAAAATAAAACCTACATTTTCCAAATGCTATGCAGGATATTGAAAAAACGTTCCGGTTTTGCAGCTCGAGGAGGCTAGACGTGTTTCTGCCAATTGCTTTAGATTTTTGATTTGATAAGGTTAAATTTTTTGATTGTGAATTATGTGCACAACGGTTTTTTGAGTTTAACTTTAAGAAAGTTCTTGTGTAGTGTTGGAATTAATTGCTGAATTATCAAATCGTATGTAATTTATATTATTAAGTTTGATTCCTGGGTCTGGGTTCCGGTTAAAAGAATTTTCCAGAACACAAGAAAATAGGGTATTGCGCAGTTAGCGTACCTGACGCCGGCGTGGCGTCGTTTTGAGTTTTGCCATTTGCGACGTAACCGTTTTGATTTGGTTTTTTTTTTGGAATCGCGTAGAGTGTAATGAAATTTATAGCGGTTTAGGTGTAATCAATTGATGACCCCGTTTTTGTAAAGACTGAAGGTTCTAACGGGTGTTGAGATGCCTTAGTTACATGGCTAAAATATTTTCCTTCTACGCAGCAGAGGTTTCTTTGTCTGAGTTGTGCTCACATGTTATTTAATACGTTTGAAACCATCGTATTTTGTGATTAATAAATTGTGATTTTGGATTTTACCCTGGCCACCGAAGCCTGCAGGCATTTTCTGTTAGTTTTGCAGTTAGCCCTTGGTTGATTAAAATATTAATTTTGAAAGCATCAGTTGTAATCACAAATTGTGCCGGGGTTTCGGGTAGAGGAAGCACCCAGACAACAAAGAGGTTAGGTTTAGTACGCGTTTTGTTTCTACGGACGCAATTGAAGTTCCTTCTAGGATATAGTTACTCCTGAATTGTTGAATTTAGTTCTAAAGTGTTAGCCCATAATTGGTATAGGTATTTATAATTTCATGTTGATTGATACTTAATATGAAATCGTCTGGGTTTGGTTGCAATTAATTCGAGAACTTTGGAAAGTACCTGGGCCACCGAAGCCAGGAGGCGTTTCTGTGAGCTTGCAGCTATTTTTAATTGAGTTTTCTGTTAACTTTGGTCAGCATTCGTGTAGTTCCTAAAATTTCTTTTTTTATGGACGCAATCGAAGCGTCTTCCTAGGTTTTAGTAACTCTTGAACTGTAGATTTAACTTTTGAATTGAATTAGATTGTAAGATTTTGTTAGTAGGTGTTGGAAGAGCGCCTGGTCAGTTTCTTTCTTCTGTTAAGCTATCCTGATCAATATTGGGTGTTGTATTTCTCATTCAAGAACTGCTTTCAAGTCCGAGGAAGGTTTCCTGTATTAAAGGGGTAAGTTACGAGTCGGCAGGGCCTTGTGCAAAGCACTAATCACAGAGGAGAGAAAGAGGTTGTCTGTGACCCGCCTCTCTTAAATTCCCGGTGTTTATAAATTTTGCCAGCCGCGAAAGCTCGCAAAATCAGCTACCCAGTGAGATAGACAAGGAGGCAAAAAGGCTGTGAGCTTATTGTTTATTTTGAAGTGAAAACTTCTTTAGCGGCGTTGTACACTTTTTTTGTAATGGGTAAAAAATGTTAAACTCGCGTCAGGGCACGTGACCTGATCGAAAATTCGTAAGACGGATGGAGAGTAGACAGCTGGCGTGGCGTAGGAGAGGGAGTATCCCCCTCTCTTTCTACGGCGCGGCGAAAATGTATGCCTGCGCCGGCTGTTTCGTTTAGGCGGCGCAGGGCGCTTGCGCGAATGTTCGTGTGTGTTTATGTTACAGCGTGCCACGCGCATCCATGGATGGTGACAGCTGATGGCTCGACCGTCTGTGTAGTGGCCACACTGTTGTTTATTCGTGAAAATCGTGTATATAAAGTGTTTAAAATATGGAAATTGAACAAAGTGCATCTATTAATGAAAATAGTGACGAAGAAATAGCGAAAGAAAATGAGTAAGTACTTTATAAATATACTAGATGAAAATTTAATCAATTTTCATTTTTTAATTAATATAATTTCATTTTATTATTGAGGTTAGGTTAGGTTTAATTAATTTTCATTTATTAATTAATGTAATTTTATTATCAAGATTAGGTTTCGATCGAGTCTACCGTAGTGCTTGACGAAATTATTAATATAGATACATATGTACTTACACATTATAGATGTAATATTTGTAATATGTTTATACTTTATAGCATTAACCTATATTTTCATAACATTACAATAAGCACATGTGCGGTGTAGGTTTACCAAGCAAATAATTTCGAATGAAAATAAATGAAATAAGATAATAATAAATAATCTCCGTTTTTTAGAGACAGAAAAGAAAAAAAAAGAACGAAATCGAGAATACCAAAGGGCATGGCGTCAGCGTAAAAAAGATTTGAAGAAAAAAGATTCGAAAGAAGAGAAAAAAGAAGAAAAAAGAAAAAGACATCGTGAGAATCAAAGGGCATATTATCAACGTACAAAAGGTTTAAAGGATAATGACAAAAATGTAGAAGAATTGTTCCAAAAGAAATTAGATGATTTGCAAATGTAATTTAATTTCATATTTTAAATATTGTAATATATATATATGATTCATATTGTTATTATTTTTTTTTTATTTTATGATTTCTTTGTTTTTTTCGCAGGAAAAAAAAAGAAATTGGACAGTAATGAAGACCAAGAGAATGTTGTGCAATGCAGGGCTTCTCAAAATTTATAAAATGTACAGCTCGAACAACATCAATTCCTCACCCAACAACTTCGTATATATGAAGAGAGTCACGAATGCATTACCCCCAAAGTCATTCTACACAGAACTACTGATATTCCAGGTGATGGTAATTGTCTTTTCCACTCACTCATACATGTTCTGCAACTTCAAATTTCAACTTGTGATTTAAGAAGACAGTTACGTGATTCACCTTATTTAAACTCCTGCCACAATCCACAGGAAGCATATAACATACTCTCAAGTAACAATGAATATGGAGACTTGGATTGTTTATTCTTGTTTGCAAAAATTTACAATCAAAATATTTGTGTGCATTACCACTATTTCAACGTAATTTCAAAAAATGAAGACACTCGCTTCTGTCATTTTAAAGCAAATGATACACATAATTGGATTCATCTTGATCTTCGTGAGCTGCACTTTACGCCTTACTTCTCTGATGATGAAAAGAAGAAAGAAGATGAAAGAAAACAAAAGCAGAAAAACAAAGAATATTCTAAGCGGTATCGAGATAAAAAAAGAACATCAAATTTACAAACAGGCCCGTCCGCCAGAGATGTGTTGGATGTACAACCAGTCATTCATACTTCACAAATTGCAGGCCCGTCCACCAGAGGTGTGCCATATGTTCCACCAGTCATCTGTAGTTCCCAAATTGCAGATTTATTGTCGAGAGATGTACCTTCAAGTCTATCAATACATTCTAACTACAATTCTATCGAAGATAGAGTGCGTCAAAGGCATTTTCGTAGGCAAATTTCATATTTCCTAAATTTAAGCTTATTTTTTAGCACTCTTGATGTAATGTTGTACTTCTGCAAGATAGTTTTGTTGAAATAATGAAAATATAATTTTTAATAACTTTTTTTAAATTATTATTTCCGTTAATAATACCCTATTGGCCACCTAGTATCTATAAAATCAACATATTTAACGACCTTGCACCATAAAGGGTTAAGAAAATTTAATATTTCTCTTCATTTGAATACAACTTGAGTGTGACGAAGTAACAAAGGCACAAAGGACGACCAAGGACCGAAAGTTTTGACAAGGATCGAAAATTTCAAAATCAAATTGCATTTGTGACGTGGCATTTGAAATGGAGTATCGCGTAAATAACCATCAGTTAGCAAAGCATAACCAACTTTTGGAAAAAGGGCTTATTGAATCGAAAGCGGAAAAGGAAGAACTCGAAGCGAAAGTGTTAGAGTTAGAAGCAGTTGGGGATTTAAAAAAAAAGGTTCGATACGATACGATAAGATACAAAATCAAATTGCATTTGGACGTGGCATTTGAAATGGAGTATGGCGTAAATAACCATCAGTTAGCAAAGCATAACCAACTATTGGAAAAAGAGCTTATTGAATCGAAAGCGGAAAAAGATGAACTAGAAGCGAAAGTATTAGAGTTAGAAGCCATAGATGGGGATTTAAAAAAAAGGTTCGATACGATAGTGGCAGCGAAAGAACCGTTCTGCTCGGCATTGAAGTTCAACATCCCGACAAGAATCGCTAAACCTTATCGAAAGCCACGTAGCAGAAGTCTGAAGATTGTCGTATGCCTGGCCTCACCAACCGATCGGATACTTAGATATAAACAAACACGGATTCACTCTCCCGTACATTAGTATATCCAAACCATAAACTCAATAAGGAAATTATAATTCCAAACATTTATCGTCAGTTATTGTCATATGAAGTACTGGTACTGTAATGTTTTCTTTTGCAAGGGGCAACTTTTGCCTCTATTCATTATATTTTCCCAAACCTTGTTATTAATATAACTAACTGGTAACGAACATTCCTAATTTGCATCTTGAGTTTATTGTACGTCATTATATATTTGTTTCTTTAAATTTTAGAAAGACAAAAATCATTAGAAAGACACAATCAAAATCTGATCTTAGTTTGACACAAACGACGTATTATTGTGTGAAGCTAGCTTTGCTTCGACGTGTTTTGAATCCATGCACTTGCTAAGCAATTTGTGAACCGTACAATCGGTAATCTTAGCAACCGTTAAGATTCAACCGTTCGTCGCATTCGAACGATTCGACATTCGAGTAAATCACGAATAAAGGTAAGTCCCTTTCACTTTTTTTCAATAAAACAAATTGCATTTTCCGCAAATTTATTAATTTTAAATTTTTTTCAGTTATCAAAGAATTCAATTCAATTTTAGAAGTAAACTCCATTGCAACTCCATTTCCCAGCGTAACGCAGGTAAGTACTTCTTGAACGAAGTATATATACAAATTTTGCAACCAATTTATTAATTTCAATTTTTTCCAGTTATTGAAGAATTACCTATACAAAAAGGAATTTTTCAGTGCATTTGGGTGAGTAATTTGAAAACTTTAATTCAATGATCCAGGAATAGTACACTCTAACTCGCTTTTTATTAATAATATTTAAAAACAAACATATTTGAATACCAAAGATTGTTCAGTGCATTTTGGGTTAAGCACATTTTTGAGAGAGGATATGGATTGTATCAGAATTCTACTTTGATTCATGGTTCTCGTGTTTTAAGTTAAATAATGTGCATAATACTTCCTTAATTTTGAAAATATACAAAAAGTGACAAATTTTTCAAAGTGAAAAGCCAATTTCGGGGACAGTTAATATACATAAGCTGACTTTTTATTAGTAATTTTAAATTCACAAATGATGATGATGATAATATGTATAATAAGCAAAATAAGCTGCAAATAAGCTGCAAATTGGTTTTTCAGTTCCAAAAAAATTAAAATGCAATTTGTACCTTTTTGTAGCTTATTTTGCTTATTGTATATATTTCTATAATAGCTTTTTTGCTTATGGAAGTTGAACTTTTCACCCACTCCTTTTTAGCTTATTTTGCTCAATTGAAGTTCCTTCTAGGATATAGTTACTCCTGAATTGTTGAATTTAGTTCTAAAGTGTTAGCCCATAATTGGTATAGGTATTTATAATTTCATGTTGATTGATACTTAATATGAAATCGTCTGGGTTTGGTTGCAATTAATTCGAGAACTTTGGAAAGTACCTGGGCCACCGAAGCCAGGAGGCGTTTCTGTGAGCTTGCAGCTATTTTTTTTTTTTTTTTTTTTTCACAATTATGTACACAATCAAAATTTTCTTAACCTAACGGATCAGAATGATCAAGTCAATTATAGGCGTGCACAGCCTTACATGTGAATTATACATCTATAGTGGTAGAACAGATGGGAATCTTAGTGGATAAGTCAAGTAAGTTAATGTATAAGAAGAACAATAGACAAGAGAGATAGAGTATTCAAGTTATTACAAATTACAATTTCAAATTCAAATATTAATATTAATATGTACGATGATATGCAGATAAGATTCAAGGTGATCTTTAATACCGAGATAATGCATCCCTGAGAAGAATACGGAACTGATGCAGGCTATTCGAGAATATGTCAATGCTCACATTAGACGCATGGCTTATGCTGTAAGTCCTCATCAACCGATTTATTGGCGCTGAGTGGCCGACATTGGTGCGAGATGTTGGGGGCACAAACACAGTATGGATGCGATGACTTCTCACCCGAGAGTGGTGAGGCACTGATATACGAATCTCGCCCAGGAGGCTTGGTATGTCGAGTAGGCCGTTGATTATTTTGTGCAGCACAATTTGATCGGCTATCTTTCTACGGTTTTCCAAGGACATCATTCTGAAGTGAGTAAGTCTGTCGGTGTAAACAGCTTCTTGTGGACAACTGCATGATTTAAATCGAAGGAATCTGGTGAAACTTTTCTGGATTCGTTCTAATCGTTCGATATGAACTCGATAGCTAGGATTCCACACCGGAGACGCGTAGTCCAAAATGCTCCTAACCATGGTGTTATAGAGTACTTTTAGTGCCAGAATGGTTCTGAAGTGCTTGCAAGTTCGTTTAACGAACCCCAGCATTCTAGCTGCTCCGGCAACAATGGTGTCGATGTGTAATTTAAAGGTGAGTTTGCTATCGAGGTAGACTCCCAAATCGCGGATCGTATTCACCTTCTGCAGTGCTGTGCCATTTAGAGTGTAGAATGACTGAAGCAGATAACGTTTTTTTGTGAATGTGATCTGGTAGCACTTTTTGGCGATGAGTGTCATCCGGTTTCTTATGCACCAATTGTGCAAGGAGTTGAGATCTTCCTGAAGAAGAAGTATGTCACTATGCGATTCTATTTCTTTATATAATTTTACGTCATCTGCAAATAGGGAACACTTGCTATGCTTTACACAGTCCACTATGTCGTTGATAAATATGTTAAACAGAATCGGACCCAAGTGAGAACCTTGGGGTACGCCAGACGTAGAACAATATAACTGGGATTGATGCCCCTTTACCACTACTCTTTGCTTTCTATCTGTTAAGTAGGACTCAAACCATGATAGAAGCTGTCCGAAAATGCCGGCAATTGACATCTTTTGCAGCAGGATTTTGTGATCAACTTTGTCAAACGCGCTGCTGAAATCCGTGTAGATGGAGTCCACTTGCTTGCGGGAGTCCAGAGCTCTACTAAGATTAGTGACGTATTCAACTAGGTTGGTCGTGGTGGATCTTTTAGAGCGAAAACCATGTTGCTGGTCAGCTAACACTATTCTGAAGTGTGATGTAAGGATAGGACAAAGAAGGGATTCAAAAATTTTTGGAAACACTGATAAAATAGATATTGGACGATAATTCTGGATGCTGTCTGCCTCCCCCTTTTTGAAGATTGGTATAACGTTGGCTATTTTCCACACCGACGGAAATTGAGATGTTCGAAGTGATTTGTTGAAAATCATTTGAAGTGGTACTGCTAAGCTCTCTGCACAATTTTTGACAAACAATGGTGGAAGACCGTCTGGTCCGGGACCTTTGTGAACATTTAGGTTTGACAATGCCTTAGCCACCTCCGTTATCGTAAATAAGGTTTGACCTAGGGTGTTCTGTGGGAACCGGTTACCCGCCACCTGTGAAACATGTGTAGAGTCATCAGATGATAACATATTAGATGAAAAGTAGGTGGCAAATAGTTCGCAAACATCTTCGCCGGAAGTAGCAACTTGGCCCTCTAGGCACATTCTCGATGGTATGTCCATGGAGTTTGATTTATTATCCTTAACAAAGGACCAGAAAAATTTGGGATTGAGAGCTATCCCCTTCTCGACGGACTCTAAGTAACTTTTGTAGCTGGCTTTGATCATCGCATTAGCTCTCTGACCTAACAGTCTGTATTCAAACTTGTCACGAGGATTCTGGTATCTTTTAAAGCGTTTCCTACTCTTTTCTTTCTCGTTCAGTAGTTTTATTAGAGCTTTAGAAAACCATATAGGGTATTTGCCAGATGATAATTTGGTATTCGGGACGGTAACGTTCATGATGATTTCAAGATGCTTATATAGTACATTAACCATAGCATTGACGTCGCGGCATTCAGCAAAGCATACCTTCCAATCGATTTGGTTTAAACTTTCGTTGATTAACGTATAGTTTGCTTTCCGGAAGTTGGGTTTAGTAGTGGTTTGAGATTTTAGTGACTTCAATGTCACGTCGTTTATTGAAATTTCTAACGCTGGGTGATAAGAATCTATAGCTGACAAGGGACTGTTGCATTCACGAACGGTTGCACCATGAAAGTTACTCAGTACCAGGTCAAGGGATCTGCCAAGATGATTTCGAACATAATTTAGCTGATTCAGATTATTGAGCGACAGGAAGTCAACAAATGAGTAACCCAGTGGATTGTCATAGTTGCTGGCAAACGTAGAGGTGGATTGGCTGAAGGATGTGTTAGAATTCCACTTGATGAATCCAAGATTAAAGTCACCAACTATTAATGTTTGCTCCCCTGAGGAGTCGATTACTGAGGTAACTTTGTCAAGGAATGCGTCAAGGGTCTGTTGCTGGACAGGGGGTGGTAAGTAAACTGCACAGATGTTCAAGTATTCGATTTTCTTTCCTTTGACTAACTTTAGTTTTAGCCACAAGTTCTCTGAGTTGGTTTCCCAGTGATACATCCGAACGGAGCCGATAGACCTTGATACAGCTACAAGAACACCTCCCCCTTTTTTTGTACTCAGTGCAGTTGAAGCCCTATCTCTGCGATATATATTGTATCTACGGTCGAAAATCTCGCCATCATTGATATTGTCATCTAGCCAGGTTTCAGTTCCGATGATTATGTCATAATTGGAATTTAGCCCGTTAAGCATAATATTCTGTAATTTAGTTTTCATTCCCCTGAAGTTTTGATAGTAAATGTTGAAAGCGGTTGCTTAACAGAAGGCAAAAACTGCAGTTCATTCTTCAGATAGGGACTTACAGCTGAGCGACAGCCTCCAGGTTCCGCACTTGCCTGGCTGGTGTTCCATCAGATTTCCGAATGAGGATGCGTCCATCACGCACCCAAACGTACTTATAGCCTTTGTCACGAGCGGCCTTCCTAGTTGCAGCGTGTAATTCCTTATTTGCAGGTGACAGGTGTTCGGACACGAATATCGGCTTTTTTGGACCGCTCAATCCTAGTAAATGGGAGTTTAGCTTATTGTCGGGATGTACCTTATTGTAACTCATTGTAGATGCTAAAATTTCGTGCCGGATCATGGTATTTTGAACTTTGACGATAATAGCTCTTGGATTGTGGTTTTGGGGGTCTAGTTTCCTGACGCGCACAGCCGATATAATTTCGTTCTCCTTTATGGAGCTTGAAACTGCCCTTCCTAAAAGCACAACCGTTTTAACCAGATTCTCATTTTTAGTCTCCGGCACACCGTTAATTTCAACGTTTTGCTGGCGTGTGAATTGTTCGAGTATATTAAGTCTCACGGACATATCCGACACTGTATTTTTTAACGCCTCATTTTCTTTGAGTATGAGCCTGTTGCTATCTTTGCACCTATCAACTTCTTTTTTCATTTTGTCGTACTCGTCACTCATAAATTGTACTGAGGCATCCAGTTTGCGGAGGAGTGCCAGGGCTTCCTTGAACTCACTTAATTCATCGGAGATACATGCTTTTATGGAGGTTGATATCTCAGCTGACATAACTTCGCGTATTTCACGGCGGATGGTTTCAAGTAGCTCATTGGTGGAGGGGTTTGCGGGGTTTGCGTGACTGGTGCCAGGAGAGCTGTCCTCTCGTGGCCGCTTCTGGGTGAGAGCTACCGTTGGCGCATCAGCGGGAATAGCCTTTTGCGGTGTACGTTCAATCTTGGGCATAGTACAATATATTCTGCTTCACTGATGTTAATCGCGTTCGTTGTTACTAACTTTCACGTTAAAAGTAATTTTGGAATTTTCTAACTGTTTCACTGTTTGGATTTTTCGAACTGTCTCATCGATTTCACCCGACTAACTTGAATGCAATATCAATCCGTATGTTAACTGTTTTGAGTCTTTTTGTATTCCGTAGTTTTTGTTATTGTTTTTAATTGAGTTTTCTGTTAACTTTGGTCAGCATTCGTGTAGTTCCTAAAATTTCTTTTTTTATGGACGCAATCGAAGCGTCTTCCTAGGTTTTAGTAACTCTTGAACTGTAGATTTAACTTTTGAATTGAATTAGATTGTAAGATTTTGTTAGTAGGTGTTGGAAGAGCGCCTGGTCAGTTTCTTTCTTCTGTTAAGCTATCCTGATCAATATTGGGTGTTGTATTTCTCATTCAAGAACTGCTTTCAAGTCCGAGGAAGGTTTCCTGTATTAAAGGGGTAAGTTACGAGTCGGCAGGGCCTTGTGCAAAGCACTAATCACAGAGGAGAGAAAGAGGTTGTCTGTGACCCGCCTCTCTTAAATTCCCGGTGTTTATAAATTTTGCCAGCCGCGAAAGCTCGCAAAATCAGCTACCCAGTGATATAGACAAGGAGGCAAAAAGGCTGTGAGCTTATTGTTTATTTTGAAGTGAAAACTTCTTTAGCGGCGTTGTACACTTTTTTTGTAATGGGTAAAAAATGTTAAACTCGCGTCAGGGCACGTGACCTGATCGAAAATTCGTAAGACGGATGGAGAGTAGACAGCTGGCGTGGCGTAGGAGAGGGAGTATCCCCCTCTCTTTCTACGGCGCGGCGAAAATGTATGCCTGCGCCGGCTGTTTCGTTTAGGCGGCGCAGGGCGCTTGCGCGAATGTTCGTGTGTGTTTATGTTACAGCGTGCCACGCGCATCCATGGATGGTGACAGCTGATGGCTCGACCGTCTGTGTAGTGGCCACACTGTTGTTTATTCGTGAAAATCGTGTATATAAAGTGTTTAAAATATGGAAATTGAACAAAGTGCATCTATTAATGAAAATAGTGACGAAGAAATAGCGAAAGAAAATGAGTAAGTACTTTATAAATATACTAGATGAAAATTTAATCAATTTTCATTTTTTAATTAATATAATTTCATTTTATTATTGAGGTTAGGTTAGGTTTAATTAATTTTCATTTATTAATTAATGTAATTTTATTATCAAGATTAGGTTTCGATCGAGTCTACCGTAGTGCTTGACGAAATTATTAATATAGATACATATGTACTTACACATTATAGATGTAATATTTGTAATATGTTTATACTTTATAGCATTAACCTATATTTTCATAACATTACAATAAGCACATGTGCGGTGTAGGTTTACCAAACAAATAATTTCGAATGAAAATAAATGAAATAAGATAATAATAAATAATCTCCGTTTTTTAGAGACAGAAAAGAAAAAAAAAAGAACGAAATCGAGAATACCAAAGGGCATGGCGTCAGCGTAAAAAAGATTTGAAGAAAAAAGATTCGAAGGAAGAGAAAAAAGAAGAAAAAAGAAAAAGACATCGTGAGAATCAAAGGGCATATTATCAACGTACAAAAGGTTTAAAGGATAATGACAAAAATGTAGAAGAATTGTTCCAAAAGAAATTAGATGATTTGCAAATGTAATTTAATTTCATATTTTAAATATTGTAATATATATATATGATTCATATTGTTATTATTTTTTTTTTATTTTATGATTTCTTTGTTTTTTTCGCAGGAAAAAAAAGAAATTGGACAGTAATGAAGACCAAGAGAATGTTGTGAAATGCAGGGCTTCTCAAAATTTATAAAATGTACAGCTCGAACAACATCAATTCCTCACCCAACAACTTCGTATATATGAAGAGAGTCACGAATGCATTACCCCCAAAGTCATTCTACACAGAACTACTGATATTCCAGGTGATGGTAATTGTCTTTTCCACTCACTCATACATGTTCTGCAACTTCAAATTTCAACTTGTGATTTAAGAAGACAGTTACGTGATTCACCTTATTTAAACTCCTGCCACAATCCACAGGAAGCATATAACATACTCTCAAGTAACAATGAATATGGAGACTTGGATTGTTTATTCTTGTTTGCAAAAATTTACAATCAAAATATTTGTGTGCATTACCACTATTTCAACGTAATTTCAAAAAATGAAGACACTCGCTTCTGTCATTTTAAAGCAAATGATACACATAATTGGATTCATCTTGATCTTCGTGAGCTGCACTTTACGCCTTACTTCTCTGATGATGAAAAGAAGAAAGAAGATGAAAGAAAACAAAAGCAGAAAAACAAAGAATATTCTAAGCGGTATCGAGATAAAAAAAGAACATCAAATTTACAAACAGGCCCGTCCGCCAGAGATGTGTTGGATGTACAACCAGTCATTCATACTTCACAAATTGCAGGCCCGTCCACCAGAGGTGTGCCATATGTTCCACCAGTCATCTGTAGTTCCCAAATTGCAGATTTATTGTCGAGAGATGTACCTTCAAGTCTATCAATACATTCTAACTACAATTCTATCGAAGATAGAGTGCGTCAAAGGCATTTTCGTAGGCAAATTTCATATTTCCTAAATTTAAGCTTATTTTTTAGCACTCTTGATGTAATGTTGTACTTCTGCAAGATAGTTTTGTTGAAATAATGAAAATATAATTTTTAATAACTTTTTTTAAATTATTATTTCCGTTAATAATACCCTATTGGCCACCTAGTATCTATAAAATCAACATATTTAACGACCTTGCACCATAAAGGGTTAAGAAAATTTAATATTTCTCTTCATTTGAATACAACTTGAGTGTGACGAAGTAACAAAGGCACAAAGGACGACCAAGGACCGAAAGTTTTGACAAGGATCGAAAATTTCAAAATCAAATTGCATTTGTGACGTGGCATTTGAAATGGAGTATCGCGTAAATAACCATCAGTTAGCAAAGCATAACCAACTTTTGGAAAAAGGGCTTATTGAATCGAAAGCGGAAAAGGAAGAACTCGAAGCGAAAGTGTTAGAGTTAGAAGCAGTTGGGGATTTAAAAAAAAAGGTTCGATACGATACGATAAGATACAAAATCAAATTGCATTTGGACGTGGCATTTGAAATGGAGTATGGCGTAAATAACCATCAGTTAGCAAAGCATAACCAACTATTGGAAAAAGAGCTTATTGAATCGAAAGCGGAAAAAGATGAACTAGAAGCGAAAGTATTAGAGTTAGAAGCCATAGATGGGGATTTAAAAAAAAGGTTCGATACGATAGTGGCAGCGAAAGAACCGTTCTGCTCGGCATTGAAGTTCAACATCCCGACAAGAATCGCTAAACCTTATCGAAAGCCACGTAGCAGAAGTCTGAAGATTGTCGTATGCCTGGCCTCACCAACCGATCGGATACTTAGATATAAACAAACACGGATTCACTCTCCCGTACATTAGTATATCCAAACCATAAACTCAATAAGGAAATTATAATTCCAAACATTTATCGTCAGTTATTGTCATATGAAGTACTGGTACTGTAATGTTTTCTTTTGCAAGGGGCAACTTTTGCCTCTATTCATTATATTTTCCCAAACCTTGTTATTAATATAACTAACTGGTAACGAACATTCCTAATTTGCATCTTGAGTTTATTGTACGTCATTATATATTTGTTTCTTTAAATTTTAGAAAGACAAAAATCATTAGAAAGACACAATCAAAATCTGATCTCAGTTTGACACAAACGACGTATTATTGTGTGAAGCTAGCTTTGCTTCGACGTGTTTTGAATCCATGCACTTGCTAAGCAATTTGTGAACCGTACAATCGGTAATCTTAGCAACCGTTAAGATTCAACCGTTCGTCGCATTCGAACGATTCGACATTCGAGTAAATCACGAATAAAGGTAAGTCCCTTTCACTTTTTTTCAATAAAACAAATTGCATTTTCCACTGTCACTACCAAAGGTAAGTACTTCTTGAACGAAGTATGTATATATATAAATTTTTCCGCAAATTTATTAATTTTAAATTTTTTTCAGTTATCAAAGAATTCAATTCAATTTTAGAAGTAAACTCCATTGCAACTCCATTTCCCAGCGTAACGCAGGTAAGTACTTCTTGAACGAAGTATATATACAAATTTTGCAACCAATTTATTAATTTCAATTTTTCCCAGTTATTGAAGAATTACCTATACAAAAAGGAATTTTTCAGTGCATTTGGGTGAGTAATTTGAAAACTTTAATTCAATGATCCAGGAATAGTACACTCTAACTCGCTTTTTATTAATAATATTTAAAAACAAACATATTTGAATACCAAAGATTGTTCAGTGCATTTTGGGTTAAGCACATTTTTGAGAGAGGATATGGATTGTATCAGAATTCTACTTTGATTCATGGTTCTCGTGTTTTAAGTTAAATAATGTGCATAATACTTCCTTAATTTTGAAAATATACAAAAAGTGACAAATTTTTCAAAGTGAAAAGCCAATTTCGGGGACAGTTAATATACATAAGCTGACTTTTTATTAGTAATTTTAAATTCACAAATGATGATGATGATAATATGTATAATAAGCAAAATAAGCTGCAAATAAGCTGCAAATTGGTTTTTCAGTTCCAAAAAAATTAAAATGCAATTTGTACCTTTTTGTAGCTTATTTTGCTTATTGTATATATTTCTATAATAGCTTTTTTGCTTATGGAAGTTGAACTTTTCACCCACTCCTTTTTAGCGTATTTTGCTCACTGTAGCTTATTTATACCTATTTGCAGCTTATTTGCAGAATATTTGCAGCTTATTTTGCTTACTGTAGCTTATTTGTACCTATTTGCAGCTTATTTTGTTAAATTGAAAATTTAATTTTTGGAGCTGAAAACCCAATTTTGGGGACAGGAAGTACACTCAAGCTCACTTTTTATGAGTAATTTTAATTTCGCAAAATTTATGTTAGCGAATTTAAAACCCAAAAATTTTCCCTCAAGATAAAAAAGGGAATAGATAAAACCATAGTCACATGCGAAGCGTTCTTAAATTAATTAAAGAACCCAAATAAAACCCATAAATAAGAATTTACCCAACATTACATAACAGTTCATATATACACTTGAAACAAAGAAAGATCAAAGCAACACGGCAAACATAATTCGTTAGATCATAGCAAGAAGACAACAATATGACATTGTATTATAGTGAAATGTGTATATAATATATTGTAATAAATCAAAGATAGATTAAATAATTCTATTTCTATTATAGACCAAAGATCTGCAAAGAACATGAGCTGCTGCGTCCAAGGGTGCGAAAGCAATCCAAGGATACATATTGATGTTTCGTTTTTCAAGTAAGTACATTTGAGATTTTGATTATCCTTTTTGAGAGTTTCTTGAATTTTTTTTTAATTGAAAGTTTACGAGTGTAAGACGCAAGTTTTTTTTATTCAAATCTCAAATGAATTTGCGGCTGTTCGTCCCCGTATAAGTTAATTTTAATTTAATGAACTCTTATTTACAAAAATAAGCACAATTTCAAAGATAACACTTTTTTTCTTAAATAACATATTTAGTTAGATATGATTATTATTCTTAAGTTAAGGTACGGAAAACTATGTTTTTTGCGGTATATATATATAAAAATTCAAGGGAAATATCTTCCTTTTGAGTGCACCAAATTCTGAGTATGCAAAAATTTAGATATGTAGTAGTAAGTAGTAAATATATAAAAAAATATATTAATAATGATCTAATTTACATAAAATATCATAAAAATAATGAGGTTACACAATCTCAGATTCATGGTTTTTTCTGCCATGTTTTGTTACAGGCGTATATTTTTATAATATTATTATATGTTATATTATAAGTAGGTCTGATTATTTGTTTAATATATTATGATCAAAATTTGACGCACTCAAACGGATGATAATGCACTGTTCAATGTTCGCTCCCAATCCCGCCTTATTTTTGATTAATTTTCTTATATCAATATCCCAAAAACATATTCTTCCGTACTTTATATTAAAGATAATGATCAGATCTTACTAAATATGTGATTAAAAAAAAATTAATAAACAAGGAGTGCCATTAACGAGGATTCACATATATGAATGGAAATATGAAATTGTGAGAAAATTGTTCTCACAAGCACTTCCCCTCCTTACTGATATTTACTGAACAAATTTGGTTCAGTAAAAATCTGAAAACTGTCAAATGCCTGTATTTGATATTTGACTTTAAATTTGTTTATGCATATGTATTTTGTTAAATCATTAGTAAAATAATTATAAGTAACTAATGAATTATTGATTTTTGTATATTTGTGTGAACATTTTTTTAAATTTTTTATGTTTAGCTTATATTCCATATCAATATTTGACATTTTTACATCAAGTTACTACGTTTCCGTTTCCGTACTAATTTCAGTTCTTCGCTAATATTAGCCGCGTTCCTTTCGCATTGCTCTGCTCACGATCATTGCTCATGACGAAAGGAACGCACAAAATTCAATTGTCAAAGGTTGGCTAACATGTCGATGTTTTGACATTTGAATTTTGCGTAAAATGAGAGCAAGACAAACCAAACATCAATCAATAACATAATTAAATAAGGTTAATGTTGCAAAAAAGCATAACCAAGCATTAAACAATAAGTTATGTTGCATATTATGTTGTCTTTGTTTTATTATTTGTTCTTTAACACTAAATACGTTGACAGATTTTAAAGTCCACCAACCCTGAAAACAAAAAATACAGTCCCGACCAACATTTTTTTCGTGAGTTTTAAAACGTGTAAACTTAAAATATGCATTTTCAAAA
This sequence comes from Chrysops caecutiens, assembly GCA_963971475.1. Classification (NCBI taxonomy): domain Eukaryota; kingdom Metazoa; phylum Arthropoda; class Insecta; order Diptera; family Tabanidae; genus Chrysops; species Chrysops caecutiens. Next base: position 30,992,605 of record OZ020567.1, on the reverse strand, counting down.
CCAACTGCAGTAGTACAAGCCATGAAGTAGACTTTCTTACTACCACATTCATAGGGATCGGCCTCACTTGGGCCACATGGAACAATATGAAATTTCATATGAAAATCTTGAAAATCTGAAATTTTTTATAATAAAAATCAATTTTTCGTTAATATAATGAATGTTTTTATTAAAGAAAATGAATACACTTGTATAGAAATAAGTATTAATATATACTAGGAATGCCCGTGGCAGTCGGAAATCGACTGCATACTTTAGAAATTAAAAGACTCAAGTTTACTGGAAAATAGAAATTTAGTTTTTTTTTGTATCTATTTTTTTTCACAACTGTGGTACGTAGAAGGAAAATACACATTTTCCACTATTTGGGAAGGTATATTCTTTGGAATGAAGTATCTAACATCATCATTGGAAAAAACATTTTTTTTGCCCTAAAAAAATCATGGGCGAAATTTTTACGAAAAAATTTTTTTTCTTCGTATCTTCATATTTTGTATCTAAAATAAAAGTCTGAAGTTTAACGAATCTAAAGCAGTTGATTCCGCGGTGATATACCAAATATTCCAGGAGATATCAATCAAATTATAAATATTTTCGAAAATCAATTTGAACTCGGAACTTTCTATAACATTTTGATAAATCACAATGATTTCGAATTTATATGACAGCAATATAGACTAATTAAGGTATTTATGTAGATATGTTATGATTGTACATATGTACTTAATAGTGCGAAACGATGGCCACATCGAACACATCGACAAAGCCTACTTCATGGCTTGTCAATACATACTGAGGGTTTTGGCATTTTATAGATACCTACATTCAATATATGGTTCCTTCATAATTTATTTGTATAAATCTTGAGAAGTAATATTTGCGTTCGAGATATATATATTTGCCTTCGAATAGTATAACAGTTCAAATATGAACTAAGTATATGATATAATGTATTGTATAGGATATATAATTATTTTCAGCTTTCCCAGAAGTAGTTTGGCTAGAAGAAGGTGGCTTGATGCATTGCCCACGCAGAGTCATCCTAGGTCATACACTTCAAAAATTTGCGAACGCCACTTTGAAGCCAGATATCTAGTCAACAACAATCGAAGAAGGCGATTGCTATCGACTGCGGTGCCTTCGGTTGATATTCAGGTAAACATTAAATTTGAAGCGAATAAAATTTTTACGCTCTTTTAAAGGCTTCGTTACACGATGTAAGTAATGCTTACGTAGGAGCATTTTTACTTACATGCCATCGTGTAAACACTCTATTAAGTGGTATTTCACTAAGGCCTTCCGCACACGGGGCTACTAAAAACAAGCCAAACTGGTTGGTATCTTGCATTACAAACCAGTTCCTGATTGGTTAGCGACTAGGCACACACGAAACTACGAAGCTAGTCATCCAAAACTCACATTACCTTCAAAACTCAATCATATTACTCAAATTACTGTTCAGGTCGTTTTTAATACCCTGAAAGCTGAAAATTATATAACACATCCTGATTCTGCATTTTCTCAAAGCAAAAATGTAGCAAACTTTTTCGTAAGTGACGCGACATGCAAGTCCGCTGGTGACCGATTACAAACCAATTTCCAGGAATCACAAATTAGTTTGCAACCAGTATCGCCGTGTGCGGCGTCCCATATTTTTATATGGGAAGTGACTCAAAGGAAACTGGTTACAAATTTGAGTCACTAATCAGTTTCTTTTCGGTAGCTCCGTGTGCGGACGGCCTTACTCCACCCACTATCATGATAGTGTTGTAAGCATAACACATACGCGAAAGCAGTTTTTACTTTCAGAGATGAGACAGGCCCAGTTACGCGCGTTAAGTAATGCTCGCGTAAGGAACAACTATTCATTAGCTTGAATATGGATTTTTACCAAGTAAAGCCACTTGTATTGAATAACTATTTTTTACTTACATGTCACTGCGTTTTTACACGATGTAAGTACTTTCGTGTCGTGATAGCGTTAAATTGCTATCAAACAGTAGCTGTCGCGTAAGTACTTACGTGTGTGTTTACACGTCGCACTTACATTACTTAGACTGTGTGCTAATCGACGGCATAACCTTTCGGACGACCTTTTGAATTGAAGTTCGAACTATTTGAGACATTCGCTTGTTGCTAAAACAGAAAAAAAAATATTAACTTATATTACTTCAAGAATATATTAAAAAACTTTTCCTGCATTCATGTGACGTTTCCGTTTTGTTTTGAAACTATCACTGAACGGAACAATAAAATGTCAATATAAAGTAGGCATTTTCGGAGACAAAAACCTTTCGAAATTGGGACTTTGCTATAATGCCAATCAAAAGGTCAGTTGTATGAAAGTGCCCTCGATTAGCACACAGTCTAAGTAATGTAAGTGTGATGGCCATGGCAATGACCATTCGCATCATCATGTGTACAGAGTAGGGATGACGTTCCATAGTTGTAATTTTAATAGGGTTTAAGTAATTTCAATCTCTTGCACTGGGACTGGATCATTTCATAGATTATTTTGGGTTAAAGCGAACACTAGTGAAAACCAAAATTCATATAAAAATGCTTTGAAGATTATAAAAACTTTCCTTCACTGCAGACTGATCCCGAAGTGGCCGCACACTCTGCATTCAGCACATCTCTACAGGAGAAGCTCAAAGAAGCCGAGAAGCGAGAACGGCTTGTGCAGAGGTTCAACTCCACCCTTAAAAAAGATAATAAGTGCTTGGAGGAGAGGAACCAAGCATTATCCCGAAAAATCCATCGGCTGGCGAGTGAGGTGGCTGCCAAGGAGGCTCATAAAGAACAGGTCATAGATCATCACAACGAGTTGCTAGGCAAGTTGTCGTCCTGTCTAAGGATCGAAATTTGCGACGCGAACCATCCTTCTGAGGATAGTGTTCTGGCTCGAGTCGGTGAAATAGTCGCGGAATTGCAGGAGCTTAAGACAAAAGTATATTTTAATTTATTTGCAAAAAACTCGGTGGTTTCCAAATCCATTCGTAGATAACAGCGACATGCGGGAATCCATGTCCATTCAAGCGTGAGCTGACTGACTTGAAGTCAGCTTACAAGATCGAAAGAGAAGGAATGACCGCGACAATCGCTGCGCTGCAGAGCCAAAAGTCCAAACTGAACGAGAAATGCCAGCAAAATGAGAAAGATCTGCAGTTCACGAAAGACCGGTTGAAAGAAAGTGAGCGGAAGGTCGAAATGTTTCGGGAAAAGCTGCGTAAAGTCGAGTCGAGCTGTCATCAGCTGTGTCGTGAAATTCTAAATTTCAATTCCACTCATTGAAAATGTAAGATTTCTATAATTTAATTTCTTGCGTTTATATACAATATACAATTTGTCTTATTACTAGGTTTTCTTCCTTGGTACTTGTGTTTTGGGTCCAGCTGCCGGATTTTGTAAAGCTTCTTAAATAAATAAACTAGTCCTCTTCCTTTTGGCTTGAAAAACCAAGTCCTAGCCAAATTCCCGAACATTTGGTACGCAAATGCATAATTTCTAGTATCTTATTATGCTTATTGTAGGTTATTTTGCTTATTGTAGCTTATTTTGCCTTGTTAGTGGCTTATTTTATCTTATTTTGCTTATTGTAGCATTGGGATGGTTTCTATTATATATGATTGTACGTGGCATCCCCAAATTTATGAGCTTAACATGATCGCCGCATTCGAACAGCTTATTTTTTTTTGCTTATTGTAGCTTATTTCGCTTATTGGCTAACTGTACTTGTAGCTTATTACTGAAATCGCCCATTAAAAAAATCATTCATGACAAGAAGCCATAACTAAAGGTATTGAACACAGGTAGGATTTAAATTACAATTTTCAAATTTTCAGCTAACTGTAGCTTATTGTACTGTAGTAAATTATTTTTAAATGGTGTAATCAATGGGTATGGGGTTGATTTAGGGCTTATAATTAATATTATGAAAACCATATAAAATACGTTCACATAAACTCATGAAAATATCAAAAACAATGCAAAATCGAGAATTTTTCCTTCTAATATTTACTTTTTATTATTAAATATAGATTATATTTTTGCAGGTTTAATGTCGATTACGTGCTGCCCTCCAAGATCACAACTAACCGTTCCTATAATTATAGCTGCGTTTGTTTTGAGTTCGGAACTGTTTGGAACTTTGTACTAAAAGCACAATTCTTTTATATTTTCACTTGATTCAAAGTGACATAAGGAAGGAATTGGGTTAAAATTTGATACAAATAAAAACGGAAACTTTGGAATTACAGAAAAATTTGTAACAAACGCGGAACTTAGTACCAAAAGTAAAATTTAGTAGTTCCGAGCTCAAAACAAACGCAGCTAATTGTTACATCCATTCAATTTTGGGCACGATTATCCACCGTGGTGCGCCAACATTTAATGATGCCATTCTGTAGAAATAATGTGAAAAACAATAAAAATCATATTTTTAAACTCTATTTTGCTTTTATTTACCTGAAAATCGAGAAATAAATAGGTCTATCATAACCTCAAATTTGGTATTTTTGTTTACATTTTTTGACGTAAATATGGATGTTTTGGTTTCTTGTAGAAGACGCCCTCAACAGAGATTATAATGAAGCTATCGATCTTATCGATTTTCTGATATCAGTATCTGCTGCCGAGGCTTCTGGTGATATCCGATTACAAACTCATAAGCATACTTTTACTTGCTATAAAGGTATAGCATCGAGACGACAACAAAAATGTAGATTTGACGCTCCGTTTATGCCAGTTAAGAAAACCATGATACGAATACAATGGTTTTCAATCTTTCGACGATGAAAATAATATTGCTTTAGATGACGAATATGTCAACATTATTCGAGCAGGAATTAATAGACCACGAGTTTTTCCAAAACGCGAACCATGTGAAAAGTGGAATAACCCACTTAATCCCTTCATATTCAACGTTGTCAGATCCAACACTGATTTCCAATTTATAACTGAAGAATATTCTTGTGCAGCTTACGTGGTCGAATATGTTAACAAAACTAACAGAGGTGTTAGCAATTTACAAAGACAAATAATTGAAATAATGGATGAACATCCTGAGTTTAATTTATTTGACATTACTAAAAATATTAGCATTAATCTTTTGAACCACACAGAGATGACGAGTCAAGAGGCTGCATGGTATTTATTGAGAGAACCAATGTCAAAAAGTTCAACTGTTATTGTCTATATACCAACCATTTGGCCAGTCGAAAGGCGTAGAATAAAGAAGACAATGAAAGAATTAAGTGAACTAGAAGATGATTCAACCGACATATGGAAGGAAAATTGGTTCGACAAGTATGAGAAGAGACCTGAAGATTTAGCAGGTATTTCTCTTGCTCAATTTGTTGCTAAATATTATAAAAATGGCAAGGGTGACTATGTACTCAGGGAAGAACCAAAAGTTATACGATATCGCAATTATGATATGGGTACAGACTACAATGAGTATCGGAGAGAAATGGTCACCTTGCACCTTCCGTTCCGTCATGAAGAATCGGAAATTCTTGCAGAATCGCGATATCTTCAGTTATACGAAGAAAATGAGGCACTTATTCTAGATCGAAGAAAAGAGTTTGAATCAAATCTTGACATCGAAAAAACATTGGAAATCTACAGGAAGTTATTTCGTGAATATGTTTCCGATGATGAAGAAGCGATAAACGACGTCGTTGGTAGAATTCCTAATGAAAATCCATTTGCTGAATTATATGACAATCCAAACGCAGATTTAAATGATGATTTACGCCTTGCGTTGTTTGATAAGCTTGGATCAATTGCTAAAAAGAAAGATAATATCTTACCTTATCCGGAATTTTATGGGCTTATGCGCAAAGCAAACGAGGAACAGCGAGAAATTTTGTTTCACACTATACATCATTTAATATCAAACAACGAGCCAATGCGAAAATCATTGTTGGTATATTTGACTGGGCCAGCTGGTAGTGGTAAAACGTTTGTAATAAAAGCACTCATGGAGATTTATAATAGATTTTCCGACACGGATGGAATTTTCAACGCATGCATTGCTTGTGCTTCAACTGGAAAAGCTGCTACAGCCATAGGTGTAACACAGGTGCATAATGCTTTAAGTATATCGCTCTCAAGGCTGTTGCCACTCAACATCGAAAAAGCTCATCAATATAGAGCGCTATTTGAGTTCATTAAGGTTATTATCATTGTCGAAGTAAGCATGGTTTCAGCAGAATTATTAGAACAAATTAATGAACGTTTGAAGCAAATCACTGGCTTGTTTACAAAAGCTTTTGGTGGATTGGACGTGATCCTTATCGGAGATTTGCGCCAATTACCCCCTGTAAAAGCCACACCGATCTTCAAGCAAATTAAAAAAAAAATTACTGGTGAATCAATTTGGCGAAAATTCCATCAATTCGAACTCAAGAAGGTAATGCGCCAAGAAAATAGACTCTTTGCTGTCATTTTAACAAAAATCGGTGATGGGTTCATTCTAACAGAAGAAGAATTGAATATGATAGAATCCAGATTTGTAACTAAAGAACACGCATAATCAGAATGTCCGGAAGGAACTAGACTTATTTTTACGAATAATAAGGTTAACGAATACAACAGTACAATTTTGAACAGTTTTGAAAATAAAATTGTTTCATTGGCATCGGATGTTTTCGTTGGTTGTCATAATGCAGAGCAAGAAAATTTTGTAAGACAGAAGTTACATAAAATTAAACCTGACGAGACTGGTGGATTACCTTATGAACTAGTTCTAGTTCCTAACCGACCCTATATGATAACTATAAACATAGATGTCGCTGATGGTTTATCTAATGGCACTGTAGGAAAATTACTACTCAAAGAATATAATAAATATGATGAAATCACAAGACTTTGGTTCAAATTCTCAAAATCCATTGGTCAAAAACGTGCAACAAAATTTAGAAGCGACATTGCACGCTTGAAAATCGACAAAGACGCTGTTCCAATTTCTTTACAATCATCGTCAATACCACTCAACAAAAATAAAACTATAGTGGCAAAAAGAAAACATTTTCCACTGATTTCGGCTTTGGCAATGACAATTCACAAATCCCAAGGAGGTACTTTCGATGCTATTGTTTATGAATACAATCGTTCTCATTCAAGAGAATTGGTGTACGTTGCGTTATCAAGAGTAACTAGTATAGAAGGTTTGTTCTTAGTCACTGAAGAAAACTCGAGGGCGGGCTGGAAATTTTATCATGGCAGAGTAGGAAACGCACAGGTGGAAGATTCAAACGCAACAAAAAATCAAAAGAGATCAACAATTCTCTCTGATCAAAAAGAGATCAGTCTTTATTGAATTAAAACGATTACGTGAAAATCCTTTGCAAACCATCACCAAAACACTTCTAGATTTTATTTCTAAGAATAATAGATTGTCTATTTTTTCATTCAATTGTCAAAGTTTACGTGCGCATGTAGATGATCTAGCAACTGACGCTCTTGTTGAAAAGATGCATGTGTTAATTTTATCAGAAACTCATATGGCTAACGATGAAATAATTGACATTCCGAACTTCAACTTTGTTGCGAGTTTCAGAAGAAATAATCGTCCAGCGGGAGGAGTAGCTATTTATCAAAATATGAACACAGTTCATTATTGCACAAATTATATGGATGTGCATGTGAAATACAATAGCATGTTTAATGCTACTGTTTCTGATATCGATGATATTTGTACGTATATAAGTCGTTGCCACTCTGGTGATAATCAGTTCATTATTATGGTTGCTGTTTACATCTCTCCAGATAAGTCATTGCGTACTATACGAGACTTCTTGTACGAAAATTTATTCATTTATTCTCATGACGCATCTGCATTGCTTAAAAAAAAATTGGAAAAAGCTTTGATGAATTGCCAATGATTTTGAGTGGAGATTTCAACATAAACTTTGCAAACGATAAAAATCAACTATTAATTGAATTTTTAAATAATGAATTTGGTTTAACTATGTCAAATGATCGCCATCTTAGCACAACGAAATACAAAACTGCTATTGATGCGGTCTTTATTAGACATTTAAATAGGTTCGAATCAAAACTGTTCGTTTCTTACTTCAGCTATCATAAACCGATCGTATCAGTTTTAGAGATTGGCGATGATGGTTCTGGTAATAATGATAGTGAAAAAGTCGTCGAAATTATGGATGGAAGTTGATTTTTCTGAGGGATAAACTTTTTAATGTAATATAAATTGTCATGTTTGTGTACGATAGCGCAATAAATAAATATTGTATTCTACCACATAAAAGATAGTACTTTTATTCTGATAATTAAAGCAATACGTGCAAAATTATTCCATAACCATTCCAAAATATCCAAAACGCACAACGTTAATACTTAAGTTTTCACTTCTGCCGGCACTCCCGGAGTGCAACCCGTCGTTTTTTTTTTTGTTTATGGTTTTGTTGCCCCTTTTTTGTTATTGTTTTCTTTTTAGTTGCTCCGTTTTTTTTTTTTACAGGTACTCGGAGGTAGTGATTGCAATACCGGTAATTACCGATACCGATTTTTCGGTAAATAGCCCAAATGGTGGGTCGGTACCGATAAATTTTTACCGAGAAATCCGGTAATTTTGTCTATTGTCTCCGGTGAATGAGATTATATTTTTAGGTCTTATTGAAAACAATGTCGTGTGAAATGATTGAAATAAAACGTGCCTCAAATGCATTTTAGGCACCTTTTTCACTCTATTCTTAATCTTTTCAGATATAATCCCTTAATTGTTTCCAATTTAAACAAAAGTGTCACATTTGTCGAAAAACATTTCGACGATAAAGAAAAACAAGATGCCTAAAATGCATTTCACTTTTCAATCTTTTCTTAATCTTTTGTGATAATCCCTTCATTGTTTCAACAAAAGTGTCCCAAAAAGATCATATTTGTCGAAAAACATTTCGACGATGATGTGTCGGACTTATCCGGCTATAAATCATTTACCTCTTGTGTGTGGGGCGTTCTTACATTGTTGAAAATAAATATAAATTGAACGTCGTACATGAAAATATCAGTTGTGAGTTTGAAACTGCTTCGTTAGTTATTCTTGCAATAATGGCTGCAAACGGAAACTCGGTGTGGGACTATTTTACTCGCGATCGTTGGAAAGCTGGTGGAATTTGTAATGAGTGCGGAAAGTGGATTGCAGCGGGCGGTGGATCAACTACCGGAATGCGCAGTCATTTGAAAACGCAACACAAAATCAACCTTCAAAAGAGGTTTCATGCGATTTCAACCAACTCTAACTCCACGAGCAAGTCTTCGCCTGGGATAACAGCGTACTTGAAGAAAACAAAAGATGACTCTTTCGAAGCTGTGGCTGCTCGCTTAACGGCAAAGGATGGACTACCATTCAGCAAATTCTGTAAGTCTACAGATTTGCGCGATTTGTAATCCGCGAAGGGATACAAGGACGTTCCGAAATCGCCGAATACAATTCAGCGCATCGTTACGGACTACGCCGGACAGAAAAAAACAGAAGTTGTTGGTGAAATCAACAAAAGAAAATTGCGCGGTGAAAAATTTTCTTTGACTCTCGACGAATGGACATCTCATCGAAATCGGCGGTATATGAACGTAAATGTTCATACACAAGATGATGAATTTTGGAACCTGGGATTATGTCGAATGGAAGGATACATGCCAGCGACGAAGTGTTTATCTAGTTTGGAAGAAAAGCTACGGTATTACGGGTTGGATTTCGAAGACGTGATTACCTTAACCACGGACGGTGCTGCTGTTATGAAAAAACTGGGACGGTTATTAAAAATGAAGCAGCAGTTGTGTTTTACACATTGTATTCACCTGGCAGTAACTAAAACATTGTATAAAAAACAACAGACGAACACTCCCGATCAAGATTCAGACGAAGCTGAAAATGAAGAAAACGTCAACGAGTAAGTTTATACAAACAAAACAAACCGAAAACAAACAAAACAAACCAAAAACGAACAAACAAACGAAAAAACAAACAAACAATTAAAGTCGTTGTTTTTTTAGAGCATCTGATGTTGAAGATGACGACAGCGATGACGAGGAGGACCTTAGCCAGGAATTCGAGGTAGTCAACGAGGACACTGCCGGTGCCGGAACACCACTCAAAGAATCGCCCCGGAGTTGTCTTATTCAAAAAATCCGAAAAGTAGTCAAAATGTTCCGTAATTCTCCGACCAAAAACGATGAAATATTTCAAAAACACGTTCGCGATCAATTCGGTAAAGAACTTGCTCTAAAAAAAGATGTTAAAACTCGTTGGAACAGCTTACTCGACATGTTAGAACGGTTTTATATGCTCCGAAATTGTGTTAGAAAAAGTTTAATCGACATTCATTCGGAAATCACTTTTACAGAGTCAGATTTTGAGCTACTTTCCGAGACGATTTCAGCGTTGCAGCCTCTAAAAATTGCGGTTGAGGCTCTTTGTACTCGAAATGCTAACTTGTATGTCGCCGATGTACTAAAGCGCCAGAACACTTCTTTAAGCAACCAACTTTTGGATCATTTAATCGTTCTGATAGCTGACCGGCGCACAGCTTATTCTGATGTTTTACAATATCTTTACGAACCAGAAAGTTTAAACAATTTTTGCGAATACGGTTTATTTAATCAAACTTCAAAAAATGAAATAACGAAGATTATTATCGAATTAAATCAGTTGTCGGAGAAAAATGTAGGTAACGAAAATAACGATATTGTCACAAGTACCACAAGTAGCCTCGACGATGATGTCAGTGTTCCTGCTGTGTCAGAAAACGCGAGTTTGAAAGATAAACTCTACTCCACAATCCAAAGTAAATTAAATTCGCCGAAGGTCACCGAATCTAGAACGATTTCTCGAAACGATTTGGCAGCGTTAGTGCGAAGAGAAATGCTTTTATTCAAAGCTGAAGGTTTACGCGGAAAATATTTACAAAAAGCGTTTGAGTACTTGTGTTCTGTACGACCGACTAGCGTAGAATCGGAACGAGCATTTTCCATCGCAGGATCATTTTGCACAAAAGTACGATCACGTTTAAATGACAAATCTCTCGACAACTTGGTTTTTCTTCGCGCTTACTTCAACAGAAAGAGTTGAGTTGTTTTGTAATCGCACATTTTGTATACTTAAATGGAAAATGTAAATAATGTAAATAAAAATATCACAAAATATTAGATTTTACAATGATTTTATCATAATTCTTAAATTACCGGTAATTTACCGGTTTTTTACCGAACGAAAAAAATTTACCGATTTACCGGTAAATGAAATTCGCGGTAAAAATGCAATCACTACTCGGAAGCACCTTTTTATTTTTTGAAAACACTGTAGATGGCCAATCTAAGGACACGAATTATTTTTCTTTTGCCAAGGCACTTTAGTGTGCCTTGGATGAATTAGCCAGTAAGGCATCAGCTTTTGCTAAAGTAGGGAGAAATAAGTTCAAACTAATATTTCAACAGTTTCATGAAGCAAACAGGATGGTGGAAGACTTTAATAATTTACAAGATTTTAGGTTGGATGAGAGTTGGACAGCCTATATCCCGTCTTTCAAAATTTATAAATTTTTTGTAGTACAAGGAATAAATGACATGTCAATTACGCCGCAGGACATAAAAGAAAGAGTCAGACCGGAGCCAGGTTGGCAGCTTCCAATTCCTGATATTATATCTGTTGACAGGCTAAAAATAATAAAGAAGGTGAGGGACAAGAACGGAGGCTGGAAGACTGTTTTTGAAGAGAAGAGGGCAAGAAAGTCCCTGTGATTGAGGACGGGAACTCGTTTAAGCTCAAATTCAATACCTTCATAGTGCCGAACAAACTAAGTTTATGGAATCGAATTCTGAGGTTGTCTCCCTTTATAGAGAAGCCTAGGAGATGCCATGTTTGCCAACGGTTTGGACATGTGGCCAGATTTTGTAAGGCCAAAAGCAACGATAGAACATGCGTTAAATGCGGGACTAAGGGTCATGGGTTGGATACCTGCTCTGCCGACTCTAATAATTGCGTAAATTGCAATAGACATGGAATTGAAAATAATTACCATCAGGCTAATGATAATCAGTGCCCCATCTACTTAATCGATAGAGAAATAAAGAAAGTCACAGCTTACCACAACGTCGACTTTTTAGAGGCGGTGGAAATAATATGGAAAAAATAATGGAATCACCCCCCCAATTAAATCATCATACTCAGAAATTTCCAAACGGAATTTTGCGAACTTTATTACCAAATTCTTTAATAGAAACGCAGCAAGCCCAAATTTCGATAATCCATTGTTCCAACCTCAGGTAGCTCCCGTCTCAACAATCAAATCTGGTTCCTTGAGAGAATGGCCGCCGGTCGAAGCCTCGACTCCAGGAGTCACTAAAAAGAAAGCCACGAGAATCCTGTTCGACTATTTGAAGGAGAGCGCTACTGGTCCTAGCAGTGCAAGCGAACCATCTCATGATGTCTTACTCTCAAATATCCAATAAATGCTTATTCCTCCAATGGAACATCAGATCAGTGTATAGAAGGGCTTTCCAACTGCAATTTTTTACTTCACAAAAAATTGATGTGTTCTGTCTGTGCGAAACCTTCTTGAAGAGTGGCAACAATTTTATGTTGCCAGGCTTCAACAAGGTTTCGGTGGAAAAAAGTGATGGTATGGGAGGAGGTGGGGCAGTTCTCATCAAAAAAGAATTCAAATACATAAGAATCAACCAAGATTTCCCTATCCTGGTTAATTTGTGCAAGGAAAACAAGGTGGAAGTACTGGTGGTAAAAATCTTTATGAAGAACGAGGAAATTGTTCTGGTCAACGTATATAGTCCCCTAGAGGATCCGGCGGGGTCAGTTTTACCGCTGACGGTTTCTGGGAGAGATTCCTCGGGCAGCTTTCGGTGTTTTCTAACGTAGTAATTATGGGGGATTTCAATGCAAAGGCTGATTTGTGGAATGGCGAGGGTGCATACAACAGGGAAGGAAGAAAGTTGGAGAGTGCCATCGATGTCTCGAACTTTATAGCGCTAAATAACGGAACGCACACTTGGTCGTCTAGGGACGCTAGCTCCAGATCGGTCCTGGACCTCACATTCTGTTCCCCCGGTCTGACGCAGGGAATGGAGTGGGAGGTGTTAGATTTCAATTTTGGTAGTGACCATTTCCCAATAAGGTTTTCTATTAGCAATGCCAAACCTGATTCTCTTCCTGTCCGTCCTTCTCTGTCCCTTAATAAAGTAAACTGGAAAGACTTCTCGACTAAGTGTTCCTCCAAACTCAGAAGTATGGAAATTTCAAGCGTTGCGCAATATAATGAATTCATTTTGCAACTCAAGGCGGTCACGAACGAGTCAGGAGGGACGCTCAAGGAAAGAATAGACCTTTCTAAAAGGACTAATAAATCATGGTGGGACAGCGAGTGTGACAAGATAATCAACAAAAATAGAGATAACTTCCTCAAGTTCAAACACTCCCCTTCTTTGACCAACTTAAACGTTTACCTTGTTAATAGAAAAAAAGGAAGCAAAAACCTTAAAAAGATCAGAAACAAGAGTTTTAGCAATTTCTGCGATAATTATATCAATTACCAGATCAACCCAACTTCAATGTGGCAGAAAATCAATTTGATCAAAAATAAATTAGAGGCTTCCAACTGTAATCTTTTCTCGAACAAGATCTGCAACTCGACTCTTCTCACAGCATTTGATCAGCTGGCCAGCGCTAGGCAAGAAGCTGGAGATATCATAGACGGATTTCATCTGATCAATCAGCATTCACAGAGGGCCCTGATTTTCCAATCCGACAACCCTGCCGTAATTTCTGCAAGTGAATATCAAAATGCCCTGTCTAGTTTCTCATTAGAGACAGCAGCTGGGCCAGACCTGGTGCCATTTAAATTAATCAAACACCTCCCGGACTGGTGCCACGATAAAATGCGCGGCTTTTTTCAATCGGTCATGGACTCAGGTTTCCCTCCCCCTTCCTGGTCGGACTGTTACGTGGTTTTTATTCCTAAGCAAGGAGGCACCGGCGTAAGGCCAATCTCCTTACTGAACACCTTTGCCAAATTGTTCGAAAAAATCCTCCACAAAAGGCAGGAAATGTTCGCGGAAGGCAATAAAATTATCCCTACTGAACAATCAGGCTTTAGAAAGTCAAGAAGTTGCCTAGACACAGCATCGACTCTCACGGCACACATCTTTTTTAACTTCCTGGAGAAGAATATGACAGGCGCGGTCTTTTTGGACATAGCTGCGGCGTATGACAACGTCGATCCTCTCCTGATGGCTAAGGAACTGAGGAGAGCGGGCTTTGATTATAATACTGTCAAGTACATTTATTATACCCTGAGAGTGAGAGGACTATATGCGTACAGTGAAGGCCGAAGGTTAGGCACTAGAGTGGCGTCCAAAGGTTTCCCACAAGGTTCTGTGCTAAGCCCTATTTTATTCAACATCTACATAGCCAGATTGGTTTCGTGCTTGCCGGAAAGCGTAAAATGCTTAATGTACGCGGACGACGTGGTTATTTTCTGCTCGGGCAATGCCTGGTCGTCTATATGCAGGTCCCTGAATACAGCTATAGCAAATATTGCTCAATTTTTAAACGCTCGCAATCTTCAATTATCCTACAATAAATCCAAACTCATGCTTTTCGCTAGGGGAAAATCAAACGCCATATATAGTAATTCCTCCGCCAGAGTTAAGATTAACAATCATACATACTATAGAAAAATTCAACCTCTTCAAGTATCTGGGGTTCTGGTTCAAACAGAATATCAACTGGGACGTGCACATCGATAACTTAATTAGGTCAGCGAGGAAATCGGTCAATATCATTAAAACAATGGGGGGAATAGATTGGGGTGGCCACCCTGGCACGATGCTTAACATCACAAAGTCGCTAGTTAGATCTAGGCTGGATTGGGGATCGCAGTTATTTAACGATGCAGCAAAGACGAACCTAAAGAAATTAGACGTTATCCACCTCAGGGCCATAAAAATATCTCTTGGTCTGATGAATTCTACCCCAAACAACGTCGTCTTGGATATGGCCAGAGAATCGCCTTTGAGCATAAGAAGGGAATTCCTCTCCAGGAAGTTTATCATGAAAATCTTCTCGTTCAACGAGCACCCACTCAAAACTCTCATTTGTGACATTCAAGGTAACAGCAACTTCATCACTCAAAACCCAAAATTTAACCTCGTGGGGACAGCGACTAAGTCGCAAGTATTTTTGGTCCTCCTCAAGGTCAGAGATTTTCCGATTCCCCTGAATTTTAACCTAAACATTAGATTCTTGGATTTGACACACATGATTGACACATCATCGGGATATACAATCTCCAAGTGCCCTGGTTCTGTCACGAACATAAAACACAATTGTTGTAATAAAAAAAAAACTGCGAGTCAAAACGCGAACCGCGACGCTAATTAAAACAAAAAAAAAAAAGAACCAACACAAATTCTCGGAAGGGACCACACAGGCTAGAAATTTCACAAATTTCACCCTTCGAAAAGATGAAAACCATCATATGGTCACGCTTCACGACAAGGTTTACCACCTACCAACCCAAATAAACACGCCCGATTGGCGCCAAAAACAAACTAACCTGTCGCGCAACGACAACGCCCCTTTTCGGTAAGCGTGGTGACGCTTCCACTTCCGCCGGATTGCAAAGCGATCCGATTGGACAATTACGTTCGATCGGTAATGCAGGGCACAATCTGGATGAAGATAAAAGGAAGAACAGATGAGCAGGCGAGGCAGTGAGGGGACACTCAGCCAGACGGTCACGCGGTATCTTGAAAATCAAAATCCTTACTAGGCAGACAATATCTAACCTCTGCTCCCGTACGTTGTTAATCCGGTCAAAGTGATACAAAAACATAATCAGAATTCCTACGAGTATAGCCATCGAAGTGATCGCCCTTATAAAATTCAGTTATAAGGATGAATACAGTGTTAAGATCAAATTGAAAATCAGAGATACAATTAAATAAATACGATCAGATTCAGTTATAAGGATAAATACAGTGTTAAGATCAAATTAAAACTCAGAGATACAATTAAATAAATACTATCAGATTCAGTTAAAAGGATAAATACGGTGTTAAGATCAAATTGAAAATCAGAGATACTATATAATTAAACACATATAACCTACATAAGTAAATTGTACCCAAGAGTTAAAAATAAATTCATTAGTTTCTAAGACCACTCGTGTTTACCTTCACATTCACGTCAGGTGCAAGTGAGCTCGAAAGAGCACTCCTTGTCCCCGTTATAGGATAAGTATTTATACATACATTTATTCACCTATAACAGAGCTATGTTAAATGGATTTTTGTTTCCACAAATAGTAGTGTTACATGGACCGAATTTACTTTCAACAGGACGGAGCTGCGACACAGCCAACGATACAATCGATCTTTTGCGCACCGCTTTTGAACATCGAATCATAAAGCGAAATTCTGATCCAAATTGGGCGCCTCAGAGCTGTGATTTGAACTCATTAGACTATTTTTTGTATGAATCCATTAAGGATATATGTTACGCTTATCATCCAGAGACGATTGAGTCCATGAAACACGAAATTGAAGTTGTCATTCATGAGACTGAAGCCCAAACAATCGAAAATGCATTGAAAAATTTAGTTGATCGGATGGGGACTGTAAAGCCAGCCGTGGCAGTCATTCAAATGATGTTGTGTTTCATTCGTAAATGGAAATGTTCAATCTTTCTAATAAAGTTATAGTTTTGGACAAACATTCATTAGTTTTTCTTATATCCGATTCAAATTCGAAATCTTATATGGCCCACTCCTTATCTCTTGAGTTTCTTACTGAAGGTAATGAAGAGATAGAATAACATACAAGAAATGGCCAATAAATCATAGTTTAGGGCTAGAATTGTTATGCACATATTTTTTACATTAAAACCAAGTCAACACGCATGGTATCGATTTGAACCAATTGCTACCAGTTGTTACATTAGCACAGATGACTATGAAGCAGAGTGTCTATAAATCGACCGCTCAGCTCAATTTTGTGTGCGACTTCGCGAACGCCACCTAGTTATTTAGGATTGTTAGGAAAGTAGTTGGAAATTTCGAACATCGGCTAGATTTAGTTTTCTCGAAGCATTGCAGAAAATATGATAGGTTCTTACTAGTGTTCTTTTAAGTGTTATAAAAATTAATCAATTAGTTTATTAATAAATATAGTGAACATCAATCAATTGCGGTATATTTCAGAGGGGGGTTTAGAGAGTGATCGTGTGTGGGGGATGGATTTGTTCTCCCTACAGATTGTTGGTGGCACGAGGATTGATGAGTTCTCCCCAGTAAAGGTGTTAAGGTGATAGATGTATTCTCCCCAGTAATGTGGTTTCGGGGATAGATGTATTCTCCCCAGTGTCAGCGTTTCGGGGATAGATGTGTTCCCCCCAATATTGGAAGTTTAGAGTTTGGTGAGTCTATGTCTTGAATAGTGAAGTGGTGACGCGTTTGGTAAGTTCCTCAAGAGTCGAGTGGTAGTGTGAGAGTGTGAGAGATTGGGTCCGTGTGGTGGAAGTCGAGGATTCTCTATCACCTACTGAATTGTCAAATTCAAAAAATTTTCTATTGTTCTATTATTATGGAATTATATGGAAGTGCGGACGCCGGCCGCGGTGTGGAACACTCAACTGGATCTTCGTAATGTGAAGATAGTTTATTTGAAACTATAAATGAATAAAGAGTCCTGTAATGGAAAGAAACAAAATTAAGAAGCTTGTTTACTTTGTTGGGTTTATTCACTTTATTTAGTACTTAATATTTGAATATTGAGTGTTTAAAGACTAGCCGGTGATTTAAGGTTTTATAGGTCAAGACAAGGCAAAAGTGAGTCAATCACAGAGTTTTGGTAGTTTATTGGTTTTTCTTATGGTTGATATTTAAATAAATTTTATTTAATGTTGTGTTATTTCCTTTCTGTCAACGCGAAGATGCTTTTGATTTCTATATTAACGTGTATTAAATCCATTATGGAAGTAGTTCGCGATTGATTGCCTGTCTTGAGAGACAACGAGGTTGGATAGATCCAAGTGATTTTTAGTGATACGAGGTTGGTTTTTACCTGTATCAATTGACTGAAGTGTGCTTTCGAAACAAATGGTTTCTTTTTAGAGGATCGACCATGGTAACCTGCATCGTTAAGGATATTCCTTATGGTCTGAGGATTGGATTGTTTACCAGTCAATACCTTCATCTCTTGAGATAATTTCGGGCCCGAAATTTTTGGTTCTTTCGCACCACAGTTTGTTTTTCACGGGCAGAGAATATGGCAGGTCTTCCAGATCGAGAGCTTTTCTCCAATTGGCCAGTGTTTCCGTAATGCCGAATTATGGTTTGGACACTGTATGACTTCTTCCAATAATGGGGCCTATTTCCCTCAAAGATTTCTTTTCCAAATAGAGCTTTATAATCAATTTCCTTGTTTCCAAAGGAATTTCACAATTTTTGTCCTTTTTTGTCCAATTAAATACTTCTGATACTACACGAAAACTTCAAAATTGTCACAAATTAAAAATCCTAAGACTCAAAATGATGCAAAGACCTAACTTCATAAGAAAACCCACAAAATTTCCATTCCTATCCCAGTTTACTATGTCCTGTATGCAGACTTCTTTGATGTGAATTTCCAACCTTTAAAATTTTTTTATCTAGGAAATCCCGAAATCATCGATCAAAATTATTAGAAATAGGTTTGGTAACCTACTAATAGATGATAAAGACGATATGTTTATAATTATAATTACAATATAATGTTTATAATTACAATGATATATAATTATAATTACAATGATATGTTATTTGATTGGGCAAACTTAAAAAAAATACTTGCCTGGGAAGATGTTGAAAAAGTATTAGATGTTTTGATTTAAAATGGATACATTGATTGTAGTAAAGATACTGCTATATTCATGAATTTTCATTTATTTCTAATTACATCTCACCCCAAAAAGTGGCAGTATGGAATAATCTGAATGTTTCGACCGAAAATCGTTGGGTGGAAGTACTGAGACACTTTAAAACTAACAAGCAGAATCATGCAAACTTTAGTATTTTGATAGAGTATATCCTTGGTTTACAAGCAGTACAAAATTTGAAATTTTTGGTTTATATTAAGTCATTGTAAATCCAAAAATATACTGCGTAAGCCTGATAAGCCTAACTCAAATATTTCAAAGCTTTTCAACAACAGTCAGATATGACTAAGTCATTTAAAAGCATTTGAATACAACATAAAACGGCTAAGTGGACTTGGTAAATTTTACTAAGCTTACTAAGGCATCTTTGTACTACCAGAAGTCACTAAGTTGACTTAGTGAATTTTAGCAGTCAAGCAAGGGCTAGTATGCCATGACTTAGAAATGTTTGATTCTTGTTCCTTTCTGCAAGATCCACAAAATATAATCAGTTTTGTTGGTGCAAACATATGTAATACAATGTTGCTGAGAGTGGTTTAATCTTGCCAAAAGTTGCAACATTGTCGAAGGTATCAGGGCTGCAATGATGCGGAGTTCTTTTATCAGCGGAGTCGCCGGAGTTAACGAGTCTGGGACGCATCGAAATTGATAAAATTTAGACTGGCTGATAATACTATTGTAAATTACTCCGGAGAATAAATGCTGGCTAATGACTACTTGATATTTTTCTTTGTTACCCCTTTTCCAAAGACGACTTATGGATTTTTGATTGTTGCGTCGTATATTTTTCAAACGGGTGGTCCTGATAGGGATACAAAGTTGTTGCCTTTTGGATGAAGACCATTTGAAAAAATAGGTGGTGGGGCGAATTATTTCAGGTATAAAAGGCCATGCATCAGATGAGGACATTTCTATTATATTCAGTGAGGTTCAAAGTAAAAATCAAAACAGAAGAATTATAGTTCAGTGAGTTCAGTGAGGTTCAAAGTAAAAATCAAAACAGTCAGAAGAATTATTTAAACAGTGTGATTCGAAGTATTAGTAGTGTGAAAAATAAGGATAATTTGTGGTGAGTAATCACTGAGTTCTTTGGTAATTTCTCTTAAATTGATCTTTAAATAAAATCATTATCCTCACGAACTTTCATTAGTGTGTAAGTAAAAGTTGAGTGTCTATCTTTACTGCATTTCTTTAGTTTATTAATAGGAATTGATGGTTTTATTTGTGCGATCATCCTTTACTGTGATTTGGATTTCAAGATGATCGATTTCTTAGAGTGAGTACCTTCACTGAGTTTCCTTGGTTTTGATGTGTTACATGTTATTAGTTTACTTTGGTATTTTACCACCAATTTTGCAAAATCTATTGCAGTGAGTTTTCCTGATTGATAGGAATAATAGTTTACTTAAAGTTTCTGCAGTTGTTAGAGATTATTTGGGAATTTAACGTGAAAACTAAGTTTGTTTTGAGATTATTGAAGAGAATAGTTTTGGGAAGTTGAATTTATTTGAGATAATTTTGGTATTGCTACCCAGAGTGAGAGTTCATTGAGTTTTAGTAATTTTCCCCAAAGAGGATCGTCTTATTGGATAATTACACTGAGTTTTTTAGGAAGGATAACATTTCAATAAAATTATCTTTCCTTTGTGTTTTTTTAAATATTTCTTGATGCTATTCGAGTCCGTAATTCTTATTGATATTTGCTGCAAGGTAGAGAGATTCCTGTGAAATTTCGAGAAATACACCTCGCAGATTAATGCATTTGTCTTTCACAGAAAAGTGTTTTCTTTTAGGAAAAAATGAACGTTCCGCGGGTTGATGATTTTTTGGATATGTGGCGTGGTTTTCCCCCATATCCTAGTTTTGATTTGTTTTACATGTGGTGTGGTTGTCCCCCATGTCCTAGGTTTGATTTTCGGATGTGTGGCGTGGTTTTCCCCCACATCTGAGTGGTTTTGGGGATATGTGGTGTGGTTGTCCTCCATATCTCTTGAGTGGAACCGTTCATTTGTTTATGATCAATAAAGAAATTATATTGTCGAATTTTGGTATTCGCGAGGTGGATTTCTATTGAGAAAGTAAAGTTGTACTTGAGTTTCGTGAAGAGTTGAGGACTCTTTGAAGTGAGCATTTCTCCTCGAAGTGGATGGATTGAATTAATTGGAAAAAGAAGAACGGCGCTTAATTACCATGAAGCTCATGGACGTTTTTTAATATTTTTACAGGTGGGCACACTTCGAGACCAGACCAACGTCCTGACAAACAAGTTGGTTGTGCTTTGATTTGAAAAAAAAATAATTGAAGGTACATTTTTGATATATATGTTTCAAAAAAATTTTTATCATATTATACATAATAGTGTAGACTTTGTAGTTCATGATAACAAAGTAGTAGTTCATTCGCAATCGCAAGGTTGATCGGTGCAGTCGCAATTTCTTAAGTGTTAACTCACAGCTCTTGTTTTTATTAAGTATTAAGTATTCATTTTATTTTTATTTTTTTTTCTTTTATTGTTCCGCCATCAAATACTGTGTACCTTGGTGAATCTAGTGATTAAAGCATATGAAACATATGAAGTGTGTCACTCTTAGTAGTTCATTTTAGTTTTCATGTGTAAACTATTGAAAGAATAAGGTGCAAAACGCGAAACTCAATAAGTAAAGTTAATCAACTTTGAGTACTTCACGATAAGGTTCATTGAACCAATTTGAGGTTCATTTTGAGTTTTCACGTGTAATCTATTGAAAGAATAAGGTGCAAAACTCGAAACTCAATTAGTAAAAGTAAATCAACTTTGAGTACTTCACGATAAGGTTCATTGAACCAATTTGAGGTTCATTTTGAGTTTTCACGTGTAATCTATTGAAAGAATAAGGTGCAAAACTCGAAACTCAATTAGTAAAAGTAAATCAACTTTCAGTACTTCACGATAAGGTTCATTGAACCAACGAAACCTTTGTTTCGTACCACGGTAACTTAATCCGTTACAACCGCTATACGTCATTCCGATCCACGAAAGAGAACACTGTAATCCACTGTAATCAACAGGTCCTCAGCAATGCTGCGGTGAGTGTGGGCATCCCTAACTCTGCCGGTATCTCTCACATTGGTGCGGGATTGACCAACCTAGTGGAGAAACCGGCTCAGATAGCGCCACTTCTAACTGTGCCAAAAATGAAGTCCATTTTTATCACCGAACTTATTCCGTCCACATCTACAGATGACATTATCCGTTATCTAGTTAATGTCTTTGGGATTGATGTGGCGGGAAACAACATCAAGGTCTTCAAAATATCCGAAAGGAGATGTGCCTCGTTTAAGATTATGGTTCCTCCTACACATTTCGATTCCCTCATTGACAAGTCAAGGAATTCCGCCCTAGGTCTAGTGCACGGAACCAATCTGCTAAGTCTTCCGCTTCTTTTAGTCATGCCCCAAATGCAATATCCCCTCATGCTCTAGACTTACAACAGGGAAAAAACGAACCGTCCTCTCACTCTACTACCAAAATGTGAGGGGACTACGAACTAAAACTCGGTCGACCTACACTTCCTCTTTAAATCTTCCCCACGATATAATCTCCCTTACCGAAACCTGGCTCTGTGACAGCATCAATGACCTAGAGATCCTCGACCACAATTACACGATCTTCCGCAAAAACCGTTCCCTAGGTGACCCTTTTCGACGAGGTGGTGGAATCCTTATTGCAGTGCGCTCCCCATTAGATGCTTCCCTTATTCCAACCAATCCTCATGAACCCCTAGAACTCCTTGTTATTCGAGTTCGTCTACCTAGGGTGAGCCTCATTGTTTTAACCTGCTATATCGCACCTCGGTCCCTCGAATCCGCCTACACGCACCTGATGGACATCATCGACTCATTGGCCCTCTCGCTCGTAGGTGAAGATCACTTTTTAATACTTGGGGACTTTAATACTTTGGTACACCAACGAACTCAAGACCCTAAGGAATAAACGAAACTCTAAATGGAACAGATACCCAGTCTCTGGCAGTCATGTCGACTACGTGGTGTTGTGACTGGGCCAAGACCACGTCACACATGTACGCATGCCTACGAAAAGAGCCCCTTTACCCCCCCCCCCTTGTAGTTAACAAGGGACCGCCCGTTCGCAGGCCAGAAACGCTGTGTCAGCGCACGCGCAGACAGTGTTGCACATGTGCAATACAATTTGCAACATTGTTTCCCAGCTGACGCAGCGTTCCGGGCTCCGATGTTGTCGCCACATCATTTTTGCAACTGTCGTAACATTGTTGCCCAGCGCGATCGGATTTCGGTGCACAAATAGAAGTCCGATCGCGTTGGGAAAAGCGAGAAGCGAAGAATGCTGATCGCGGGCATTCTTGGTCGCCATGCGTGACATGTCAGGAATGCGCGGTCAGCGGTTTTCGTCCGCTGATAAGCGACCGTAGAAATCACACGACGGTCAGTCAGCAGTCGGCAGTTGGAGGAGTTGGCTGTCGTCTCTGTTTTCGAGTCTCGTTTAACTAAAATCTTAAAATTCTCTTTTACAAAATTTAGAAGAAGTCCCAGTTAAAGATTACCAAAATCCTAGACAGAAAAATAAAAGTTTATTAAATTTTGAATAGTTTTTCTATAAATTTTGAATAGTGTTTAATAAATGAATGTTAAATAAATTTTTTAATATTAGAGGAAGTCCTAGATAAAGATTAACACAAAAATCCTAGATGGATAATGAGAATTTTATAGTGTTAAATAAAAAAA
The DNA here is from genome assembly GCA_963971475.1 of Chrysops caecutiens. NCBI lineage: Eukaryota > Metazoa > Arthropoda > Insecta > Diptera > Tabanidae > Chrysops > Chrysops caecutiens. The sequence continues at coordinate 30,968,910 of OZ020567.1, read as the reverse complement.
AAGGGAAAGGAACAATTAAATAAATGAATGTTCAATAAATTTTCAAATAGTAATCCCAGATAAAGATTACCAAAATCCTAGACAGAAAAATAAAAGTTTATAAATTTTGAATAGTGTTTCTATAAATTTTGAATAGTGTTTAATAAATGAATGTTAAATAAATTTTAAATATTAGAGGAAGTCCTAGATAAAGATTAACAAAAATCCTAGATGGATAATGAGAATTTTATAGTGTTAAATAAGAAAAATAAGGGAAAGGAACAATTGAATAAATGAATGTTTAATAAATTTTTCAATAGTTTAGAAGAAGTCCCAGTTAAAGATTAACACAATCCTAGACGGAAAAATAAAAGTTTATAAATTTTGAATAGTGTTTAACAAATGAATGTTAAATCAATTTTAAATATTAGAGGAAGTCCTAGATGAAAATTAACAAAATCCTAGATGGATAATCAGAATTTTTGAATAGTGTTTTAAAAACAATTTAATAAAATCCTAAATAAAAATTTTTTAGGAACAGTGTTTTAAGAAAAAAAAATATCATTTAGATTAATCCTAAGAGATCATTTATAGAGGTATTATGAATAAACTGATTGTCATAACCTGGAAATGTTGTTTGGAAATCGTATGTGAATGGAAATAGTTTTTGACGTGTAAAATTTGAAAAAAAAAAATTATGGAACAAAAGACAGGTGCGGGTGAACTTCTCCCACAAGCACTCCCCGTTTCCTAACTCAAGTTAGGAAGTTAAAACATTTGGTGGCAGCGGTGGGATTCTTGCCGTTTAGATCCCAGAAAAAAAAATAATAAATAAATTTATAATAATAATTCAGTGAAAGTGAAGTGAAAAGGGTTGCATGCTCCAGGCGAGCATGAACTAACCCCAACAAGATTCTTACGGGGCTCCAACCTTGCCCGCAACTATAGGGACCGGCGCGTCCACACCATAAAATAAAATTCAGGAGGCAAACCACAAACTCCGCAAGACGAAATGGAATCGTGAGTCGTTCGCCTTTAGTTTAAATTATTTGTTTAAAAAAAAAAGGGTTAAATTGAATATGAATTAAATATTCTATCAAATATTTTATTTTACACATTGGGAACAACTGGAAAACCTTGTAGGAGCATTGAGTCTCCGGGAAATCAATTTTTTTTATTAATTGAAATTAAGAAGTTAACTTGCTATATACATTCCAGGATTTGACAAGGTTTGATAGTCCATGGACTATACATAATGTGTAAAGTAGAATACTGCTGTTATATATAAATAATTTGTAACATTTTTGTAATTGGGATGATCCTCCCTTATTCCTTGGCTTGAATTTTTTTTTTCTCTTCCTCTATATCGTTTCCTTCCTCTCCTCAAAACTACCACAAACTTAAATATATATTCGCTTGCACATAAGGGCACTAAAAATTTGAAAAAAAAAAAAATTTAATAATAGTAGAAAACAGTATTTGAACAAGATATCGCGGAGGACGAGTATTAACACTAATGTTGTCATTTTCTTACCGGTAATTGCGTCAGTAATATAAAATCATATACCCTTATATTTCAAGTTGGACCGAAATGAGATTTTTAGCATTTACCTATATTTATATATATAACAATTTCTATAATTGCTCATTGTTTTCGCCTTCTAATTTTTCCATGGAACTGAATTTTTTTTTTTTCTCTTTCTCTCTTCAAGTACCAAACATTGTCCGGGACGTTTGGTGCCGATATTAAGTCCAAGAAGTCGTTTTCCTTCCTTTTCTCTCCCTTAGTTACTTTCGCTTGAACCTTTTTATATCAAGTATTGAGCATGCATTATCCTTTCCCCGGTATTTCTTAGCGGAACATATCGCTAAACTTACGGGGAACAACTGATCGTCTCCTTAAAAGACCTCCTTTATTTTTTTTTCTCTTTTCTTTCTTTCTTTTCCATAGCTGGACAAACCCTCTTTTACCTTAACTCTTTTAACATTCGAAGTTTTCATATTTACGATTAAGACCTTTTCTTTTGGGGCTCCCTTCAAAGACTATTGCAAGCCTTTGAGACCGTCCGAGAAATTCTAGAATGACCGAAAAGGAATATGCCTCCCAATTATTATTGATCGAGGATATTAGGAAAATACACGACTCAGTAAGGGATACAAAATCTACTAGAGTTTTGAGTAGTAAATTAAAAATCCTTTCCTCTCTTTGGGAAAATTTTCGTGACACGGACGAGAAGATTAAAAGTCGTACAAAGGTCGATCAGTCTCACGACTATATTAAACAAAGGTGCTTTGACACTGCAAAGGACTGGGTCGATGCCACTCAGGAATCTATCCAAAGAAAACTGCAGCAGTTAGAAGTATTAGAGTCAGATCCCTCTAACCCGGATCAGGGCGACGAACTTGAAGAGGTCGTCGTCGCCAACCCCGAAACCCTTCTACCTCTCCCATCACCACTACTCCAAACTCCCGATTGTCAAATCGTCAAAGCCTCTGAAATCAAAATGGGACCTAAGAAAACTCCAACTGCCCCTCGCGAGCAATCAGACGATGCCGGCGATTCGTCCCTAACGACGCACGTGAAGTTAGTAAGAGTCCAAAAGGAAAGGAGCAAGTTGCTGTTGAGTCTGGCCGATGAGGTAGAAAACCAGGACTTAGCTGGTCTTAGAAAATCTGTTCTTAATCGGAAAATCTCTAATCTCGACCAATATTGGGAACCATTCAAAGAAACCCACTTCGAGATTATTAAAAATTATAGTTCGGAAGGAGAAGATTCGGAATATTTCTCTTCTCAACTATACAAACGTAAGGAAACCAGGTACTACGCCGCTATAGACCTCCTGATGGAGCAGTCGGAGGAAGGTTTCTGTGAAGGACCGCCAATTCAAAGAGGATCCATTCCTGAAAATAAAATAGATTCACATCCTCTTCACTCGCTCTCTCTTTCTAATGCTCAAAATTTGATCCCTGAGTTTAATGGCAATTCCAAGGAATTGCACAAATTTTGCACAAATTATTCCTAGGAGTCATAAAGAGCAAATTATCGGGTACTGCCTATGACGTCCTAAAGTATAATCAGATCCTTTCGTGGCCCGACTTGAAAACCGCTCTTCGTAGTAAATTCGAACCAAGACTTTCGCGCTTCAACCTCCAAACCCAGTTAAACCAAATGAGACAAAAGTCCGGAGAAACCGTTAAAGATTTTGTCCAAAGAATCATTTCAAATCTCTCTCTCTTCAATGAGGCCACTAGGGCGTATAATAGGGACGAGATTCATTTGCGCTCCCTTCTCGCAGATAATGAAACACAGGCGATAAGAACATTTGAGGACGGACTATCCAATAGTCAACTGCAAATGCTGACCAAGGTTTACCAAGACAAGAGACTTAGCTCGATCACTGGTTACATATTGGAACACGCCGCTAGAATAGAGGTAAGAGCACCCCCGAACACACCTCAGAGGTACGAGTCTCCAAGAGCCTCAACCCTTCCTAACAGACCCTTTAGACAGCAACCCACTTGTTATAAATGCGGCATTGTAGAACAATCGACTCCAAAATGCCCTCAGAAAATTCAACCAACGTTTTTTCCTAATTTCTCTCATAAACCATCGAACAACTACCTGACATTTAGTGACCGACAGCAACCTGCTCCCTATTGCAGATAATGCAAACGGACAGGACATCAAATCTCCGATTGCAGGGCCCGAAACTTACTTCGTTCACCTCTATCCTCTCATACTTCTAAGCCCTGTCGAACTCCTTTTTCTGAACCCCATTCTAACCCTCAAAACCGCGCGATCAATGGTTATTCTTCAAACAGCCAGCATACGGTAAACTATCGGGAGCGGAGGCAAACGGTCGGCAATCCTCCGCAGGCGACCTCTCGAGCCGACACGAACCCCAACTTGATATTTCGTTCCTCCAACAACAATAACCAGTGAAGTTACCCCTCAACATTAAGTCAGGGACTCTCACTGTCTTTCTACCCCTAAACTTATGTAAAGATACCGACACAGAATTCATAATCTACACTGGCGCAGAAATAAGCTGAATCAAAGCGAATTCCCTAAGAGCCAACTGTGAAATCAATAACCACGTTATTTATAACGTTAGTACTCTTTTCTCTAAATCCACCCCCACCAAAGGCTCTATTACCGAGATACTGAATCTATCCGAAACAACGTGGATAGAACATCCCCTCCAAATAATCGACAATTGCTCCCTGAGCTACGACGGCCTACTAGGCCACAACTTTCTACTGAAAACGAATGCCGTCATAAATAATGGCGCAGGAACGATTACTCTGATAGGTAATGGGTCCTGCAACTACCTCCTCGGAAATACCCGTCAGCGCGTCCCGAAAAACGTACTAATTCCTCATGTACGTAAAGGAACTTCAAGTACACAACAATTCTCCGAGAAATCTCACCATTCGAGTCCTTCACCTTGCGCTGAAACGAAAGAGGACGAATACGCAACTATCCCGGCCCGGGCTGAAACTGTGATATTAGTACGAGCACCATCCGACGTCGAAATAGTTACCCTTAAAAGGGAGATACAACCAGGAATCATTATGGGCAATACTATTGCAAAACCAATCAATGGTTCGATTAAAGTACTCCTTTTAAACAACAACGAGAATGACGTAACTCTTTAGAGAGATGACATTCGCCTAGATTACCAGAATCTAGACGACTTCGACATAGTAACCACTGATTACGGTAAGGATCCCTTGAGAGGCAGAAAAAGGAAGCTGCATAATCTCGTCAAGCTGGATGATTGCAACTCAGAAGAAGCTATCAGTATTCGAGAGTTTTGTAAGGAATATAATGAGCTGTTTTTCCTTGAAGGGGACTATTTGACTTACACAAACGCGCCAACTCACAAAATCGAAATAATGAATAACCAGCCCCCCATTTATACCATACCTTACAGGCTACCTGAGGCTAACAAAAGGGAAGTGGATAGACAGATCCAAGAGATGTTAGGTAATGATATCATCAGACCATCATGCAGTCCTTGCAATTCTCCACTCCCGTTAGTCCCGAAAAAGCCGGATGAGAACGGTAACAAGAAATGGCGCCTGGTGGTAGATTTTCGAAAATTAAACGAGACCACAATAGGAGATGCTTATCCCCTGCCACATATCACCGAGATATTAGATCAGCTCGGAAAGTCCAAATACTTTACTGCTCTGGTCTTGGCAAACGGGTTCCACCAAATCGAAATGGACCCAAGAGGCAAAAAGAAGACGGCTTTCAGCACGCAATTCGGGCACTATGAATACAAGCGTATGCCCTTTGGATTAAAAGGCGCTCCTGCCACCTTCCAGAGAGCAATAAACAACGTGCTCTCTGGATTGCAAGGCATCCATTGTTTCATCTATATAGATGATATAGTAGTCCACGGATACAATCTCAATGAACATAACACCAAGTTAAGGGCGGTGTTCGAGGGATTGAAGGAAAATAACTTAAAGTTACAGGCAGAAAAATGCCATTTTTTGCGTAAAGAAATAATGTCCTCAGAGCATTTAATAACTGAAAGGGGAGTTAAGCCCGATCCTTCGAAAACTAAGAGTGTAAAAACTTATCCCAAGCCCAAAAGAGCAAAGGATATTCGGGCCTTTTTAGGATTCGTCGGATACTATCGATGATTTATCCCGAATTTCGCTAAAACAGCTTAACCTCTAACCAGACTTTTAAAAAAGGACACACCGTTCGAATACGACGCAATATGCGACGATGCATTCTGCGAACTCAAGGACTGTCTGATCAGGGCCCCTATCCTGGCATATCCTGATTTTTCTCAAGAGTTCTACGTCACTGCAGATGCTAGCAATCTGGCCATAGGAGCGGTCCTATCACAGAATACCGATCTCGGAGACCAACCAATAGTTTTCGCTAGTAGAGTATTGAACGACGCTGAAACTCGTTACTCTACTATCGAAAAGGAGCTATTAGCCATTGTCTACGCCGTCGAACAGTTCAGACATTATGTCTATGGTCGGAAGTTCACCGTGGTTACAGACCATAAGCTTTTGGTATGGTTGATGAACCTGAAAAATCCTTCGTCCAGGCTAATGAGATGGCGTATCCGATTGGAAGAATTCGATTACCAAGTGATATATAAAGCTGGTAAGTTGAACACCAATGCGGATACTCTCAGTCGCGCTATACCCGATGTCCAAGAAGAAGCACCCCAAGAAAACGTCAAATGCAATGTGAATGTCGTCACCAGAAACCAAGCTAAAAATCAAAGCCCCTCGGTAGAAAAACCACTATCAAATTCTACCGTTAAAAAGGTATCGTCCGAAGAACGCTCATCAAAAAACGAAGCAACTATAATAGAGAAGAATGATTCTCTCCTTCTGCTAAATAAATCCCCCAAATTCTTCCTACTACCCCTCCACGAAAGCTACCTAGGAAGGAGGTTAGAAGAAAAACTCAATATAAAAGAAGAGAACCTTACCCTCAATACCCATCATACCTTCGTGTGCACCCGGAACATTGAACACCACATATTCAAACTCAACCTCCCCACTCGAACCACTCAAGATCAAGAGAGGTTAAAGGAATCCCTCACAAAAATTAACGCGTATATCGTGTCTCTCAAATCGAAAGAAGTCCATATCTCCGTCCCCTTTACTATCTTACAGACCCAGTTGACTCTCAAGACTACTATTCGAGAAACATTCCGCCCGAATGAAATAACGGTAAACCTCTATTTTGACTCAGTCAGAGTTCTGGACTCCACGTCCGAGATAAACCAGGTATTAAAGGATTTCCATATATTACCTACCGGTGGACACCAAGGGGTATCGAGGACTATAAAAAGAATAAAAAGACAATATTATTGGAAGAGTTTAGCCACTGACACTTCCAAATTTATCAAATCATGCGACTACTGTCAGAAAAACAAGGCGTCAAGGAATCTTAAAATCCCAATGAAAATATCCAACCCTTGCTCCAAACCCTTTGAGAGAATTTACCTCGACGTAGTGGGACCTCTCCCAGTTTCTTACACCGGTAATAAATACATACTTACCTTCCAAGACGACTTGACTAAATTCTCAGAAGCTATTGCTATTAGTACTACCGATTCCAGCACTTTAGCTGAGGCCTTTGCAACCAATATCATATGTAGACATGGAATTCCGGAAAGTATACTCACCGACCAAGGAGCGAACCTCATTGCAGGGATGTTCCGTGAGGTTTCAAAACTCCTAAAGATTAAAAAGTCAACAACTACACCTTATCACCCGCAAACAAACGGAGCCCTAGAACGTAGCCACAGAACGTTGGTCGAGTACCTTAGATCCTACGTAGAGAAAGATATACAAACATGGGACACGTGGATTCCCTATGCAATGTTTGTATATAACACCACACCCCATTCTAGCACCAACTTCACCCCTCACGAACTTCTTTACGGTTTTCCGGTAGAGATACCAAATAACCTCAAAAATACGCCTACACTCTGTTATAACTATGAAAACTACGCAAACGAACTAAGGGCACGATTGCAATTTAGTCATAAAATCGCGAGAGAAACCATGCTGAAGCAAAAACTCAAGTCGAAAACCTACTACGACAAGGGAACCAAAGAAAAATGTTTCAAAATAGGGGATAAAGTCCTACTCGCGGCAAAAACCAAGGATAACAAATTTTCACCACTGTGGCATGGACCTTACACTATAACAAAAATAAATTCTAACGAAAATTCCACAATAATGTACAAAAATAAAGAAAAACGGGTACACAACAACGATCTTAAACCATACTACGAGAAAGACTATCGTCCTGGGTAAGACGTTAAACTGCACCCATAAATTTACCATACCTTTTTTCTCCACGTTTATCCTTGCTAGACTTAACAAAATCCCCCTTGGTTAATTTTTCCATGTTTTCTGTTTTGGTTGTGCTTGAGATCGTTATACTCGCTATATCAATCACTTTATTGATATTCTTCAAACCATCCGCAAACCATTGTGAACTTGATTTGACGTGTAGTAATTGATCTGCAAGACCCCTTTTTTATCCTCTATCGTCCTGGGTAAGACGTTAAACTGCACCCGCACCAAGTTGGCCCCTCCCCTTATTGTCCAAACCTTTTTTTTTCCCCTGTCCGGTGGTAATATTGACTCGTGGATGGCTTCTTAACGATTAGGCCGAATATTAGAACTGCAACTGCAACAAGATGCACCTAGCTAAGGTATTATTTCGCACTTATCTACTCCCCTTTCCCTTATTATTCGCTCTCCTCATGCTATGTGCTGAGTACTGTTGTCAGAATCTCTTCCTTATTAATAATCTTTCAATTGTCAATTCGCTCCTATTCTCACTAACGTGTTATTTTAATTCCCACGACGGTGTTAATTCAGACGGTGTTTGTAACAAAAATTTTATAGCCATAAGATAATTTTATGTAGCGCGCTAGCTATACGCCATCGGCATCCGCCCCGGGTTAGTACCCCTATGGGCCCAAGGCGAAGCCGCACTATGTCGCAAAAAGGTTTTCGTTCCACTCGATTTTTTTTTATGCAGGTCTCCTATTATCCTGTTTCTTTTTCTTCTTCCTTTGTTTTTCCCACCGATATTCTTATCCGGCCTCCCTGTCTCAGCCGAATATTTGGTTGTATTCAATAAAGACACCCATAGTAACTAACATAATATGCAAGAACGACATTTTCACCCAGTTGTTGAACGGGAAGGGAATAATGTCCCTACAACCAGGTTGCTACGTGAAAAACAAATGTTGAAAGCGTAGAAATTAACGGCAACCTATTACCATCCTTCAACCTTACAGCCTTATTGTTGGCGGACCCAGTTAATAATGGCTCAGCTCAAAATAAAACGTTCCTTATCCCTAAAATTAATCCGTTAACCCGTGACGAGATACGAGCTCTCTCCGAGTCTATAAGTAACCTAAAGGACGAAGAATCTAAGCCCCTCCAAGAACTGAACCTACACCATGTGCATCATTACACTATCCTTTATTTAATAATTGCACTGATGGTCGCATACTTCCTAATCTCCGTTTGTGTAAGAAGGAGACAATCTAATGTAAATGTAGCATTACCCCAGTCAACGAATTTCCGTATCACCCCTCCCCCCAGAAGGACTAAGAGCCAAATTGGAGAACATAAAGTATAAACATTTAACTATTACCCACTATCCCATTTCGTTTTCTTTTAGTTATTTCTGATTTTCCGAGACTTCCAAATATCACCATTTTCGAATGCCGCTAACATCTTCTTTCGCGGACTATCAACCGTCGTCCTAGGCACGACGTAAAACTGCCCTAACCAAAAACTCTTCGGCTACACTAAATTATTTCAATGTTAATCTCTTTAATCCTTTTGCATTTTTTGCATGATTCCTTTCATTATTAGCCCAAGGTAACATACATTCGGCAATACCAGCGGGAGTTCAATATTTCGTAAATTATTATTGCTTGGTTGCCATTTTCCGTATCCTTTGAAAAACCATTTCCCTTCTCGTCTCTAAAGTTCTATTTTTCTGACGTTTATCTTCGAATACATTAAACATGTTTATGTCTCGGTGGGTAGTAGGGCTTCAAAATCTCACTTACACCCAAATTCTCTTATTGGACGGAGAGAATTCACCTACCTCCACGGATTGCCTCTATCCTTTACCCTGTTATACAAACCCGGAACCAATAAAATCAATGTATACTAAATAAATCAAATAACTCCTATTAAAATCAAATAAGACAAATAAAAGAGGATCACCCCAAAAGGGACAGCTTTGTACTAGGTTAAGATACCTTAAGACATTAGAAATAAGAAAAAGAAAAATGTTACAAAAATTGTAAAGACACAAATGTCGTGTCATAATGGTTAAAACCATGTACTGTGTAAGAAAAGCCTAGAATAGATAAGCATATCCTTGTAAAAGAAAATATTTGTTTTTGTATAATCATTATTATCAAAAAAAAAGGGAGCGGGTGAACTTCTATTTAAAGCACTCCCCGTCCCTAACTCAAATTAAAAGAAATTGTAAGGACACAAATGTCGTGTCATAATGGTTAAAACCATATGCTGTGTAAGAAAAGCCTAGAAAAGATAAGCATATCCTTGTAAAAGAAAATATTTGTTTTTGTATAATCATTATTATCAAAAAAAAGGGAGCGGGTGAACTTCTATTTAAAGCACTCCCCGTCCCTAACTCAAATTAAAAGAAATTGTAAGGACACAAATGTCGTGTCATAATGGTTAAAACCATATACTGTGTAAGAAAAGCCTAGAATAGATAAGCATACCCTTGTAAAAGAAAATATTTGTTTTTGTATAATCATTATTACCAAAAAAAAAGGCAGCGGGTGAACTTCTATTTAAAGCACTCCCCGTCCCTAACTCAAATTAAAATAAATTGTAAGGACACAAATGTCGTGTCATAATGGTTAAAACCATATATTGTGTAGAAAAGCCTAGAATAGATAGGCATATCCTTGTAAAGGAAATTTTTTTTTCTTTTTTCAAAAAACAAACAGGTGCGGGTGAACTTCTCCCACAAGCACTCCCCGTTTCCTAACTCAAGATAGAGAGTTAAAACATCAAATGAAAAGAGATTGTAAGACACCAAGATGTGTTAGATAAGCTAGTTAGGCGTTAGATAAGTTAGACATTAATTGGTACAAAAAAAAAAAGAGAAACAAACAAAATTTTGTTTTCCCAAGGGGGGTGGAATGTTGTGACTGGGCCAAGACCAAGTCACACATGTACGCATGCCTACGAAAAGAGCCCCTTTACCCCCCCCCCCCCCCTTCTAGTTAACAAGGGACCGCCCGTTCGCCGGCCCGAAACGCTGTGTCAGCGCACGCGCATGTGCAATACAATTTGCAACATTGTTTCCCAGCTGACGCAGCGTTCCGGGCTCCGATGTTGTCGCCACATCATTTTTGCAACTGTCGTAACATTGTTGCCCAGCGCGATCGGATTTCGGTGCACAAATAGAAATCCGATCGCGTTGGGAAAAGCGAGGAACGAAGATTGCTGATCGCGGGCATTCTTGGTCGCCATGCGCGACATGTCAGAAATGCGCGGTCAGCGGTTTTCGCCCGCTGATAAGCGACCGTAAAGATCACACGACAGTCGGTCGGCAGTTGGCAGTGGTCGGTGGTGAGTCGTCTTGGACAGACTCGACCTCGCGGGTCCAAATTAAATTCTGTTTCAAATGTTTTAAGATAACTTCAGTGAACTAAGTTACAAATAAATTAATTAAATCCTGTTTCAAATGTTTTAAGATAACTTCAGTGAACTAAGTTACAAATAAATTAATTAAATCCTGTTTCAAATGTTTTAAGATAACTTCAGTGAACTAAGTTACAAATAAATTAATTAAATCCTGTTTCAAATGTTTTAAGATAACTTCAGTGAACTAAGTTACAAATAAATTAATTAAATCCTGTTTCAAATGTTTTAAGATAACTTCAGTGAACTAAGTTACAAATAAATTAATTACACGATGTAATGTCGTTTTCGACTGGGCACAAAAATCAATTTTTAAATCAATTTTTTTGAACTAGATCAAAAAATAATGTTCGACTGGTCAGAAAAATTGATTTATTGATTTTTACTCTCTTCGCGACGAATTAGTTCCGCACACGCCGGACGGACTAGAGATGGGGGTGATTTCACGTCACAGTGATTAAATCACCGTGATTTGAGCTTCCGGAATGTCACGGTGACTTTTTAATCGGAATCTAGGTGACAAAATCACAGGGAGTGTTTTTGTTAAAATTTTCAAAAATCGCATGCACCTATCAAAACTGACTGCTTACGCTCAGCCTCACGAGTGTAAGTGTACTGAATCTGAAAATTGAAATTTTCATACAGATGACTATTGTTGCCTTAAATTCAACCATCGTTTCGTTGTAGCACACACACACACACAACAGCTGTGAATGATCCCATGTGTTCAATCGAACTCTCGCTCTTTTCTCACATAAACCATGCATCATGGTGATTGAGAGTTGAGAGTGAGATACGCAACGATTCCGGTGTTCGTCGATTCCGGTGATCCAAACGATTCCAGTGATCAAACGATTCCGGTGATCGAGTCGATTCCGGTGATCGAAACGATTCCGGTGATCGAGTCGATTCCGGTGATCGAAACGAGTCCGGTGATCGAGTCGATTCCGGTGATCGAAACGATTCCAATGATGGGTGTGATTTTTTCAATTTTTGCTGAAAAACCAAAATTTCCTCTCCTTCCTACCTGCTTGAGAGTTTTTATTGTACCTGAGACAATTTTGAATGAATGAATTTTAAATTTTCTAACTATTTTATTGCTGTTACTATTTAGTAAAGTACGGACAATTTTCTTCCCTGTGTCTTTCATATGTTTCCATTATTTTGGAAACGAAGGCGCGGACCAAGTATTCAATGAATTAATATTAATGAATGTTGAAGTTGCGTTCACTCCTTTCATGAGTTTTTACTAATTAGCAAAGGACATCTGATAATTTTCGAGGAAATTTGGCTGAAACCCAGATATAAATAAGCGGGTGAACTTCCAGGCAGTTCATTCTTTTATGAACCTCAACGAAGTCATTTGATTTAATTTATCATTCTGAATATTGCAAAATGGCACATGTGCGAAAAGTGAAAATTAGTTCCATTTGGAATTGTTTCGACGATATGGCAGATGGCAAAGATATAGTAGCGCGTTGCAAGATCTGCAAAACTACGCTGAGTTACAAGACGTCTATCAGTAATCTCACGAGACATATGGATAGGAAGCACCCAACCGTGAAGTTCTGCTCATCGAAAGCTGCTGATGATGTACCAAGCAGTTCCCAACCATCAACGGATAGTCAACGAATGGAGCAGCGAAATGAGCCACTCCCCAGCCCCAGCAGCAGTGAGCAACGTCAGGAAAATGAGCCTCTCCCTGGACCCAGTGGAATTGTTGAGCAGAGACAAAACCAGCCGCCTCGCAGACGTTTTCCTGTTTCCCAACAAACCATTTCTTCCTATTATTTTGGGAAAATAATTGCGCCAAACGAAAAAAAAACAAATTGATAAGGTTTTGATGCGGCTGTTTCTAGAAGATTTACAGCCATTTTCAATAGTAGAAGATAAGGGTTTCCGTGCTTTCGTGCAAGCTCTCAAGACTTCTTATACCTTACCGGATCGAAAGCTGCTGGCAAACAATTACTTGCCAGCCCTTTATGAAACATGTCGCGTAGATAAAAAGGAATGTGTCGCAAAGGCAAAGAAGGTGTGCCTAACGACCGACATTTGGACATCCTGTGTCAACGACGCGTATATGGCAGTAACAGCCCACTACATAGATGACACATTTAACTTCCAAACAGTGCTTCTGGAGTGTTCTCATCTATCTGGAAGTCACACTAGCGCCAATATTGCACAGAATATTCTTCGAATAGTCAACGAATGGGGATTGCGCAACAAGGTCCTGATCATTGTGACAGACAACGCGAGCAACATGACGGCTGCCGTACAGAAGCTACAATACAAACACTTCGGGTGCTATGCCCGCACAATTAATTTAATTGTAAAAGGCCCGACAACGGGGGATAAAGCCAACCCAAGGTTAAAAGGAATTATCACCAAAACGAAGGAAATAGTGTCACACTATAAAAGAAGTGTGAAAGCAACGGAAAAGTTGCTTATTTACCAAAAGCAGAACATGCCGAATAAGACCCCTAAGAAGCTGCTCCAGGACGTGGCAACGCGATGGAATTCCACTTTCAAGATGCTACAAGGATTCGTAGAACTGGAAGAGGCCATCAAAGCTACGTTGGCATTGCTTGATGAAGAGTGGACACCCTTATCGTCAGAAGAATGGACCATTTGCCAACAACTCTGTACGGTACTGGAGCCCTTTGATGACATAATTACGGAAATGGGTGGAGAGAAATATGTTACGGGCAGCAAGTTGATAGTCGTCACCAGCGGAGTATTAACATTCCTCAGGAGAATGCTGGAAGATCCAGCTGTGGAGGAGGATTTATTTGGCGGGAACCTTCATGAGTTAATTAAGGAGTTACTGCAGAAATTTATTTCGGAGACAGAGACGAGACTTCCGAATCTTGAAAGCAGCACCACAATTGGAGTTGCAACAATTCTGGATCCTCGGTTCAAACTTCAGTTCTTCAAGAGTTCATCCTGTGCTGCAATAATAAAGAAGAAGGTAACTGATCTTGTTGTGGTCAACATTAGAAAGACACCATCCAGCTCACCACCTACAGTGTCGAATCTTTCATCAGAGCCACCACAAAAGAAGACGATGATGGTATACGACGAATATAGGATCATGACAAGCACTGTGCAACCTCAGGGTACACCAATATCAAAGGCAATTTCGGAAATTCAGCGGTATTTGGATGTCCCAAATATTGCCCTCGAAGATAATCCATTGGACTGGTGGAGAACCTTTCAACACAGCTTCCCCAACTTAGCGTGTCTTGTAAAGGAACACTTTGGATTCGTGGCAACTTCTGTGCCTTGCGAAAGACTCTTTTCTAAAGGAGGATACCTTCTCAATGAACGAAGGACCAGACTAGGCGTTTTAAAAGTGCAACAAATTTTATTTTTAAATTCAAATTTGAAATACTCGTAGATGTAAATACTAAATAAATGTTAAAATAAATATAGTTAAAAAGAAATTCGCATTTAAAATTTTTGTCAAATATGAGAACGTTCCCAAAAGAAAAACGTTCCGAAACCACGGTGATTTGTCACTGTGACCTTTGAATCACAGTCACTGCTCCGGCTGTGATTGCAAAATCACTCTTTTCCCCATCTCTAATACGTGATGCAGATTTGATGTTCGAAGTCGTTACTAGGAATCAGCGCAATCTGTTAGGCGCAAGTCAGGAGAAGGAAAGTGATTCGTCGTGCCACGTGTAAATGCTATTGGCGGTAGATTCAGTTCCACTAAGTTCAGGCGTCGTTCTCCACTCGCCGTAGCGAAAGGCCGTCGACACGACGTACCATCTTACAATAAAGGACCATACAAAGTGGTGGAAAAAGCTGACAAAGTGTTTAAAGTACAAATGGGAAGGCGCATCGTTGCAATTTCGCTGGACAGACTGAAGCCCGTGTTCATTTGGAAGGAAGGAGACCCACCTGGCACCTCAAACAGCATACCGTCAAGTAAAAAACCAATTTCGATTCAACTAAATTTTAGCTATTGTTAAATCTAGCGAGGGAGTAATGTGGTGACGCTCTGGTTGAGGAATCGGCTTCGGTATGACTAATGTATCGACGCTTCCGACAAGGACTCGGCGTCGGTCATTAGCAACTGAGGATTCATCTCTTCAGTCAGTCAATGTTAGACATTGAATGGATCATTTGTGTTTAAACGGTAAGAGTTAAAGTAAATTAAATTAAATTAAATTGAATTAAATTTGTTCAGTTCAAGCTAAGATAAAAATTATTCTTTCAGGAAATTCGTCCTTTATCCTTTTTCTCTGAAATGCATTTATGATCGTGACCTCCCACGATCATAACACTTTCATTATTACCGAATTCTATACTAGTTTCTTCTAGGTTATGACTTAATTTTTTCCCTTTTTCTCTTTTATTACATGTTTATGAAATATTTTCACTTTCGTACTTTATTTCCCTGAAGGGCAAAACAAAACACCCATATCTGGCAGCCAGATGCCGATTATAATTGGGTTTTCAACTTCCAGGTCAATTTCTAAAAAAACCCTATTTTTTATCCTTTCTAATTAGTCAAATGACCTTAGTCATAGTCCTTATTAAAACTAAAACTCTGTGGAAACAGTCAGTCGTTGACCAGAAACAAGGGTGACACGTCGTCACTACATACGTGAAAAGTATAAATCAGATAAAACGTCGCATTTTGAGAAACATGTAAACTCATAAGTGTATTTGAATCTCATGGGTATGAAACTCAAGTTAATTTTAAGTGTTTTCTGTTTTTTTTTACGTTTTAAATAATATAAATAAATGCTTTGTTAAAATAAATTGTGATTTGGTGTTAGTGAAAATTTAAATACCTATAATCGCTTAATAGCAATTGTAGGCAATTGCTCCACCACAAGGCAATGAGCAATTAACATTATGGTCCTTCGAGCCGGATTTAATCCGTTCTAACTTTCATCTTTGTTCAAATATTTCACAAGTGATAATTTAATCAACACCATATTGTAGCATACTCGGTCACTCACCTGTAGCATACTCGGTCACTCACCCGAGTCATTAAACCCATTATTTTAAAAATGTCATTTCACAATTCGAGAAATTCCCGTCAGCAGAATATTGCTAAATCGGCGTTAGCAATATTCTGCCAGTAACCAGGAATTTGCGGAATATTGCTAAATCGGCGTCAGCAATATTCCGTCAGTTACCGGGAACTCGCGACATTCAACATACGGAATTGGGTCAAACTTTCGACCCATATTTTTACTGACCTGGACAAATGCCCCTCCCTTTTGATTAAGTAAAACCATGTATAAAAAACCGAGGAAAGTTCAATAAATCATCAGTTGGAGTCTTGACACTGAACTGGTCGTTATTAACCCAAAAGACTTTCCCAGTCTCCCTAATTTATGCAACCAACCAACTAACTCCCTATCCTCTATTCCACTAAAGAGTTTAGCTAATACTCGCAGAACTCGGAAGTGGACTCCTAACCTTTTGTCGCTAGAAAGCTGCCCCAGGGAACAGAACACTACATGGCGACCGTGACAAAGAGCCAGTAATGCCGAAGAAGTTAAAGAAACATCCGGAACAAAACATCGAAAATTTGACGATTTGGCCGGCGGGGTACAAACCATCAACACAACCAATAATAGAAAGGCCTAAAGCAGGGACAGGAGAAGCAGAGTGCAGCTACAAACTTGGCCCTAGACCAAGGAACATTAAGGACGTTAGGAAAATAAATTTGAAACCCAAACTTAATAAAACTAAAATCAGAGGTGGTAGGCGTCAGAAGATAAAACAAAATATTGAAAAACTGAGTGAAATAATAAATAAATGTACAAGTGAGGAGGAAAAAACTAGGTTTAGCTTTTTGTTAGCAAAGGAAAAAAATAGTTTAAATAGGCTAAGAAAACACAAGAAAATGAATGTCAGTCAAATGTAAACAAGCTTTTCTTAATAAACGTATGGTTTAGATTAAAGAAAATTAACGATCGGACTTGTATATTAAAATAATAAAATCTCGACAACAGATTGTGACGAATTCAAATCAATTTGAGAAAAGCTTGGAATCTAATTAACTTAAAATGGGAACAACCACTTCAAAGAAAGCAGAAAACACTGGTGAGATCGTAAACAACTTAACAATATTAGATACAGTCTCAGTCGAAAATAAAGAAGTTGTCTGGTTGTTAATAGCCATATTGATCGTATTAGTCTTAAGTGAAATAGGCAAAGTATATTTGCAACACAGACGCGGACTTCGTAAGCGTTACCTTGCTTCACCTTCTAGGGTAGCTATAGTTGGTGGTAGTCAAGTGTAAAGAAAAATGAATAAATGGATAACCTAAACGAAATAATAAAGGAATTAAAAAATATAATATTAAACTTTAATAAGTTAGGCACAAAGAGATATACAGACAAAACATTAATAGAAAAAGAAGCAAGAGTTGAGGAACTTCTCGCACAAGCAAAAATCCTACAGCCTATACAAACCACTGAGGGACAAGCTCAAGAAATAGTAAAATCTTATTCACTTATATTAGATTTGGGGAAGGAAATAAAGTTACTCATTGCAGAACAAAGAGATACAAAAGGCACTAAAATGACGTTTGACATAAAGATGGCAACATCTCTGGTACCATACAGCGGAAAAGAAGAGGAGACAGAATCATTTTTGGAATCAATTGATCTATTGAATGACCTTACTGATGCGGCTGACAGACCAACTATGATTAAGTTTATGAAAACAAGAATTACCGGTAGGGCAAAACTTTCGATAACTTCAGACATCCAGACACTAGACAGGCCCCTCTTCCCCACTGGGCACTATGGGCACGTGCCCAGGGCCCCGCGATCGAATGGGGCCCCCTAGTTCCTGCCAGATTACCAAATGATAACCGATGTTTAGGTATTACCGAAAAACATTAATTTTGAAAAATCTGATGATAATGACTTACTACAATACCTACGCTTATTATATTAGCTTTAGTTTGCCGCATGCGGATAGCTATACCTTGTACAACATAGCTTGAACTTTTTGACAGATGGGTCAGTGATGGGAAACAGAAAATATCTATTGGTGTAAAAAATGTGTTGGCTAAATATGTGGCTGTATGTATGTTTTAAACTATTCAAAATAAATAAATTCATTCGTCAATCAATTTTATTGCACTAGACATAAAAACATTGGGTAGGTACCATTGTTTTCAGTTTTTCTATTTAAATTTTACTTCGAAGCAATAAAAACCACTTAAGACTTTCGGAAAATGCTTGAGTCCTTAACAGGTACTCTTATGTTGTGTGTCTATTCTTATGATTATTATCAATTTTTAATATTATTAAAATAAGAAAATATTGTTCGTCGTTGCAAAGTTATATCGATTTCAGATTTGACATCCGTCAAAACGAAAGATCAAACTAATAAATAAACAGGGTATAAGTACTCCACTCTCTCTCAAAAATGAGTTTTCCGATATTAGTATATTTAGGTTAATTTAAATACCTATATGTAAGTATAAGAATACAATTAAAAGAAAAATTATTAAATTAAAAAAAGAAGAATTATTTGATGCGGTGTGGTTTATGTCTTTAAGAAACCTATTCGAACGTCATTCGTAATACCAAAGACAAAAAAGGGGAATTCCCGACTCCCGATCGTCGTTTGACTTGACGAACGGGAATTCCCTTCAAGTATTTGTCTGCGATGTTGTGGCGTTTGTTTTGTTTGTAGTTGTTAGTTTGTTACTGACTGTGCTTGAGCTCTGACAAAAAAATAGTATTGTTTGATTAAATCGTCGTTTGTCTGTTTTGTGTTAGCGAATATTTTCGTTATAAAATTAATTAAATACTGAATTATAATATAAAATGTCGAAACGGTCATATCCTAGTGGATCTGAAAAAAGGAAAAAAGCTCTACATCAGAAAGAAGTAATTGAAAAGTTACCAAAATTAACATCATATTTTACTACTACTACTGGAGAAACTTCTGTAAGTAGCAATCAACTCATAAATGTTCCACATGATGACTCAGCTCAATTACAAATTGCGGGAATTTCTAAACCTTCATGTTCCAATTTTGAAAAAGAGATTGAATCAGAAAGCGACTATTCCTACGACGAAAGTGCAACGACTTCAGTAACTTCACTAAAACCGACAACTCCAACTGTGTCAATTGAACAGCAGTTTTCCAACACAGAAGAATTAATATCGCACGATCCCGCCGATTATTTTCACGAAAAGTTTGTTGAAATAAATCGCGAAATTTTAATTCGTAAGGGACCAGTATATTTTCAAAATAAAGATTCTGACTTTTCCGAGGCATCCAGAACCTACAAAGATGGTAATAAATTAGTGACGAGATATTTCAACAAAGCATTATTTATTCGCAAATTAAAGAACAATGAAAGCGTCGAAAGAAAATGGTTGCTGTATTCGCCTTCCAAATGCTCTGTATTTTGTTTTTCATGCTGCTTATTTAACCCAACTGATGTTAATCTTTGCTCTCGGAATGGATGTAATGATTGGAAGCATATTAATCACATAATTTTAACACATGAAAATAGCCCAGCGCATAAGCAATCTATGATGACTTATCTGGCACGAAGTAAAGCGGTTGGTAGAGTAGATATAGAGTTATTATCTCAACATCAAAAGGAAGTGGATTACTGGAGAAACGTACTTAAACGGATTGTAGCTGTTGTAAAATTTTTGGCATCGAGAGGGCTTCCATTTCGCGGCGACAATGAAATCCTAGGATCTCCAAACAATGGAAATTATTTGGGTTGTGTGGAATTATTGAGTGAATTTGATCCATTTCTTGCAGATCACTTAAAAAAATTTGGGAATCCTGGAAAGGGTAACATTTCTTATTTATCAGCAAATATCTGTAATGAGTTTATTGAAGTAATGGGAAAACAGGTTCTAAAAAAAATTATAAATGAAGTTAAATCAGCAAAATATTTTTCCATAAGCGTTGACAGTACGCCCGATCTGTCTCATATTGACCAGCTAACTTTCATCATTCGATACGTAAAAGACTGTGTTCCTGTTGAAAGGTTTTTGAAATTTATACCTATTAAAGAGCATAAATCTAAGTATTTAGCGGAGACCATCTTAAATTTTTTAGAGATACATGATATTCCCATAAAAGATTGCAGAGGACAAAGCTACGACAATGCTTCAAATATGTCGGGAAAGTATAGTGGTCTACAAACAAGAATCAAGGAAAAATGTGAATTTGCCACCTTTATACCATGTGCAGGACATTCACTAAACTTGGTAGGTGTCCATGCTGCTGGGTGTGTACCGGAGGCATCACAGTTTTTTGAAAGAGTTCAGAAAGTGTACAACTTTTTTTCGGGCTCTACCCACAGATGGAATATATTAACAGAACATTTAGGTTCAAAAAAAGTTGTTAAGAGTCTTTCACAAACCAGATGGTCAGCCCGAGCTGATGCAGTAAGTGCTATGCATGGGGGTTATAAAAGAATATTAGAAGCTTTAATCACCATCGCAAACGATACTGAAAAGGCACGAGAAACAAGAGACGAAGCCCTTAGTCTGTCTAGAAAAATGGGAAATCTAGAATTTATTATACTGACGGAAATCTGGAGCACCATATTGGAAAGAATAGACAAAACAAGTAATTATCTTCAGAAAAAAACAATAACACTGGACGTTGCAACCAATTTGTTGACTTCACTTTATGATTTTATTACTAACCTCAGGGATAAATTTGATAACTTCGAATCATCTGCCAAAGAAAATAACCCAGAATCTGACTACAAAGATCTATCTCAAAGAACAAGACGTAGAAGCTCACGGCTGATTTTTTTTGATGGCTCTGCGCCATCAGTCCAATTGAATGGAAAAGAGCGATTCAACGTAGAAACCTTTCTCCCAATAATCGATACCTTGAGTGTTCATCTAAAACAGCGACAAAGTTCATATGAGACCGTCAGTCAACGTTTTAGTTTATTTTTTCACTTAAAAACTCTGAATTCCGAAGAGATACGACAAGGATGCAAAGAATTTTCTCAAATCTATCACGAAGATGTAAATGAAAAAGAGTTAGAAATAGAATGTCAACATTTAAAAGAATACTTAAAAAATGTTCAGAGTGAAAATGAAGCATCTAACAGTGTACAGGAAGTATATAATCTATTAAAGCAAAACAAAATTGAAGACACATTTCCTAACGTAGAAATTGCATTGAGAATATTTTTAAGTATGATGGTAACTAACTGCAGCGGAGAACGCTCCTTCTCCAAATTGAAACGAATAAAAAATGAATTAAGAAGTACAATGCTTCAAGAGAGATTAACTAGTTTGTCGCTGATGTCCATAGAATGTGATATTCTCAATACCATAGATTTTGAAGATGTGATTAACGATTTTGCTCATCTTAAATCTAGAAGGGTACCTTTGCAATCAACATAGAATTAATCTAAGGATTTTATGTTAAGCGAGTTACTTTTGTAGATTATTTTTTATATTTCCTATTTTTTTTATAGTTAGTAACTAAATAAAAATAAATTTAGAACCTTGTTTGTCTTTCTTTATCTATTGTAACTAAATAGTGTTTTCTCAAGGTCCTAGGGGCCCCATGATCCTAATGTGCCCAGGGCCTCAAATAGTTTAAAGACGGCCCTGACACTAGACGATATAAGGTCAAAACTACGCCAAAAATTTACAACGAAATTGTCATCAGATGCAATCCTGGCACAGTTGAAAGCGACGCAGCAGGGTAGCAGAAATCTGCCTGATTATATTAGGCAAATAGAAAACCTCTCAAGTCAACTAACAAGGGCATTCATCTCAGAGAATGTCACAAGTACAGAAACCGCTGAAAATCTAGCAGAAAAATTCGCCAAACAAGCGCTGATATTTAACCTTTCTAACCCAGAGACGTCATTAATACTAAGAGCCACAAACTATACAAAGCTATCAGACATTGCAACCAAGGCGATCGCAGTAGACAAACCAATAAAGACGAACGTTTTGCACTTCAACGCACGTAATAACAAAACGCAGGGAAACTTTCGAAATAATAACAGATGGCGACCTGATAACCAACATCAAAGTTATGGCCATTCGAACAATTGGTCCCCACGAAATTACAATACGTCAACACGTAATCAGAATACAGACGGACATAGTCATCACGGATATAACCGTTATCAGCCCGCGAACAATTGGCGGAACAATGGGAGACGAAATAACCAACGGGGTAACAACCAATACATGGCAAACAACAGAAATAATGATCAAAGAATATATAGCTGTAGTTCGGGGGAATACCAAACCCCCCAGCAAGATGCCAACCAGAATCAGTTGGGGGGACAAATACCAATAGGAGAATCTTCAATTTAAACCTAAATTTGACAAATTTCATAGTAGCCTATGTTGAAATGTGCGGTAGAAAGTGTATTTTCTTGGTGGATACTGGAGCCGATATATCACTCTTCAAGCGGCATTTAATTAAGAATGAACTAGAAATGCTGTTGAATTATGCAAAAATCACATGTCTGGCAGCACTAAACTAATCTCTGTAGGTACGCATCCCAGAGATCAGTTCAATGCATAGCGTAGGGGAAATATTAGGGGCAAGTGCATCGGTCATTTACCCACGCGAGCATCTTATTTTTTCTCTTAACCTTCTTCTTCAATTAGCCGCCTTGATGTGCACATTAATAAACCGTTCTAATTCGTAATTAAAAGTGTTCTTGTTTTATTTAAATTCCCAATAGGTTATGGGCCCAGAGTCCAAAATTGTTTAATGTATATTAAATTATTAATTAAAATATTAATTATTTACAAAAAGCGAATATAGACTTCCCGTCGCGTTTTGTAGCGTAACCTAGCTAACGTGCTAAATTATTTTATATTTAATAAATAATTCGAATCGTTTTATTAGTGTAAATGTGAAAATAATAATAGTGTCATATTAAAATAATAATAAGTACTTCAAACATAATAATAATAAGTACTTTAAACATAATAATAATAATACGTGTAGAGATAAATAATAGTAGGTGCAAAACTATTTTATTTTGTACCAGAAAAACATACGTAAGTACGTGTAGCAAATAAAACTGTGTGTGTAGCGTGGGGTGATATTTTTTCTGGTGCTCGCTCAATTTCTTTTAATTTATTTAAATAAATAAAAAAAAAAAATTAATAATTAATTAATTCTAATTTATTTAATTGTTTCAAATTTATTTTATTTAAATATTCAAATCAGTTTATTAGTTTAGGTGTGTATTAGTTTATACGATTGTGTGCGTAGCGTGGCGTCAGTTATTTTGTCTTAATAAAAGCTGTGTGCGTAGCGTGGCGTCAGTTATTTTGTCTTAATAAAAGCTGTGTGTGTAGCGTGGCGTCAGAGTTGCTATTTTAATAAAAAATATCGCGTTCTAATTTTGCTTAAATTTTTTAATTAAACTAATACTTGAAAATTTGAAAAAATTAAAATATTGAACTAATATCTACAAATTTTACACAATGAATTCGACACGCGTTAAAAGAAATATCGAACCATTCGACGGTTCAGATTATATAGTTTGGAAAATTCGAATGCGTGCTCATTTGAAAGAACTTCAACTAATTAACGTAGTTGATGATGTGATACCAGAAAATAAAACAACTGAATGGAACAGTTCAAATGACAAGGCAGTGAACGAAATAATGGACTATTTAGCAAACTCGCATATTGGTTATGTTAGCGGTGAAAATCCAATAGCGAAAGAAGTATTTCAAAAATTGGACAATACTTACGATAGAAAAAGTCAAGCTACACAAATGGTTCTTAAGGGAAAACTAATTAATTTTAAATTAAAGGACGGTGTTGGTTTAAAAGAGCATTTCGGGGTTTTTGAAAAACTAGTGTCGGATTTAATTTCCTCTGGTGGGAATTTGTCTGAAAATGACAAAGTGACTTATTTGGTACACAGTATGCCAAAAATGTATGACTCGGTATTGGATGCAATTCGCACTTTATCCGATGAAGAGATGAATTTACAATTTGTAAAAAATCGTCTTCTTGACAAAGAAACTGCACTTAGAGAATCAAGTAGTGATACAAGTTCAAAAGTGTTATATACGGGGACCGATCAATTATCCAACCGAGTTCAAAATTTCAACAAAACTCGAGGACGAGGTTCATTCAGAAGGACAAGAGGACGTTTTAATCCAAGGAATAATTTCAATAGATCTCGGAATATAGACAGAACAAATCAACCGAAAAATAGAAGAGAATGTTATTTCTGTGGAAGAGTCGGACACTTTGTAAACGAATGCAGATATAAGGCACGCTACGAAAATCACCTGAAATCAACAAAATCTAGGAACGGGCCAGCTGCACATGTCAGTTCAGAATTATGCAAGGAAGCAAATTTTTCTTCGAGCTATTTCGCCGGTATGGCTGGTAACATAGAATCAGCCAAATTAAATGGAGCTGAATTTATTATTGATTCTGGTGCCAGCCACCACATAATCAACGACGACTCCTTTTTTGAAAATTATTTGGATTTGAAACCACCAATTCAAATTCAAACAGCAAAAATAAATTCATACATTTATGCCACTAAAGAAGGTACTGTTAGGATCATATCTAATACCGGAAAACCAGGAATATTGGAAGGAGTTCTATACTGTCCAGAGGCACCAGTAAACCTCATATCAGTGAGGAAATTTCAGATGGCTGGTTTTGCAACTACTTTCAATGCTGATGGCTCAATAAGTATAAAAGGTAATGACAAAGTTATTATGATAGGAAAATTAAATAATAATTTACCAAACCTAAAGTTAAATTTAATAAAAAGAAAGACTTTTGCCAATATTTGTAATTCCAAAAGTAATTATGATTTATGGCATAAACGATTAGGTCATATTAATATAAACAAGTTTAATGAATTAAAGAACAAAAAAAATGTTTTTTGATACAAACATAATTGAATTAATCAAACCAAATGATAAAAATTGCGAAGCCTGCATTTTTGGGAAACAGGCAAAATTACCTGCAAAAAATACAAAAGACAAAACATATATAAATAGACCATTGTTAAATGTACATTCAGATATATGCGGCCCGATCACTCCTTCTTCACTAGATAACAAAAATTATTTTATAATTTTCAAAGATGAATATACACACTACTGTATTACATACATAACAGCTTATAAATCAGATTTGCCCTCAGTATTTAAAGATTTTGTTCAAAAGAGCCAAGCAAATTTTAATTCAAAGATTGTTCATTTATATATAGATAATGGTAAAGAATACATTTCGAATGAAATGAAACAATATTGCGTCAACAATGGTATTAGTTATCACTTAACTTTTCCCCGTACCCCACACCAAAATGGTGTATCTGAAAGAACAATTAGGACAATTACAGAAAAAGCTCGAACGTTATTAATCGACGCCCAATTAAGTCAAAAATTTTGGGGTGAAGCAGTGCTAACTGCAACATTTTTAATCAATAGAGTACCAACAAGGGCATTAAAGGGTATTGAAACTCCTTATGAACTCTGGCATGGTAAAAAGCCACAATTAAAATATTTAAAAGTTTTTGGATCCACCGTTTATGTTCACAATAAAGTTAGGACAACAAAATTTGAATCAAAGTCTTGGAAGGGTATATTAGTGGGGTATGTTCCAAATGGGTATAAAGTTTTCAATCCTGAAACTAATAGATTTATAAATGCAAGAGATATCATTGTTGATGAAATATCGTATTTAACAACAAGGCCAAAAATTATTATAGATGAATCAGAAAAGTCAATTGAGCCAACGAAATGGTTAAATGATATACCTGGTAAAAGCGAACCAGATGAATTAGTAATACCTGACAATAGTAAGTCAGAAGAACCAAAACTGAACAAATTATTACCTGACAAAAGTAAGTCAGAAGAATCAGAATTACCTGGTATTAGTATACCTGACGTAAGTGAGTCAGAAGAATTAGATTTGTGTGAAAGTAGTAAGCCAGATGATGTAAATATACCTGGTACTTGTAAGCCAGATGAAATATTTAAAAGAAAATTAAATAATTTGTCTGATAATACCTTAGATGAACAATTTCAAAATAAAAAATTTAAAGTTAATAATGAACAATCAAACTCTAGTAGTGATTTAAGAAGGAGTGATAGGTTTAAAAATAAACCAAAGGTATCATATGATGATAGTAATTGTATTTATGATCATATAATTTATCGAGCAGAATCTTTTGCCAGTGATCTTCCAAAATGTTTTCAGGAAATTAAACTTAGGGCTGATCGAGAGCACTGGGAACGAGCTGTCCAGGATGAGCTAGATTCACTTCAGGCCAACAGGACGTGGACTCTAGTACAAAAGCCTAGAGATAAGAATATTGTTGACTGCAAATGGGTATTTACTATTAAAACTGATGAACTGGGAGATCCTATTCGTTACAAGGCTAGATTAGTGGCTCGCGGTTTCAGTCAGCAATATTTAGTTGACTATAATGAAACTTTTGCTCCCGTAGCTAGAATTGCAAGCTTTCGATTTTTACTTGCATTTTCAAACCAGCATAGTTTATTAATAAACCATATGGATGTAAAGACAGCCTTTTTGAATGGTGTGTTGAAAGAAGAAATTTTTATGAAAATTCCTGAAGGAGTTAAATGCAACAATAATTTAGTTTGTAAATTAAATAAAGCTTTGTATGGATTGAAACAATCTGCCAGATGCTGGTTTGAAACGTTTGAAAAGTCGTTGTGTCAACTAGGATTTAAAAGTTCATCAGTGGATAGATGTGTTTACATTCTAGATAAAGGCAATATTTCAACAAATATCTATATTATACTTTATGTAGATGATTTAATAATTGCATCCAAACATATTACAGAATTGAATAAGATCAAAAATTTTTTGACAAATAAATTTCAAATGACAGATTTGAAAGACATTAAATTGTTTCTTGGAATAAGAATCTTAAGAGAAAATGGAATTATAAGTTTAGATCAAACTTCCTACATTAATAAAATTTTACGTAAATATAATATGTTTGAATGTAAACCAAATAAGACTCCAATCATAGAAAAGATAGAGTATGATAAGTTAGATTCTAATGAACATTATAATGCACCTTGTCAGAATCTACTAGGCTGCATCATGTATTTGACAGTTTGCACAAGGCCAGATTTAAGTTTTGCAGTTAATGTATTAAGTAGATTCGTAAACAAAAATAATAAAACAGTTTGGCAATATTTGAAAAGTGTGTTGCGGTATTTAAAGGGAACTTCCGATTTAAAGCTAGTTTACAAAAGAAATTTAGGTCAAAATTTTGAAATTATAACGGGCTATGTGGATTCTGATTGGGCAGCTGATAAAATAACTAGGATAAGCACTACAGGTTTTTTATTTAAAATGTATAATAATTGTACTGTTTGCTGGAATACGAGAAAACAACGATCAGTTGCCGACTCATCTACGGCTGCTGAGTATATGGCTCTGTATGAGGCGGCAAAGGAGGCATTGTGGTTGAAGGCGTTGGCAGAAAGTGTGAATATGGTTATAGGCAAGGTTTTATTGCTCGAAGATAATAATGGATGTATTGCAATAGCAAATAATCCCGGCAGTCATAAATTAACTAAACATATAGATATTAAATACCACTATTCTAGGGAACAAGTAGAGAAAGGTAACATAAAATTACACCACATTTCAACGCAGGAACAAGTAGCTGATATGTTGACGAAATCTTTGGGACCAACCAAATTTTTAAGATGCCGAAAACAAATGGGCCTGGAGTGATCACTTTGTATAACATATCATAGTTTTAACATTTACTTATATATATATATATACAGAGTAATGCGAATGTAGAGATTTAAATTTTAAGTTTAATTTAATTGGTCTGATTAGGTTTTCCTGGGTTTCCCTAATCCTCGCAACAAATGTTGGGCCATGTAATTTTCCCAGAGCGACATCAAGAGGGCTAACTGAGATTAATTATATATTAGTTTTATATAATTTTGGTGAGAAATGATTTTTGAGGGAGCGTGTTGAATTATGCAAAAATCACATGTCTGGCAGCACTAAACTAATCTCTGTAGGTACGCATCCCAGAGATCAGTTCAATGCATAGCGTAGGGGAAATATTAGGGGCAAGTGCATCGGTCATTTACCCACGCGAGCATCTTATTTTTTTTCTTAACCTTCTTCTTCAATTAGCCGCCTTGATGTGCACATTAATAAACCGTTCTAATTCGTAATTAAAAGTGTTCTTGTTTTATTTAAATTCCCAATAAATGCTGATAAAAAGCAACCAGTCAATTATAATGAAGCGGCTAATTAAAGCAAATAAAAACGAATCAATGGAATCCGCATTAGAGCGAGAAATCCAAGGATTTGAAGATGAAATGTATAGTAAAATTCAGACAAAGACTCTGAAGCTTTCTGCAGAAAGTGAAGTATTCAAATACATAACCATGGTTGCATTCAAGAAAATAGCCAATAAGAAGCTAAAGAAGTTAGTAATAAAAATATTTAAACCACCAATCTCTTTGTCAGATCCGGAAAGGATCAAAGAAGTACTACAATTATACCACAACACACCTACAGGAGGGCACTTAGGACAAGCAAGACTGTACAAAAAGCTGAAAACCATGTACCTTTGGAAAAACATGAAAAAGTCCGTAGCAAGGCATGTTAACAGCTGCGAGCAGTGCGCAAGAAACAAGCACCAAAAGGAAACCCGAATGCCAATGCAAATAACAACAACTCCGGTTAGAGTCTTCGAAGTAGTATCAATAGACACTGTCGGTCCGTTCACTAAAACGGTGAACAACAACAGACTTGCCCTAACATTGCAATGCGACCTTAGCAAGTACGTTGTGATTATTCCCAACAAGGATAAGGACGCGAACACGGTGGCAATGAATGAATAAATGAATTCATCCTTCGATATGGTCTAATGAACTATATCAAAACAGACCTAGGTACCGAATATAAAAACCAAGTGTTCGATGAGATATGCAAACTACTTCATATAAAACAATTGTTCGCAACGGTAGCTCATCCTGAAACAATTGGAGCATTGGAACGAAATCACAAGTGCCTGAATGAATACTTAAGAAGTTTCGTTAATGACACCGGGGACGATTGGGATACATGGGTACCTTATTATGCATACTGCTACAACACTACACCGAATACAGTACACAATTATACACCATTCGAGCTTGTTTTTGGAAAAACATCTTCCATACCGGCAGAACTTTCCGCTAAACTTCCAGACCCTCTATACAACCACGAAATATACAGTAAAGAAATGAAGTATAGACTACAGAATAGCATAGCTAAAGCAAGGAAATACTTACTTGAATCCAAATCAAAAAGAGTAGCTAATGAAAACCAGAGTTGTAACCCAGTATCGCTGAATATAGGAGATAGAGTATTTATAAAAGTTCAAAATAGACGCAAACTTGATCCTCTATTCAGTGGTCCATGGGAAGTTACAAATATCTCATCAGTAAACTGCACAGTTAAAAACATAAACAATAATAAAATAACTACTGTTCATAAAGAATAATAAAATAACTACTGTTCGGCTCAACAGCAGCATTACCAACGGCTCAACAGCAGCATTATCCACGGCTCAACAGCAGCATCATCCACGGCTCAACAGCAGCATCATCCACGGCTCAGCAGCAGCATAATCAGCACCAAACCGGTAAGCTCGTTTCATTTTCATCGCCATATCCTATTTTTTCCCCATCCTTGTCAAAATGCCTGATAACGCCGAAGTTCTTAAAACGTTACATCATAAACGGGGCATAATACATAGAGCCATAACGACCTTCATGAAAATTATTGATGACTGGATCAATCACCCCGATGATCGCGACCCTGACTTCTTACAAGCATCTTTCGAGACCCTAGAATTAAACTTTGCAAAATTCTACGACATTCAAGAGCAAATTGAAAAAATTGATGAAAAGGCAGTTGAAGAAAGAGAAAAATATGAAACATTTTATAACCGGGCAAAAGGCCAAACCAACGAATGCAAGTCAACGAATGCAACTCCTGGAGACTCTGTACAATCGGTTTCACCTCAGATTGTACAACAAACTGAGGAACTTAGTGTCACATTACCGTCAGTAACGCTCCCAAACTTCAGTGGATCGGTTGAAGAATGG
This sequence comes from Chrysops caecutiens, assembly GCA_963971475.1. Lineage (NCBI taxonomy): Eukaryota > Metazoa > Arthropoda > Insecta > Diptera > Tabanidae > Chrysops > Chrysops caecutiens. Next base: position 30,938,598 of record OZ020567.1, on the reverse strand, counting down.
CCAACCTTCATTGATAATTTCACAAGAGTCATCCACGATCAGCCCCGGTTACCCATAATCAGAAAATTTCAGTATTTAAAATTATCATTAAAAGGAACCGCGGCAGAGACAATTAATTTTATCTACTAGCTTTGGAAACATTAAAAAGGAAATATGAGTGCCCTCGAAAAATCATGAGAAAACACTGGTCCATTTTACGCGATTACCCCAAACTGGTTAAGGACACACCAGCCGCAATCAGTGATTTCTTAACTACCTTCGACCTCCATATCCAAGCGTTGAAAAACATGGACGCGCCCGTCGATCAATGGGACTTGCCACTCATTGAACTCATCCTGTCCAAAATTAGCAAATCCACAACCTGGCATTGGGAACTGTCACTGACTGACAAAGTCATGCCATCATATAAACACTTAATAGATTTCTTAGAAAAACGTGCGAACTGCACTGATTTTAATACCGGCGATCAACCGCAACAATTTAGTCCACGTACAGAACATGTCAGAAATAGAAAACCAAATCCCCTTGGCAGTCAAGCATTCGTAACATCTAATGTTACACCAAATTCGACGAAAAAATCAGCTTCTTGTGTTGTCTGTTCCCAAATTCACCCAATATATCGATGCGTGACTTTCCGACAACTGTCTGTTGACGAACGAAGGAAAACAGCGAATAATCTTTCGTTATGCTTCAATTGCCTTGGTCAAAAACACGGCATGCGGGAATGTCAGTCAAAAGGTACTTGTCGCGAGTGCAATGCCCGCCATCATACATTGATGCATCAACCACAACCCAGCGTTTCAAGAGTAAATGACGAAACAACCATCCCCAACACATCTAGAACAGAAAACCCATCAAGAGCATGACTAGAACCACTCCAGTCATCGAGATCTAAGCCAGTCGCCTTTATAGTTAATGCTTCCATCGGTACATTAATGGTTACAGCAAAAATCAATGTGTTGAACAAAGCCAATCAATCTATCGAATGTCGAACGTTAATCGACACATGCGCTACCTCAAATTTCATAACTGAAGAATTTGCACGGAAACTCGGATTCAAGGGTCGAGAATGCTTGGTACCAATTGGTGTTCTTGATGGCCATACAACTCTTTCAAAAGGCATGATCACCACCAAAATAGCATCTGGAACTACAGGTTACAATCGACTGGTAACATTTCTAATCATCCAAATCCAATTTTGTTCCGCAAGAATCAATAGAACGAAATTTGGTATCCATACCCAAAAACATCAGACTCGCCGATCCCGACTTTCACAAGGTTGCTCCAGTCGACATGCTCTTAGGTACTGGTATCGCGCTTTCATTGCTTTCAGTGGGACAGATAAACTTATCACCAGAAGGAGGTCCCGAACTATTTCTTCAGAAAACCAAGGTCGGATGGGTCATCGGGGGGAGTGCACCGGCTGCCCGAGCACCGCGTAGGCGCACTTGCCATCTAACGACAGACCTTCAATTCGACATATCAAAATTCTGGGAGATCGAGGAATGTATCGGAACAAAATTCACTACAGAAAATGCATGTGAAGAACATTTTTTAAACAATTTACAACGTCGTGAGGATGGACGATATATTGTAGCCTTACCCTTTAACGAAACTAAATCAAAAATTGGCGAGTCTCTGTCTATGGCTCGCAAACGGTTATACACGTTACAAAAGAAACTATCATTAAATACAGAATTAAATAAGCAATACCGCGATGTATTAAATGAATACATAGATCTTGGTCATTTATCAACAATAAATAAATCTCAAGAAACCGAAACAGGATTCTACCTGCCCCATCATGCCGTCATGAAGCCAGGTAGTCTTACTACAGCCGTTCGAGTGGTATTCGACGGGTCTGCGAAGAGTTCAACAGGTATATCATTAAATGATGCATTAATGGTCGGACCAACCATACAAGCCGATTTAATGACATTATTACTACGTTTTCGCAAACACCCAATAGTGATCACAGGAGATATCGAGAAAATGTATCGTCAATTTCTCGTCAAGCAAGAGGACCGGAGATATCAGAGAATTTTATGGACAAACGAAAAGGGCGAGGAGCAAATTTACGAACTAAATACAGTCACCTTCGGACTATCATGCGCCCCATATCTAGCAGTTCGTTGCCTTCACCAACTAGCACGAGATGAACAAGTAAATCATCCACTGGCCTCCAAAATTATCCAAGAGGATTTCTATGTCGATGACCTATTGACAGGTGCCAACACCATTGAAGAAGTCGTGCTCATACGCAACCAACTGACGCAACTCCTTCATTGTGGCAGTTTAAAAATCAGACAGTGGGCGTCCAATGACCCAAATGCTCTAAAGGGATTACCGAAAGAGAGTATCAATAAACATTTACTGCTCCAAGACACAACAACTATAAAAACTCTAGGCATCAAATGGGACTCCTCACAGGACACAATTACTTATAATGTTAGTACATCGGATACATTTGGAAAAACAACAAAGAGATCAATCATGTCCACTATCGCTAGGATTTTCGATCCACTTGGTCTATTAGCCCCAGTTGTCATCACCGCCAAGGTAATCATGCAGAAATTATGGGCATTAAAACTTGATTGGGACGAATCCTTACCACTTGATATCAACACAGAATGGGCTCAATACTATCAACAACTACCAACATTAAATGACATCACCTTTGAGAGATTGATCATTGTCAAAAATCCGCAAGTTTTGACGCAAGGCATACGGTGCTTCGTCTACGTCAGATCTGTCAACGAATCTTTCAAATCAAAAACTACACTACTTTGCGCAAAATCGCGAGTAGCCCCACTAAAACCGACAACTATTCCTCGCCTAGGACTCTGTGGTGCGCTACTACTTGCTAATCTCATTACATATGTCAAAAGGGCCTTGAAACTTAATGTTCAAAAAATTATCTGTTGGTCAGACTCAAGAATTATGTTACACTGGTTAAAAACATCTCCACAACATTTAAAAACCTTTGTCGCAAATCGCATAGCACCAATCCAAGAAAAAACAAACATTGATGAGTGGAGACATATTAGAACTCACGACAACCCAGCAGACTTAGTGTCCAGAGGAATCTCACCTGCACAATTTAACAGTTCACAATTATGGAGGAATGGTCCTTCGTGGCTAGACCAACCAGAAAATACCTGGCCTCAACCTCTTGTAACCTCCATAAACGAAGAATTACCAGAAATTCGTAAGGTGCAATGCTTCAAAATTGAGACGACAAACGACGATTTACTTCTAAAATACTCATCTTTACACAAACTACTGGATATCATAAGTTACTGCATGAGATTCAAGAAAGAGAATAACCACAAGGGTTTAACCACGGTCACAGAACGTCGTTCAGCATTAACAAAAATTCTCAAAATAATTCAACAAACAGAATTTGCAGATGAAATCCACTGCCTTACAAAGAAAAGGTCACTAAATAACAACAGTCGACTACTTCAACTTAATCCATTCATTGATGACATTGGCCTCATGCGTGTGGGTGGTCGACTAAAGAATTCATTCATGCCATTTCCCCAACGTCATCCAGTGATCATCCCAAAATCTCATCACGTCACGAAGTTAATAATTGAAGCTGAACATCGTCAAGGCTTACATTCGGGAATTCAAGCGACATTATACGCAATTCGACGAAGGTACTGGATCTTAGATGGACGGAATCAAGTACGAAAGATAGTTAAATCTTGCATTACTTGCTGTAAATTACAACCCCCATCAATACAATACAATACAATGGGTGACTTACCTGCGTCACGAGTAACAGTAGCCAGACCATTTAGCCGCGTAGGTATAGATTATTGCGGACCGCTTTTTATCAAGGAGAAAAAACTGCGAAATAGGAATAAGGTCAAGGTTTACATTGCCATATTCATATGCCTTACTGTTAAAGCCGTGCACATCGAAGTGATAAGTGATTTATCTACGGAGGCATTTTTGGCAGCCCTCAGAAGATTTATCGCTCGGCGAGGAATTTGCACCGATATTTATACAGACAATGCCACTAACTTTGTAGGAGGACGTAACGAGATGAAGGAACTATATACATTATTGAACGACAGTCAAAATCAGCAAAAAATAAACCATTATTGTAACCAAAAGGAAATAAATTGGCATTTCATACCAGCAAGAGCTCCGAACTTTGGGGGGCTTTGGGAGGCTGCCGTTAAATCATTCAAACACCACTTACGTCGCATCATTGGTAACACTCTATTAACGTTTGAGCAATTGACTACCTTCATCACAGAAATAGAAGCTGTTTTAAATTCTCGCCCCCTCACACCTATTTCCTCTGATCCAAATGATTTGTCAGTCCTAACTCCCGCTCATTTCCTCATTGGCGATTCACTAACGAGCGTGCCTAGTCACAATTTTTCAGACATTCCCACCAATCAACTGTCCGCCTGGGAACACATCCAACAGATGCGTCAACACTTTTGGACCCGATGGTCACGGGAATATTTAAACGAACTAACAACACGTCATAAATGGAAAAAACACACACCGAACTTGCAAATTGGCACAATCGTTTTATTGAAGGAAGATAATCTGCCTCCATTGCAATGGAGTCTGGGCAGAATTACAGCCACTCATCCTGGTAACGATGGCGTCGTACGAGTTGTCAAGGTTAAAACCGCAAAGGGCGAGTATGAGCGCAGCGTGAAAAAGGTTTCACCTCTGCCAATCCAGCAGGCCGAACATAACCTTCCAGGATCATCAACGCCTCATAATTTAATATAAGAATTACCTTTTTCTTTTCTTTAATATAAGAAATACTATTTTTTTGTAGGAACTACTTTTTTTCATTAAACCAATTCTCTCAAATACTATATCATATAAGTAATGAACATTATGTGTATAATTGAGCGGCATTTGCGCCTCTCGACGGGGGGAGTATGTTCAGTTCAAGCTAAGATAAAAATTATTCTTTCAGGAAATTCGTCCTTTATCCTTTTTCTCTGAAATGCATTTATGATCGTGACCTCCCACGATCATAACACTTTCATTATTACCGAATTCTATACTAGTTTCTTCTAGGTTATGACTTAATTTTTTCCCTTTTTCTCTTTTATTACATGTTTATGAAATATTTTCACTTTCGTACTTTATTTCCCTGAAGGGCAAAACAAAACACCCATATCTGGCAGCCAGATGCCGATTATAATTGGGTTTTCAACTTCCAGGTCAATTTCTAAAAAAACCCTATTTTTTATCCTTTCTAATTAGTCAAATGACCTTAGTCATAGTCCTTATTAAAACTAAAACTCTGTGGAAACAGTCAGTCGTTGACCAGAAACAAGGGTGACACGTCGTCACTACATACGTGAAAAGTATAAATCAGATAAAACGTCGCATTTTGAGAAACATGTAAACTCATAAGTGTATTTGAATCTCATGGGTATGAAACTCAAGTTAATTTTAAGTGTTTTCTGTTTTTTTGTATGTTTTAAATAATATAAATAAATGCTTTGTTAAAATAAATTGTGATTTGGTGTTAGTGAAAATTTAAATACCTATAATCGCTTAATAGCAATTGTAGGCAATTGCTCCACCACAAGGCAATGAGCAATTAACAAAATTAGTTAATTGTCTTTTACTAAATCTATATTAAGTGTTAAGCAAAGGTTAAGGATTGATGTTTAAAGAGTTAGAGGATAAAAAGAGAAAGTCAGTTATAAGAAATATTTGATACAGTTATAAGAACGGCATGTTAATATATTTATTGCCCCTAAATAACAACACTAACAACCATACATGTCATCACAAAGGTCATTTTTAGGTACGAAAAGACATGAAAATAAAAATTTTCATACACGAAAATTAAAACAAAGATCTTGACAATCACCCTGTGTCATCTGCGCGTGGCATTACGGGATCTTTAAATTTCCTCATAAAGAATTTACATTGTTGGAGGTCCCGTTATGTCAGCTATATTGATTCCCTGGGAACGAACAACCAGCGAAATCCGCACCCAAAACGTACAAACGATCAATTCAATGAGAATTGATCTTTTGTGAATTTTGATCTTTGTCAGATTGGGGTTCCGTTATAATAACACGGTCAGGAGAATGATCATTATTCAGTGAGTAATCGGGGATGTCGTGCTGCTAAATTAAAATTGTGGAACTAAGATTAAATAGGTGATTACTATTATGTACTTGAAAATTTGAATTTGAAATACCTAAAATTGAGAAAACTGAAAGTAAAATTCAAATTGTGAACCAAACTCTTTGAATTAAAGGAACTTAAAATAATATAATTTTTTTAATTTTAAAACTAAAATTGTGAAACTGAGAAACTTAACGTTAAACATGTGAAATTAAAATATTGACTATTTCTAGAAGAATTTGAATTTTAAATGTTAACCCAAAATTTAGAAAGACTAATTTTTGATCCTAAACTCTTGATATTCCAAAAAAGAACTAGAACAAAAAAAAATTTAAAACTTGTTAATAGAGAAAAAACTGGTGGAAAACAAATAAAAACTGAGCATTAAAGTTAAAACCCAAACAAGTATTTGGGGATGAGCGATCTTAGCCTTTGAAATCACTCTTCGTTCCCTTTGATTTTGCGCTTATTTTTTATATTTTCCTCGGATCATCAATCCATTACTTAACTACTCACTTGCAGTAAACGTAAAATACATATTTTAAATTTTAAAACTTCAGTCATAAAATAAAACCTAGATTTTCCAAATGCTATGCGGGATATTAAAAAAATTGTGATTGCCCTTTTTATCTTATTTCTATGTTGCCATTTGCACACCTTACAGGAAAACTGTTGTCTTTGATGTTGTAGATTTCAAATCTTCTTAACAAAATGTGGGAAAATGATTTGCTTCTACTCACGTAATTTCGTCTTGACTTCTATAAGGCTCACATGGTTCTATATTGTCTAACACTTACTGGGAACGTTAGAATAATCAAACATTTAAACACCAGAAACACTTCAAATTATAAATTTGAAAACATTACTTTTACGTTAAAATATACATGAATCATGTAATTGGTAATAAATTTTCCTTTCTGTAAAACACAATTTAAGCCTCTGGGCGTAATGCCAACTTATGTTTGCTTATCACAAAGCTGTTCCACGCTAGCACACTAGTTCAACTGTTAACTGGTATTGAATCATAACTGCCATATCTGAAATTAATTTTAAATCATATCAGAACTTATCCATGTTTAGGAATGTTTAATTACAACGGCCTACCCACTAAACGTGCTTTATTGACCACTCCACAACTCCACATCTCGTCTGTTGGGAATACCACATCACAGGATACTTTCTCGAAACAACCATTCCGAATGTTGGATAATGTAGACGAACCAGATTCTGGTAATGGTTCCATTTGTCTGGAAAATATGGAAATATGTAGGAAATATCTCATGTGATTTTTTTTACATTACTAACAAATAACATGGGCAGCACTTTTACAGAGTACCCACACACGGTCCATCGCTGATATTAGTTTCAAATGATAACATTCTTGTTTTACGAAAAAATAAATGGCGGAAGTTTACATTACAGATGAAATCAGGTGAACAGTCTAACGGCCATCAAGATATATTAAAATTTTAATTAATTTATTTTAAATAATATTTATGAAATGAAATTAATATTGAACCACATAAGTTCTGAATAACTGAATAACAAAGGATACAAAGAAGGACTGACTGTACAAACTTTTAACATTAAGTTCATTTTCATGGCCTTCTAATTCCTTTTTTTTATATTTCCATTTATACTAATTTTAACTTGCTACAAAAATTATCGAAGTACAATGTTTAACAAGATATATAAATCAATAAGTTGAGCTCATAACATTTAGTCGTATTCTGCTATATAACAGGAAACATACAATGCAAATTTCAAAAATATACATTTTAAACTTCTTACCGAGAACATCATCAGTAAACACATTCTAGGATTACAATATGAATATTAGGAGGTGGTAGCATACGTTGGAGGTGCCTCCGAATAATTAATACTTCATGACACATTCCGGTTTGTTCTTGATTTGATCTGTTGTGATTCTATTTAAGTTTCCTATATTTTGGAGGTTCCATTGTCCAAAGATTATCAGAGTTGAAGAACCAAATCACTGCCATAACCATTTAAGTAAGCAACGTCGTATTGATGAAAGCGTTTGTAAAGTTTCTTCAGCTCTGCTATCAGCTATATTTCGGAACAAGATAAAAAATCTTTTCCGACCCAAACTTCAATGTTTTACACCAACTTCTGAATCTAGGAAGTACTCGTTAAGCACTGTTTCTCTGTTTTCATTGTTTTCCCCACTTTTAATACACAAAATCTGGAACCAAAAGAATTTAGTTAGTTACCAAGGAGTCAAACACGACCTTTTACCTAAAATAAACTTACTTGGCAATAACTTTGAACTGAACTGGCGCTGGCTACCTTAGATTATAAAGAACTTCTAAGTTAATCTAAGTTGGCTACCATCACTAGTAATTGCAGTGAATCTATAAATGTTAAAGAGAAATATATTAAATACAAGAACTACATTTATTTACAATTTTTTATGTGTATCCGATCCTTTCTACCTCAAAGCTGCAAACATTTTTGATTGGGAAATGAACATAATAGTCAGGGACTCGCTCTCACATACTGCAACTCTTTTGGCGGGAAGTCCTGGTTTACCTCAAATCCTAACTTCCCGGGAGCGAACATCCAGATTTTTGGCTTCACCTTTTTCATATTCATTTTACCGAAAGTTTCACTCGAGTAGAAAATTGTCAGTTATGATATACAGGAAGAAACAAAATTTGCAAACAGTTTTCTCACTAACTAAAATATAATTCCACTTGTTCATACGGTCTTGTTGAACGATACACTGTTGTACAAGTGTGCTATAAAATCAGCTGGGAATGTTTGATCACTGAATCAATAGCAAAAAGAGTGGCAAAATGAAGCGCATTGTCATTACGGATCGATTGAACTAATAACAACTGGAAAGGAAAATCAATGTTAAAGCTATATACAGCTCGCTATCGAATGTAAATCCAAGTTGCAAAACGGACTACTTGGAGTTGCACTCGATAGTACATTGCATTTATGTGAATTTGCGGGGATGGTACGGTAGGTTAGGTCTTGGGAGGCATGCATGGAAACAGAAACCTGAAACCTGCGAAAATATAAATCAACAGGTAAAAACAAAAATTACATGCTAGAAGGAAATATAGTTGATTTTGAATTGTTTTCCATATTTATATGATGTTAGGTCTGTTCCCGTACATTTTCAGTAAAAATCTGAAAACTGTCAAATTTTGCTAGCAAAAGCGTTCATTTGCGGAACGGATAATTCATTAACTTTCAATAAAAATTTCATATATTAATATGGAATATAAACTAAACATAATAAATTTGAAAAATTTTCACACAAATTTACAAAAGTTGTCCTGATTAATCTCTGAAATTTCCTTTACCTGACAACGAAAACGATTCTGTTCAGCCCCTTCCGAGGGTGACCCGGACAAACAAACAGATAGACAGACAAAAAATTAAAAGAAGTCGGTTAAAAATTCCATTTTAGGTTTTGGTAACGTTCGAATAATCATAACTTACACAAAATCATTTATTTCGAAATCATAGACTTCAATTTTATTTATATGTATAGATTTATAGATTACTATTAAATCTATGAAAACCAACTATTATTTTATATATTTTAATTATTTATTTTATGATTTATTTATTTATTTACTTATTCATGATTTATTTCACTCGAGTTTACCGCGAAAGCTCGAGGAAAATGGTTACTAGATACTTTCTGAAAACCAAAAACGACATGACTACTAGAATTTGGATCTGATGAATTTTCGAGTAAAATTTATTTTGTCACGTCACGTGTGGTGTCGGTTAGAATACCAATTCACTCGTAACTTGACAAAAGAGTCACTCCTAGAATTAGGGTATGTAAGATAGTAAATGGGTAGAGTACACTTTAACTAATTTTTTATTAGTGGTTTTTTTTAAAAAATTCTTTTTTATTTATATATATTAGACTATTCTGTGCATGTTTAGGGGCGGAAAATTTTTTGACCCCCCGCATCTTTTGTAAAAGGCAGATGTGTATGATTTGTACTAGAACTTTGACAAATGTCAAATTTTTGTATGAAAGTCTCGCGGAATAAAATTGAAAATTTAGTGTTTTGGTGCGGAAAAACCTTGTTTTCCGCCCCTAAACATATAGATAATAATCACATCTACCTAAATATGTTTTTTTGTTTTTAAAAAAACCACTAACAAAAAATTAGTTAAAGTGTACTCTACCCCATCTTTTCATGAAACCAGATGGTGGGCAGGTTAAATCCACCTGGAGCTCCAAGAGTAACCCTCTCTACTCAAAACCCACCACCGGCTCACAGTGTGGAACCACTGACAGGTGAACACCAACCCGTCAACCTAAGAGTAACCCTCTTAGAGATTACCACACTTTATTTATCAGCGGCAGTGACATATCGACGGGTGAAATCCAACCCACGACATCGAGAGTACCCCTCTACGCCTTGCCCCTGACCGCGTTTTACACAAGAACAATCCTTCGCGAGAACCACCCTTTAGGCATCAATATTCTTTTGGCAAGCAAATACCCCAAAAACCCCAACAACACTAACAAAGTTGATTACTCACCTTTGGATCCTTGGTCCCAGTATTGTTCGTCTAAACTGGCACTATAACACTATGTCACTTACTTTATGTTTGGAATTCTAGAAGAGAATGAATTTCTTACCAAAACAGTTCGTTGAAGTAACCTCGGTCCCTACGACTTCGACCAAGCATAGTTGGCCATGTTCTTACCTCGGCATCAAGCAAATGTCTAACAATTATTTATTAAAACAAGGTAGGTCATGCAAAAATTACTTAAATTGTCTTCAATAATCAAAGGTGGCCATGCCAATTAAAAATCCACCAATAATTTAAAAAAAACATCTTCTTACAGGTATAAGCGTCAGAAACTTTGCTTAAAATACTGGATGAAGGAATGAAACAGAAGGAAATATTTACCATTCAATTTTATTTTTATTAAATAATACTAAAATTCAAATTCATGCGAAATATTTTCGCCTCTGCTATGATTAAGGATTACTACATAAAATTATAGGAAATATTAGTTTTTATTCATTTTTAAAGAAATATAATTATGTTGGAATAGCCAGCGATCACAGCCACTTTGTACATTCAAATTTTGATAATAGAAAGTTTACATTGACTATAATTTGGAGAATGATCTCATTGTAGAAGGTAGTTCCTAACGTCGCTTCCAATACCAAAAGACTGTTGTTATACCAGTTGCTAGGAACAGTAACGAGAAGATAGATATGATCTTATTTTTTGATGTGTTTGATTTGCTTTGGCTATTTATAATCTGCAAAGAATATTGTTTTTAAGAAAATTGTATGCAGATGTATATAAACTATACTTTGTCTAAAGATTTAATATGCTGTTCGAATTCCGTGGTAACTCTTTGCAATTCATCTAAAGCTTTCAGCACGTAACGACTGGCGAACTCTGCTTCATCCACAACAACATCTGTGGAAGGATTTATCTGCAGTTTGAAATTCGCAGCACTCAAAGATGTATTCAATGACTCTAGATGTGTGTTTGTTGTGCTAAGAATTTTATTATTATATTCTTTGGACTCTTCTGCGTTCAGGACTCTAAAATGAAGTAAATTTATTTACCATTTTGTTATTGTACGAAATAGACTTACTCGTCATAATGTTTATTTTGATTGGGAAGTGACGCAAAATTATCCAGCATTTCTTCAACTTGTCCATAGTCACCTACTCCAAATAAATTTAGGTCTTCTGCACTGAGGGATGATAAGTCCCTAAATTCAACACCTTCTTGAGCAAATTCTGCACTATAATCTTCATCGTAAGCAGACAATAATGCTGCTACAGCTTCTTGCGACCTTGTTTTCCTTTTCAAAACTTTTTCCGTTCTATCAACTATGTCATCAGCTTCTTCACTTGTGGAATTATTCTGTTCTTCCATGTCTCCATTAGGTAAAACATGTTGATTATTGATAGTCGGGTCTTGCATTGTTTATATATAACAGACAAAATTCTACAAAACCTCAAAGAGATGAATTAACCGGATGCCTCGCGAATTCTATCGAAAACGATTTGTAAACAACACGACGGGAAGCAGAAAAAATTGTTCTGACATATATTTGAAGTACTAGAAATGAATCGTTCGCTCTAAAATTCTCTTACGTAAAAGTATTCAAAGAGCCTGCTTTGATTTATTAATTTAATTCCCCTAATAACAATTGACGAATATCTTTGTTCAATTGAAATAAAATTTTCAATTACTTTTGATTTACTTTGCATGGAAAAGTGCTTGTTTTTCAAACTTTATTCATATAATTCCACACCGAAGTACAACTAGTAACGAACTAAGCTTATCCACTGAACTTATTACATAGTTTCCCGGCAAACTGTTCTGAAAAAAAAGAGGAAAAAAATCGGCTTTTTTCATGAGCGATAACAGTTGAAAAGTGAAAATCATTCGGCAAGAAGTGAACAAGTAGGGAAGACGTATTGATTTGAATATTCACATTTTATTTATTTGAGCGCACTATAAGGATAAAATTAGCAAGATGACTATGTGGGAACCTCTAGAATCCAATCCAGAAGTAATATATACAAGTGAAATACATCAATTATTTGGATTGTTAAAATTTCCTTATTTTTAGGTTATGACGAAATATATTCATAAGCTGGGCGTACCTAAAAAATGGAATCTCGTTGATATATATGGATTGGAGCCTGAAATGTTAGAATGGGTACCTAAGCCTGTTAAAGCTGTTATTCTATTATTTCCATGTTCAAAACCGGTGAGTATTGTTTGCATTGGATTGCAACAATGTAATGTAAACTGCGTTACATTCTTTGATGTGTGATTCATCGATTGTATTAATTTGTATTTACCCAAATTATAAAAATGTTTGAATTAACATGGAAATTTTTCGTAGTACGAAGAACATCGTGCTGCTGAAGAGGAAAAATTTAAAACTAATCCACCAAACTATCCCAAAGATCTATTTTTTATGAAACAAGTTATACAGAACGCTTGTGGAAGTATTGCATTAGTTCATTGCATTGCGAATAATCCTGAGTAAGCGGTTGAATCATATTTGTGTGATAACCTCAATGATGAAATTAAATTCTAGCATTGATTTGGAGGATGGGGTTCTTAAAAAATTTTTAGATACAGCCCGAGATTTAACCCCAGAGGAACGTAGTCGCATTTTGGAAAATGACTCATCCTTCACCGAAGCTCATCAAGATATTGCCCAAGAAGGGCAAACCAATGTCAATCCAGATGAACTAGTTTACCATCATTTTATTGCCCTTGTCCATAAAGATGGGCACTTGTATGAGTTGGATGGTCGAAAGTCTTATCCAGTAGTGCACGGTTCTACTTCAGAAGAAACGCTTTTGCTGGTAATTACTCAGAATTAAAATTTCTTACTTCCTATTCAACATTTAATTTGCAGGATGCTTCAAAAGTATGCAAAGAATTTATGGCTCGTGATCCAGATGAAGTACGTTTCACTGTAATCGCCTTAACGCCAAAAGCAGAATAAAAAACGCCATATTTTTTGGATGAACCCACTATTTCAATTCATAATATGTTAATTAAATATGTGGCTTCTTTGGAATCAGCTGAGCTTTTCCGCATTTAAGCTTTTGATACTTTTGTAAGGTAATTTATATACCAAAATGAATCAACGAATTATTCGATATTTTACTACATATTATAATCACTTTACATACATTTAAACAATAACATTTATATAAGCATTTATTGTGATACGAAGCTTTGATTTTTTAATTATTTTGCACATTAAATGTAACAAAAATTAAAAATCAAAAAGAATTTCATTTCTTAAATATTGGGATCACTGTATTTCGAAAATAAGTACCCTTGTTCAACTGGAAACTTTTCGTGATATGGCAAATATTATTTAGGAGGGAACCGCACAATTTACGTAGGTTCTCCTTGCTGTGTATCAATTTTTAACTAAATTGGACATTTAAATATTTAATTGTTTTTAATAATAACATTCAGTATTTGAAAAGTGTAGTCTTCAAATATATGTGGTGGTCTAGACACGCCACGCAATCATACGAGGTGGTCTAGACACGCCAAGTAATTAAAAATCAATTATACGACGCGAGGAAATACAAAACACAACACCAAAACGTAGGACTGCTGCAATTTTAGAGAAGAAGTTAGTTGCACTCAAAACTCCCACCGAAGCGGTGGTCATAAGATTCAATTTTGACTATTTTGTTAAATTAAAAATATGAATTGACTATTTTGTTAAATTAAAAATATGAATTGACTATTTTGTTAAATTAAAAATATGAATTGACTATTTTGTTAAATTAAAAATATGAATTGACTATTTCGTTAAATTAAAAATATGAAGTGACTATGTGGTTAAACAAAAAATATGAATTGATATTACATGAAAAAAAAAGATAAAAAAACTGTAAAATTAAACTGAATAAACAAAGAAATTATCATGAGTGAAGATGACTTTATTAAAGGAATAACTCCGTGGAGCACGAGTAGCCAAATTGGTGACCCCGAATCAAAAAATATGGCAGACAACGATAGTGTATATAGTCGTATGCGCAAGCAAATAAATGAGGAAATTAACTCATTGGACAGGCAAATCGCCGATATGGAAAGAAGATTGAAAGCTGCAAGGAGAGGAATGGATGATTCTCGTAGTGAGTGTAGTGTTATGCCTTCGTTGTCTAGTGCTTCACCTATTAATGAGTCTTACTCGATAAATAAAACGCGTCCAAAAAATACTATGAGAGAACATTATTGTTGCAAGAAAGAAGTGCAGTATAAATTCCCGTTTCCAACTTTCAATCAAAATAATACGGACATGTGGTTTTGGTCAGTTGACAAGTGGTTTTCGTCAATGCACATGGAAAACGATGAACAAAAATACAATGCAATTTTACTTGCTCTTCCGATAGAAGCAGTGTCAATTTTTAAACAAGAATTAAATAAACCACCGCTAATAAATAAATACGAATTTTTAAAAAAATTAGTGTCGCGTCAGTACGCGAAGAATCAATTACAATGCATAAAAACATTAATTGGTGACGTTGAACTTGGCGACAGAAAACCGAGTGCATTATACGCGGAGATGAAACAGCTAGCGGGCAATGCCATCTCAGACGACGTGCTTAAAGGACTGTGGATATTAAGACTACCCGAACAACTGAGACCAACACTGGCAATGTCATCAACAGATCCTGGCGAATTTTTAAAAACAGCTGACATGATATTTGAGTTAGCTCCAAACAGCATGCTACAGATAAATACCAATCCACAGGAAACAGGTAACGCTTTAACTAATGAGAAAACAGATATTGCAGCAATATCGTATTCGTCGAGATCATTCCAACCACGAATTAACCAAAAAAGAAATCGATTTAACAATAATTACAAAGGAAATAATACAAAAATATGTTATTACCATCAAAAGTTTGGAAAACAGGCCTTCAAATGTGTAGAACCGTGCGAATGGAAGCCAAATGCAGTTTTTAAATCTAATAATAATATTCACCAAATTAGTTGCAGCAAAAAATTACTTAAACTTGCGCTAACAGATGTAAAGGACAACAAAACCTATATTATTGACACTGGAGCTGATGTTTCTGTGATTCCTGCAGACAAGCTGTACAAAAAAGAGCCAACAACAACAAAATTATATGCAGCTAACGGTCAAGAAATCGCCACATATGGACATACAATATTAACCTTAGATTTTGGGATCACCCAAAAGTATACATGGACATTCGTAATTGCAGACGTCAACTCACGAATTTTAGGAGCAGATTTCATAAAGCATTATGGTCTGGTATTAAATTTGAAGGACAACTTAATTAAAGATACAATTTCAGGACGTTCGATTCACTGCCTTCAACGACCCGGCCCTTTATTGCATATAAAAGCGTACGATCAGCGCTCGAAATATCTCGAAATGTTAAAGGAGTTCATTGAAATCACAAAAAAGGACCCTAAGAAAAAACTTGTTGCATCTCAAGTTAAGCACAGCATACTAACAACAGGACGACCAGTCTTTGCAAAACCAAGACGTTTAGACGCAGCTAAACTAAAAGCAGCAAAAGATGAATTCGATGAATTATTAAAAAATGGTATTTGCAGACCATCCTCCAGCTGCTGGGCTAGTCCACTGCATCTGGTACCGAAAGGAGACGGTTCCTTTAGGCCATGTGGGGACTATAGGGCGTTGAACGCGCAAACAATCCCTGATCGATACCCACTTCCTTTTATCCAGGATGTTTCAACAATATTACACGACAAACGAATATTTTCGAAAATTGATCTACTACGAGCATTCAACCAGGTGCCAATAGATGAGGAGGACATTCCCAAAACAGCTATAGTAACACCATTTGGGCTGTTTGAATTTTTATTCATGACATTCGGGTTATGCAACGCTGCACAAACCTTCCAGCGATTGATTAACGACGTATTAAGAGGACTGGATTTTGTTTTTCCGTACGTCGACGACATTTTAATAGCATCGAAAAACGAAAAGGAACATGAAGAACATTTGAGAAAAGTTTTTCAGCGACTGAAGGACCACCAACTTGTCATAAATATTAATAAATGCCAATTTGGAGTATCTACAATAGAGTTCCTGGGACACTCTATTTCTGCAAAAGGTATTGCGCCACTTCCTCGTAAGGTGGAAGCATTTAAAGAGCTAAAACGTCCAGAAACGGTCAAAGAATTAAAGACATTTTTAGCATCACTAAATTATTACCGTAAATTTTTACCCAATGCTGCAGCCAAGCAGCGGATCCTACAAAAGATGATCCCTGATAATAGGAGGAATAATAAAACTAAAATAAAATGGGATACGACAAGCACACAAGCGTTTGAACAATGTAGGGAAGACCTGTCCAATGCCCCAACTCTAGCACATCCAGATCCATCTGCAGAGCTGTCGCTTAGTGTAGATGCATCAAACTTTGCAGTGGGTGCAGTACTAAATCAAATTATTAAGGGAACTTATAAGCCTTTGGCTTATTTCTCAA
The DNA here is from genome assembly GCA_963971475.1 of Chrysops caecutiens. Lineage (NCBI taxonomy): Eukaryota > Metazoa > Arthropoda > Insecta > Diptera > Tabanidae > Chrysops > Chrysops caecutiens. Next base: position 30,921,445 of record OZ020567.1, on the reverse strand, counting down.
TAAGAATGACTGAAACACAAAAGAAGTATTCAACCTATGATAGGGAATTACTGGCAGCATATCTTGCGGTTAAACATTTTAAACATATGATTGAAGGAAGAAGGTGCCATATACTAACAGATCACAAACCTTTAATATTTGCCTTTTTGCAGAAGCTGGAAAAAGCGTCTTCCAGACAACTACGGCATTTAGATTTCATTGGCCAGTACACAACGGATTTACGTCATATTAAAGGAGAAGAAAATGTTACAGCTGATCTTTTATCACGAATATCAACAATTGATACAATAAATTTTAACGAACTCGCCATTGATCAAGAATCGGATACAGAGATTCGCAACTATTTTAATAAATCATCCCTCAAATTGGAAGAGCAACCATTGCCAAACTCGTCCCGTAAACTGATATGCGACACGTCAACAGGTGTAAGTCGTCCATTTGTAACGCGTCCGTTTAGACAAACCATCATGCGCAGCATGCATGGATTGTCACATTTAGGAAGAAATGCCACAGACAGAATGATAGCTAGTCGTTTCGTTTGGCCTGGAATGCACAAAGATATTACCAACTACGTAAGGACATGCATTGCATGCCAGAGCTCCAAAGTAACCAGACATACCAAATCACCAGTGGGTTCTTACATTCCTCCAGACTCACGTTTTGACCACATTAATGTGGACATCATTGGTCCATTGCCTACTCAACATGATTTCAAATATTGCCTCACAATTATTGACAGGTTCACTAGGTGGCCTGAGGCAGTTCCACTCCCTGACATGCTAGCTACTACGGTTGCCCGAGCCCTGTTATCGGGTTGGATCGCGAGATTTGGTACGCCGAAAGTCATTTCAACGGATCAAGGTAGACAATTTGGATCTTCCTTGTTAAAGGAACTATTTAAAATAACCGGCACACAACACATAACAACAACACCTTACCATCCGCAAGCGAATGGTCTGATTGAAAGATGGCATCGGACCTTAAAAGCATCAATATTAGCGCTCAATAAAGAACACTGGGTGGACAATTTACCCTTAATATTATTAAGTTTTCGAAATGCCTTCAAACCAGATCTTTGTACTTCTGCCGCCGAAATGGTATACGGAGTACAACTAAGGATGCCTGGAGAATTTTTTCTGAAGGAAACAAATCAATATTCTTCCCACCAGCTCATCACAGATTTACGCGAGACGATGTCTAGTCTACGACCAACTCAAACAGCACATCATTCGACACCAACGATTTATATCCATCCTGAACTTCAAAGCTGCGATCAAGTCTTCGTCAGGAATGATTCTGTCCGACCATCTTTGTCAAAACCTTATGAAGGACCATTTAAAGTTTTGAACAGGACATCCAAACATTTCACATTGCAAATGGGAAAACGCACAGTAACCATTTCTATAGACAGGTTGAAACCGGCATTCATTTGGAATGAAAACATGAAGACGCTGGAGCCTGGAGTAGCGTCGCCTCCTTCGAATCGCATTGCTATCCAGCAAAGGTTCGACTATAAGTCTGGAGGGGGAGTATGTGGTGGTCTAGACACGCCACGCAATCATACGAGGTGGTCTAGACACGCCAAGTAATTAAAAATCAATTATACGACGCGAGGAAATACAAAACACAACACCAAAACGTAGGACTGCTGCAATTTTAGAGAAGAAGTTAGTTGCACTCAAAACTCCCACCGAAGCGGTGGTCATAAGATTCAATTTTGACTATTTTGTTAAATTAAAAATATGAATTGACTATTTTGTTAAATTAAAAATATGAATTGACTATTTTGTTAAATTAAAAATATGAATTGACTATTTTGTTAAATTAAAAATATGAATTGACTATTTCGTTAAATTAAAAATATGAAGTGACTATGTGGTTAAACAAAAAATATGAATTGATATTACATGAAAAAAAAAGATAAAAAAACTGTAAAATTAAACTGAATAAACAAAGAAATTATCATGAGTGAAGATGACTTTATTAAAGGAATAACTCCGTGGAGCACAAGTAGCCAAATATATAATCAAATTTTATCATAGTTGCCGAGATACCAAAAAATGATCGAAGGTTGAATGTAAGTACAAGTAAACAGGTATTTAGCTGCTGTAAAATATACGAGATTTTGAGACGATTATATTATGGGAAAACAGAACCTTCCAGAGTAAAAATTTAAACAAATATCGAAAACTTTTTATCAGCTTTGTTTTCAACAACTAAATACAATCATCTAGAATTATATCTAAAACCATCCAAATTCGGCATATCAATGAATTCTATTTCACCTGATTCAGGTGCTTTTTGATACTCTATAAAGACAATCCGATTTAAGCCAGGTTTGAGCAATTCTTTTGGCACGTAAATTGTAATTTGTGGACCAACAATTGGCCAATATCGTCCTAAGTTAAAACCGTTTACGAATACCACGCCTTTGCCCCAATTTGTTGGATCGATGTAAGTATCATAGATATCTTCATCATTTTCAATAAGTAACTCTCCATAGAATATTCCAGGTCCAGTACGTAAAAGCGCTTTATTACTAACAATTCGTGAAGATCGATTTGTTCCATGTTGCATTTCAATTAACCTTTCAATTCTGTGATAGTTGTCCAAAGGAAATTTTGTAATGTTAAAATTTTTCATGGCTCTGCTGCCCACTATGACTTCACTTAAAATTCCTTTGAAATCATTTGGTATATTGTAATTGATTCTTCCTTGGTTTTCAACCAGAATTTGTAATCTGTTTCCTACACCGGCGTTCAATGGAAGTGTGTTTACTTGACTCTCTCGGGACATAACACCAATGAAATTCTAAATCATTATTTGGAAAAGATAATTAAAATTTATTTGTGAAATATGAAACATTCTTACTCGATCAACGTAAACATAAGCTCGGTCATGGACAATGTTAATTTTTAAAACTGTAGGATCTTTGTTAAGAATTGGTAAATCAGTTTCATAAAGTACAAGTCCGGAAAATTGGTCCAAAAATTCAAAAGAGACAGGTTTTTCTACGAAAACTTCTCCAGCAGACAACATTCGTCTTCCATCACTGGATAGTATTGAACAGGAAGGTGAAAGTTTTACTTTACCATAGCTTTTCTTCGGCAAAGGAATTGGAACAGAAACATTAGGTAGTGGCAAATACTGTATAAAAGAAGAAATTTTACATAATTATAGGAAGCAAATGGTTTCAAAATGTGGATTACCCGCCCTATGACATCTCGTATGTCTAAATATTTTTGTGTGGGATCGCCAGATTCGTCCATTGGAGCGTCATAGTCATATGAGGTTAGATCAGCATTGTATCGTCCTAGGCCACCATCGTTTGCTCCAGCTGTGAATCCGAAGTTAGTTCCACCGTAAAACATGTAAAAGTTCACATTCGCTCCATCATCCAGCATTTCACTGAAAATTCGACAAAATTCATTTCCTTCTCTTTGTGAGATTACAAATTTATTAATTTACATGAACGTTTTAAGAATCGGTTCAGTGGCTACTCTTTGCATTGGCTCCTGCCAGTGGGTCAACCATCCTGGATAGTATTCAGAATTTACTAAAGGTCCTTTAGGTAAAAATTGTCTTAGACGAGACCAGGTATCATTTAAATTGACTCCTGCTCCAAAGTCAAGTGTAGGAAGAACACCGTCAATGTGACCACATCTGAGCATGCCTGGTCCATCATTTGTAAACAGTACAGCTTTATCTTGTACATAATCATAGGTTTCATCACGAAGCCATTCAGAGTATTGTCTATCACATGCTGAGAATGAACCATACTCGTTTTCTACTTGTACCATGATAATAGGACCACCATTTCCATACAAATATGGAACAATTCGTGGCATAAGTTGTTTGTACCACATTCTCACTTCGTAGACATAATCTGAAACGAAGCTTTTAATTTGAAAAAACACTTTACCAATATTTAAAATGTACCAATGTCAATTGTTCTTAACTGAATGTTTGGGTACTTTGTTAACAGCCAGTATGGAAAGCCACCCTGAAAGATAGCACAACGTACTTTTATAGACTACCAAATACTCTAAACGTTTCCTTTACCATATCACGCTCAGCACAGATATACGGCCCTGGTCGGAATATCACGTACAAGTCTTCTTCTGCAGCTAATTCAATAAATTTAACTAAATCAGCTATTCCATCCCAAACGTAAACATTATGTTTTGGGTTATGAAGTGACCATTCGACGTATCTATGTATATTTGATTTCAGTTGAGTCTACATCATATTTCTATTTACTTCACAGTTACTTACGTGGTAACTGCATTTAAACCAGCTGCTCTCATTGTCCTCAGTTTCCTGCGCCATGTTTCTGGTAAAGCTCTAAAATAATGAAACGAGCCAGCAATGAATCGGAAAGGTTCACCATTCATAAGGAATGTATTTCTTTCATAATCAATTTTGAAACTTCTTTCCTACAAGGAAACAAAATTACTTTGGTAATATAAAATTACATATTTTCAAAGTCCTTACCGTCATTTCAATTTCCGAATTGACAACAACCTGACTAGAAGCTTTAGCAAGAGCTAAAGTTACTATAAACGATAGTAACCTCCATGAATGAGTGGACTTCATTTTTATTTTTCAAACTTAAAATGTTCGATTTAATATTAATGTTATTTCATTGTAGGGTTCATTAACAAATGTTTAACCAAATAAAATCATCGTTGTAAGAATAGCTTGATGAAAACAATTAATAATTATCTCATATCCTGAAGAGTTTTAAGTCATTGCAATTTGTTGCAAAGTCTTGCTGCTTTTGCTTTTGTTACATTTCCATTGAACTAATCGATATTAATATGATACCTTCATGGATTATCGAATAACCGTAATTGCTAACAGAAACTTGATTTATACTTGAATCATGTCTTTTTTATTTCTCTTTAAAGAAAATTGAAAATGCTTCCAATCCATGAAAAGCATGTAATTTCAATTCGTGAACTTTATATCGGTGTAATTGTATACTATGCGTTAACACTTTCCTCAGGGGAGTTTTGTGAAAAGCATGGTATACTAGCCCAGACCGTAATCTAAGCTCATTTTGTGACTTTTAGAAAAGTGTTCAACACGAGAGGTTTTACGAAAGAGCAATTATTTGCAGACTGGATTAGGATTCTAATTTAGCGTATTCTAATCGGCTTATTGACTTTGAAATCGGCACTTGACTAGACTTTCAGGTTAGTACAAGTTATTGTATCTTGCACCATATATTTTTAGCAGTAATGAAGTCATGTATCATTGATATGAATTGTATTTATGTATCTTGTTATTTAGTTACTTGATGACGTGCTTGATTTTGCTTCGCAATGGATAAATTATATAATATGTAATTGGGAAACGGTACATAACAATAATGAAATCACTGATCTAAAAACAATTACAGTCGAATTCTCCTAATTTCAAATTCCTTGAACTTAAAATTTCCTCTAATTTAAAATTTTTCTTAAAAAATTGGCGCTCACTTCAAATTTTCATACAAACACCATTCTTTAACTTGAAATTCTCTAAATTGAAACTCCCTTTAAGTAGCAGTTGAAAACAAAGCAATTGCCATCCTCTAACTCGAAGAAATAACGTATTTCGCAATTAAAGCGTAGTATGATAAGGATGGTAGTGGTAGTGGTTTTAAGATGGTGGATATTTTGATATGGAAGTTTTTTGTGCGAAGAATCTTTGGTTTCTTTATCATTAAGGAAAAATAATGCGGCAAGTAAAATCTGTTGAAGATTTCAGTTCATTAGAACGTCTAAATTAGTGCGTGTCATGTCCAGTTATATTAGATCAAATTGAATGCTTTAAATTTCAAATAATTAATGAAATAAAGAACGGAGCAAAAAAGGAGAAACTGCAAAAAAATTTGGTATTGTTGCCAGTAACGTATCACTGATTTTGCGGAACAGAGATTCCGTCTTAAAGCGGTCATCATCTGGCGATTTATATCAATAATATGACCTGAATAATATAAATTGAATTTCATAGGTAAACTTGGCCCTTTCTTTAACTCGAAATATTCTCAGTGGCAACAGTGATTAAAAGTTAGAGGACTTTGACTGTATTTAATTGATTGTATCAAATCTCCCTAAACTCAAATCGTTGTAACTTAAGAGTTCAAATACAAATTATCAATCTTTAAATAATCATCATCTCTAAAGTTAAGTTTGGACTTTTTAATCTTTTCAAAAGCTTTGTTTTGAATACACTTTCAAGTACATAAATTTCAATAAAGGTCATTGCTCAAAGCAGTAGCTTCATATTATGGTTCTTATCTGTTGAAGTGGCCATAAGTTCTAAGTGGATAAAGTTGAAACTAGATATAAATATTAGTTTGTAGTTTAACATGACTTTTCATAGTTTAAATATTGGAACAGCTTTTGTCGAAAATCGATTTTACTGTACCAACTTTTATTAAATGCAGTTTTTATCAAATTTATATCACCAAATCCGTCATATCGTACCATGAATAGATTCGTTGTTGATATTTTGTTATCGCTTCAATGCAAAGAAGTCTTATTTGAAGAACCATTGTGATGCCAATTGAATATTTATGAAACGAAGCATTTGTAATAGAACTATTTTTTATTTCTGGATACAATCTTTTGGAATTTTCATAGAATTATTTAATAAATGCTGTAAGTAATAGGTTTTGCACGCATTTAATGAGTTCTGTACTCAGTCGAATAATGAAAATAAGACAGCAACTTCTAAATTATACTTTGGTCAAAGTTTCTCATTTCCTGTTTTATTTAAAATTTAATTTTCTTCTATCGACAATGTGCAATATGTTTCTTAAGAAACGAAAATTTTATTTTTAGATTGATGTTCAAAGCTGCAGTCAAAGTTGATTCATATGTTGAATTAACTCGTCTTGTGGCACAAAAAATGTCTCATGATTCTCATTTCAGTCAGGATCAGAACTTAACAATATAGTAATTCTTTGTATGGACTGATACATTGGTCTGCTGAAACTATCATCAAATATTAATTATGAAATTTGATTTTTAAATCGATTTAAAATGTATTCATTGGCTTGTTTTTGCTTAAACTTTTAAATTTTATTTTACATTATGGCTTGAATGACCGAAAACAACTTTTGCAGGTTGTAACATTTTTAGCACGTCGAAGCCGGTAAAAGTAGAGTTTCATTTAAAGATTCAATGGTGTGATAGATTTGTGGAGTAAAACAATAAATTCTTAAGAAGTACAAGCCACTTTGCTCTGTGGAAGATTCATTTTTGTAGATGAGCTGTACAGCACTCCCATATTAGAACAGATCTTAACGGCCTGCTTAAAAACAAATTTATTTTCCATACCTATGAACAAAGAAAAGAAAACCCGAAACGTGTAATAATGATTTTAAAAGAGAAGATTAATTTCAAAATTCTTTAAACAGTCTTATTTATAAAACCAGAACACTTTTCTCTTAACAACTTCCCGAACACTGTTATTATCATTAGATATTTTTCAAACTTACGATTCTTATTTATTCAATTTCACTTTATAGATGCACTTGAAAGATATTTGAATATAAAAATAAATTAAAATATTTAAATTAACATTAAAACTTAAATTTCAGTGTAAACTTATACTGAATCGACCGAACCATTCGATATGTCTTAGCAAACTGAAACCAAGCGAGTTGAACTGCTTGTCTCCACTTCTCCAACTGCCTGGCACGAATACGAAGAGTGTTCTGGGGATAGATTTCAAAAAGAAAAGACACTGGTGAGAGTTCATAGTGAGAAGGCGATTATAATTTTTTACTGATTTCTTTATGAGAATAATTTATGTTTTTTTGTTTCTTCACATGTGGAGCATGTCGCAAAGTTGTTATAGAAGCCACTCCAGTCTATTTGAGTGAAATGTTTTATATGCAAATTTCGTAGAATGTTTCAATAAAACACCATCTGTATTGTAACTGAAATCCCATCATTCATAATAAGTTAATTTATCCAATTGATGAACTACTTTCTTCATTGCTTTTCAATTTAGTTATCATATGATATGAAGTTCTATTTTTTTCACTGGAGCAAATGTTACATTGTTCTTCATTGTAATTGTCTAGGGGGAAGCCATTTAGTCACGGAGAAGCAACTCAAAAAGACACTAAACACCGACTAGCCCTGTCTTTGAAACGGTGTTCTTGCTGTCCGTAAAATGTCTATATAAATCTATACATATAAATATTTTTCATTACAGAATATTTACACAGCAATTTGTAGGCATAGATATAGTATCACATAGAAATATATAAATACAGTTGCATGAATACCTTATAACTTTATCGAGAACAACCTGAAATCCTAGAACACTGCTTAGTGTGGAAAGTAATAAAAATAATCGCATTAAGCAGCGAAAATGGGTGGTGTTTTCCACTTAAATTGGTGCTAAACTCGCTGAAGGTAATAACAATTTTCCAAATCAAGGTCGACACTGTGTGAATGAACTTTTATGTCGAATTTGTATTTTGTTAGTTCTTTTGAATAGCCCGTTTTGTAATGTCCTTTTATAATAAAAAGACATCACAAATGGAAACTTATTGAATCCTGCGTTTTGAATGTCTTGTTGAACCGTGAAATTGACATTATCCTACAACATGAGATTTTATTGAATGTTAGAAATTGCTCGCAGGTAAAGATTTACTCATTTTCACCCCGGAATGGTTTCCTTTATTAGGTTGAACGAGCTTTAAACTAAAATAGCTTTTAACTAAATTGGTATAATTTAATTTGTAAATAACACAACACATTAAATGAAATCGTTTTTTAAGTGTAATAAAAACATTGGCTTATTAAACGCTTGTTTCTGTTTTGGCGAAGGAATTCAAATTAAGGAAATTAAAGTTTAATTAATGTTTTATAAAACAAACAAAATATATAAGTTTTATCACTTCTTTTTACCATCTAACTTTGCAGTGTCTGTAAAATGTATGGTAGAATTTGCATTTGTTTTCTGGTATTCAATGAGAACGATACTATTCTCTCCTTTTTTCAAAATCTCTTTGGGTACGTAAAGTGTTATTTGTGGCCCAACAAGTGGCCAATACCTTCCTAAGTTGAAACCGTTGATATAAATAACACCTTTTCCCCAACCAGACGTGTCTAAATATGTGTCAAAAAGCTCATGTTTATTAATTTTAAAGTTTCCAGAAAATATAACCGGTCCATTTTGAAGTTGTTCATTGTTGGGAATGGAAATGCTTTTATCAGCTCTTGACTCTATGAGACTTTTTATTTTCTGAGTGTCTTCGTCAATGCCCAAGGATGTCCAATGTTTCAAAACTAGTTGTTTGCCATCGCTCTGTTGCACGGTTACATTTCCGATAATTCCTTTTTTGTCATTTGCAATTTCAAAGTTAATTCGTCCTTGATTCTCAACGAGTATCTGAAGTTTTTTACCATCGTAGTCATGAATTGGTAGTGATTTTATATTATTTTGGCGAGAAAGAATGCCAATGAGTTTTCCATCCACGAGAATTATACCTCTGTCTCGCAAATCGTTGATTGTGAGCAAACTTGGATCAGCACTCAATGTCGGTAGAACTGTTTCATACAACACAAGACCTGAAAACTGATCGAGTTCTTCGAATGTTAATGGTTTTTCAGCTATAAGCGAATTTCTTCCAAGATGTTGAAGACTGTTCTCAGATAAAATGTTGTCCACAGGAATCAACTGTACAGAATCTAGAGTCATTTTAGGCTGAAGATCTGGTACAGGAACTGCTGGCAGTGTTAGAAAGTAATTAATAACATTACGAAGCTTGAGATATTTTATAGTCGGGTCGCCAGCCTCATTCATAGGAGCATCATAGTCGTAGGAGGTTATGTCGGGAACGTAGCTACCAATACCCCAGTTATTAGCTCCAGCAGTGTATCCAAAGTTAGTTCCTCCAAAAAACATGTAAATGTTAACACTAGCACCTGATTCGAGAATTTTTCTGAAACAAAACGAAGAGTAACACAAGCAGCTGAACATGATAGCTTTCATTAAACGAACCTGAGTGCCTCGGCAATTATCTCAGGATCACGACGTTGATTGTCCTCCTGCCAATGTGTTAGCCAGCCTGGATAGAATTCAGAGTTCACTAGAGGACCATTAGGCTGAACTGTTCGCAAAGTTTCCCAAATCTTGTCTATCTCATGAACTAAAAAACAATAATGTATTTCATCTACTCATGTAAAAATGGACGAACCTCTATCAGCCCCAAAATCAGTTGTAGCAAAAACTCCATCGATCTTACCACATGATATACGTTCATTTGGGATATCTGTTGTGAAAAGAACAGCATCATTTTTCACAAATTGAGCGGTTTCATCTCGTAACCAGTTCAAGTAGTTTTTGTCACAAGCACTGAATGCAGCATATTCGTTTTCAACCTTCGAATGAAGAATGAATTTAAGGCTTAATGTAATGAACAATTTTCTACTCACCTGAACCATTATAATACGTCCACCATTGCCAAACAAAAACGGCTGAATTCGAGGCATTAGTTCAGCATACCATTTGGATACTTCAGACTTGAAATTGGGATCACTAGTCCTCGGTTTGATGTCAGGATATTTGGAGAAAAGCCAATAAGGTAAGCCACCCTAGCGAAAAGTTAAAGCATTATAGAATATGGTTTCGAATAACATATAACTCACATTATCACGTTCAGCGCAAATATATGGTCCAGGCCTTAAAATAATGTACAGATCTTCCTCTGTAGCATATCGCAAGAACTGTTCCAAGTCTGCAGTGTCATTGAAGTTGTAGACACCATCTTTAGGATTGTGGAAAGCCCATTCGACGTAGCTGTAATGTTGGGAAAGCAAAGATCTTATAACGTTTAGTGAAGATACTTATGTTAAAACATACGTGTCAACTGCGTTTAGTCCTGCAGCTCGCATTGTACGTAATTTCGTCTTCCATGTCTGTGGCAATGCTCGGAAATAATGGAAAGATCCCGACACGTATCGAAAGGGTTCTCCATTCATACTAAAAGAATTTTCCGCATAGTCTACTCTAAAACTTGGTTTTGGCTGGAATAAATGAAAATTAGTTAAAAATCATTCATTGTTCAGAGTTGCTTTAATGGAAATGAAATAATTTTATAAAATATAAAATCCTAATGGTTGTGAAGCAGAAAATGAATTTCATTCACCGAACAAAGATGCGGGGAAAATTCATTTTATGTGGATCAAATACAGAATGAACTTCTCTCCGCTTCCTGGAAATGAATTTCATTCACCGGAGAATGGGATTCGCTCAAGCGGAGAAAATTCATTTTCTACATGACGTCATAAATATCTATCAATTTTTATTTTTGACCGTATTACGGGCTGTTTTTTCTAGTAATTTTATAAAATATTAAGATCGTCATAAGATCAAAACCTTTTTCATAGTTTATTCGATGATTTACGGAAGATAGACTGCAAACAATTGCTCTAATTTTCTGGACTGTTGCGTTCATGTAAGCATTCTCATTTAAACACAGGTTAAAATGTTTCCGTTAATATTTTTGTAACGCACTGGCAATCTGACGGTTTAGTTGAACAGTTATTCTTTACAATGTTAATCGATAGGATACACACTCACTTTGTTCTGATTTTTATAATTTTAGGATGGTGCTATCTTGTGCTGGGAAGAGTATGCAAAAATTAATTTTTAGTCAAATAATTGTAAAAGTTGAAAACATGTTTTTCCAGAAACCTTTTCTGGTTGTGCTAAAATCAGTTGAATACCGAGCTAATAATGAATATTATTTCATGAATTGTTCTCTTGATAACTCCACGAATCCATACCTTAACGCGGAGTACCGAGTGACCAAGCAAATTGATGAGTTTTTTGCAAAATTTGTTGTAGTTTTGATACGCAACAGCAACGAGAAATTTACTATTCTAAATTCAACCGCAATTAATGTTTGTAAATCAAGAAATAGAAAAGGTTTGGAGACATTGGCATTCATTTTGATTGACGAGGTACGAAAATTTGGGAATTTTACAATGGATTGTCCACTAAAAGTAGTGAGTAATTGAAGTGTTATCTTTCCTTCACAGTATCTCAGCACTTCTTCATCTTGTACTCCTATCAGTTGAATCAAAATTGAGTATTTTCTTTGTGCTCTTAGGGATCATACTATACGTCAAACTTCCAAATGAATCCAGAAGTATTACCTCCATACTTTCCTGATGCACATTTTATTACAGAACTTCAACTGTTCGTGTTATCGAATAAAAAATTTGAACGATTTCATCATTTCATTGGCGAAGGTGTTATACAACGTAAGAGGCTACAATATTAGAGGAATAATAATTAGTTGAAATATTTTTCTTAATAAATGAATATAATATGAGTTGTTGAATGTTTAATCTATTTATCACTAAGCTTTCTGTAACTACTCGTATCTAGTTCTGGATAGGATAAGGGCAACAAAGTTGCTTCAAGGGGCAGACGGCTTAATGGGATTTCAATGTGTCGTCATAGTTCGATCTTATTAAGTGCAGTTTGGGTGACTTCCTCCATCGATAAAGGGTAGTTTTGGCAACTTCCTTTGTTGATGAAGGGAGTCCTAGGAAACCCAAAAAATCCACAAGATCAATTGCTGGCAAACCTCAACGGTGAATGGAGTGAACAGCGTTTGTTGACAATGCAGTTCTTGTAGTTGCGCGGAAAATGGAAATTTGGAAGAATGTGTAATGTGAAAATAGTTTGAAATAAATAGTTTCCAATGTATTAAAGAATTTCATTAAATAAGTTGCATGAAATGTCATTGTTTTAGTTTTTATAGTAAATTCACTCCTTTTGTATTTTCATAAAATGTTAACTTAACAACAGTTTCAATAAAATTCAGTTTCACGTTTGTTTGAGGAACTGATGTCGTACTTCAATTGTAGCAATAATTCGATATGAAGAGGACGTCGCCTCCGCAGGATAGCCGAATTGTCGGTATTATCTCAGTATGGAGCATACGAACAAGAAGTACATAGGATAGCACAAGCGGTGAAGAGTGGGGATATAAGCATAGTCCTAAGAGAGCATGTATGAATTAAGAGTTAGTTAGAGTTGAGCTCGAGTTTAAGTACATGTACATAAACTCGTCTCACCTTATCATTCATGAACTGATCTTATTACTTAATTAATAAACAGTTATTTTAAATTAAACTAGTAATTATTGATTTATTGAAGTACGACACTGAAACCTTCCTTTCTATCTTGGATTAACATAAACAAGTTCTATTTATAACAAAATCAGGATGAAACCTTGTAGGTAAAAGCTTACCAAATAACTTTAAATAATATAATTCATTAATTTGTGAATCGAATCTGATGGTTAAATCTCAGTTAACAGAAATTAAAAAGAAATCATTCTCTTTATCTTATTAACTCGGTTTTATATCGATATCTATCAGATAATAATTTGCATGGAATGCCGTTTAAATCTCTTTCATCGTTAACTAGTCAATATTTAGTCAGTGTTTAGTCACAGTGAAGTGCATCCGACGAGAAAAATAATTTCGAGAAGCGGAAATGGAGTTTGGATACAAAAATAACATTATATCGGTTATAATATCAATTTCAGTTTTATGTGTTGTTGTGGCTAAGGTAATTTTTGTAATGTATTTTAGTAAATATTTGTTGAATTGTTAATATAATATTGTATTTCTAGAGAGATTTTGTCATACTCTTCAAGTCAGTTGAGTGCAACTCAAATACGGAATACATGGAAATGAATTGCACCCTTCGTCCAACATCAAATATACCTTTTATTGACTTTCAGGCAAATGTGAATAAGGCCTACTATGAGTTTTACGCCACTTTTGTCATTATTCTGGTTAGAAACAACAAGAACAAATTCACTTTACTCAATACCACGGCTATTAACGTTTGTGAGTCAAGGAAGAAAATTAATATCGAAAATTTGGCTTCCATTATAATCGATGAACTAAGGAAGTTTGGGAATTTCACTATGGATTGTCCAATTGAAGTTGTAAGTTGTTATTTGGTTCCGCGTTTACATATCATTTGGAAATATCCATTTTTCAGGGATATTATCATGTAACAGGTTTTCAAATGAATCCAGATCTCTTCCCACCGTATTTCCCCGAGTCTAATTTCTTAGTAGAAAGTTATTTTTTCACAAAGAAGGATAACAAGTTGATACAGACATCACATTTTTGGAGCAAAGGTGCAATTACAAAGAGAAGTAGGTTAAAAGGAAGGAAGTCTGCTAGTTAACTTCAAGTGTGAATTTTACGAATTCCTGCTAATCCAACAATTACCAATCATTTGACACAAATCACAAACCCAATTTCATCGATGAATTTATGTTTTAATAACCGATATGTGTTCTTTCTTATCGGATATTGTAACTAGGTACATTTTTTTACTTTTAGGAAACGTATTCAACTTTGTGAAACAAAACACTGCAACTATTTATTATGATTCACTCACCCCTGTATTGTTATCCAAACCAACAATTATCGCGGCTGATACAACAATTAATAACACAAACACTAAGCAACCCATCTTCACCAAGATTTTCCTTAAACTGACAAATTGCGCTTTCTTCTCCATGCAACGCGAAATTCGATAGCTAAATTGGAAAATAATTGATGTTCCCCCCAATAACTTATCAGTAAACGATCGGAGTCAAGCACTAGTGTCTAATACGATCGCAAGATAACAACTGCTTGCCTTATTCAAGTTTGTCGTAAAGTGGAAATGGTTTATTGAACATTCCGAAATGTTTATCAGTCTAATACTCTGGAGTTATTTTTGAAATATCTAACGAACAGTTTCTTCGTTTAGTAAAATACTTGGACACGACGGCATTTCTTGGCATCCGAAGGGAGCATTCGCAAATTACGTCATGCTAAAATTCGAGATTTTGACTAAAATCCTCCCCCGATGATGGGAGAATTAGTTAGTTTAGAAAAATGATCAACTTAATAATTGCTAGCTGTGTTTTCTTGCTGCATCGAGAGGTGCAGAACTATCAATTTTTTTTAAATTTCACAAATTCACAATTTCTTCAAAACTGTCAGTTAATTTCATCTGAAAATTTAAATTCAAATAATATATGAGGAATTTATTAAATCGACGCCGTAACAAAATATAAAAGAGTCAATAGTAATTCATACGAATGTGAACTGATGTTGTTTGATTTGTTATCTATCGAGTGCAAATCCGATCTGTCTTTTTGCTGGCGAAAATTTGCTTTCGATAGCGTGTCGCAAGAAAACACGGCTGCTGTGTTCCATTTAAACTGGCAAAGTACTTGACTTGTGGCAATCTACCCTTGTTCATGTACGCGAGTAGATTGCCAGTGGTAGTTACGCGTCACTTTTCCGCTGGATGGATTTTATTTATTTTGACATCTCAGGTTTATTAAGATTTTTATAGAAAAGTTTGAAGTCAATTTAATCGACTCAATCCAACTCAATCGAAAATTTATCCTTTAAAAAAAATTTAATACAAATAAAATCGAAAAAAAACTTGAAACTGAGAAAATTTCTGTTAGGTTTTGCTATTTTACCTTACTTTGTACCAAAAAGTGCGTTCCGTTTTCCAAAATTTTCGCTTAAATGGAACACAGCAAATACAAAATGTATTTTTATTTTAATGTATTGAAATTTTTGACGCAAGTTTGGAATTAAATGTGTCAAACTAAAAATTGAATTGAAATTCAGTGACCTTGGTAGTAATTACAAAATTCATAATATTAGCTTGTGATTTGAATTTTAAATTCGCGGTCGACGAAAGAAAATTTTTGGTTGTGATCTATGGAAGAGTTTGACTTTGTACTCGACTAGTACTAAGCATGCACTCAAGGCACTGGAGTGTGTCTTAGCTTCATTTAACATAACACACTTCACATTTCTATGTTAATTAACATGAATGTAAGAATTTATACAAAATATTTAATTTATTTTTAATAAAAATAAAAACAAGATATTTATTAAGTACTGAATATTATTTATTAATTCAAATATATATAGATCTTACCCGGTTTTCTGAATTTTTTGCCATTTTTTTTAAACAGTGTTGTTGTTTTGAAACAGAAGCTTTTAAAGCACTAAACTTTAATTTTTGAAGTGTTGTCTTGAAAGAAAAAAACAAAAATTACGTTAACATATCGAACGAAATTGTATAGACCGCGGCAAAGCGGGGTCAAACTTTCACAGTCACAAACTTTATGCTTTCTCCGTGTTGTTTGACAGCACTAGGAGATTAATTTTAATTTTATTTCAATATATTTTATTTTTTAGTTTCAAAACATTAAATGTTTTAGTAAAACATTCCCGTACGTATTTTTGACAGTTTCTCACTTGTAACGTTTACAGCGTCTGTTAATTGCAGTGAGGAACTATGCTCACTTTCCAACAAACTTCCAGTGTGGAAATACGACGACGTTCGGGAGAAATTGCCATGAGGCACCGAAACGAAGTGAGTCAGTTGAGTACAATCGGCGGTCGTGACAAGTTTGTTTCAATGTTCGTCTGTGTTTCAAAGTGAATCGAATGTTCTTATAAGAATACTTTAATTAATAAAAGTTAGTAAGTGAAATGAAATAATTCTTTTTCCCAACAAAGTGCCTTTGAAATGTCCGTCTTTTGCGGAAGTGATAAGTAAAGAAAAACCAAGAAAAATTCAAGTTAAATTTACGTATTTTCAAGAAGAATATACGCAGATGAAGGAAATTCCTTAATTGTCAACGTATTTGTGAAGGAATTCGGGAGGTTTTAAAGAAAATTTGAAAAAAAAACCGGATTTGATCGTCATCATCCGTGTTCCTTTTTGGGAATAAAGTTGAATTTATGTCATTTTTGGTTTTATGCAGTTCACACTTTGTGAAGGAGTTGAATTTCCATCTGAGAAAGTTCTAAAAAAGCAACAGTTTCTTGTGTGATTCATTTATTTCGAGTATAAAATTGAAAAGTCAATCGGAGCAAAATGATTCACGTTGGCGAAAATACATGGAATTTGAGGATTTTTATAACTGACCTTCAGGTCGAGAGGGTCCTTCGTGTGAAAGGAGATCTGCACATTGGTGGTGTTATGCTGAAGTTGGTCGATCCAGGTTAGAGTTAAACATTTTTGTTGATCAATGAAAACAATTTTGAAAAATTAACATGATTTTTTGAAAATTTTCCTTACATGGCAATTTATCAAATCAATGGAAGTGCGTCATGTTCTTCAATAAATGACGGTGACATTCGTAAATTCTGCATTTGTGTTTTTGTTAGTTATATTGTACATATATCATGCTTATGAAACCTTATGGCATTGTAAAGACGAGAGAAATTTTTGATTAAACAGCCCACACTACCAAACGCACGATCCACTACACCTAGTGCACATGGAACACACATTTTCTAAGAAATTGATGTACGTACACAACTGTTTGTTGTGCCTTTGATGTAGTCTTTGTGGGATCGTGGGTTTGTGTTGATATGAAACGAATTGAAATTGAATTGAATGTAGAACACGTTGACAGTGGATGCTAATTGGAAAAAGTTGAGGAGACAAGAGGTGATCGTCTTCAATCGTGCTCTATTTGTACTCTCCTTCTCTCATTCCGGTTGTCTCTATTTTCTGCTCACTTGTACTTGACGCGTTCTAGAAGAATTCACTGGAAGTATCTGTTGAGTGCAAAGGGGTACCATATGGAAAAGTTTTTCAAGATTCAAAATTTCGAAAATTTAATAGGTCTGTTTGTTTTGAGTTCGGAACTGTTCCGGAAGACTAAATTGTACTTTTAGTACTCAATTCCGCGTTTGTTTTCTAGTTTGGTGTAGTACCAAACTGTTCCATTCTATCATGAGAAAGTATGAGAGTTTGACGATTAACGGAACAGAGTGGAACGCTAGAAGTGTCAATTTGTACTTTTAGTACCAAGTTCCACACTGTTCTGAACTCAAAACAAACGGACATAATTAAAATAAACGACGTTTTCCACAATTTGAAATGCAGCTGTCACCTATGTTATGATTTTAACGGAACAAAACTCTTTCTTCTTTACCTACATAGTTGTATCCAGGTGAGAAATGTCCCAGTGAAAGAATCAACCAATCCACTAGATGATGAATGATAGGCTTGGCATATGCGAAACATTTGCGGGGTGAAAACAATTAAAGTGAAATATGAAACCTTTGAAGGTACACTGTGCAATCAGCGTTTTGCATTTTTGTTCGATCAACGGTTGTTGAATTGAAATATTTCATGTTGATTAAAATTAGTAAATATGTATACAGTACAACCTTGATAAATGCAACTAAATGAGTTCAGTGATACCTCGAGATACGAGTTTGATTCGTTCCGTAACCTTGCTCGTATGTCAATTTTCTCCATTGAAATGCCATCAATAACACAATAATGTGAACTGGTCTCTTAAATGCTACTGTTTGCTGAATTTTAGTCACTGCTTTTCTCTTCACTGGTCTTTGTCTTTTTCGCTGGATAAAACAACACTGTTCAAGGAGGTTTGCGTCCGGCCGTTCTTCGTATCTCAAATGTTGCTTGTATTTCAAAGCACAACTTCGACGGCTCGTATCTCAAATATCTCGTATGTTTGGACACTCGTATCTCGAGGGTACCACTGTAACACATTTCAATGGCTAGGAAGGAAGAAAGAAAGTGACGTAATTATATTTACGTTTTATACATATATTTCTGCTATCGCTCTATATATCATACATATACATGAACATATGTATCCTATTCCTTGCTAAAAAATCTGAAATTTTCAACTGGGTTTCCTTACACTCTATGTGCTTGGCCACAGCTAGTTGCGTTTATCGAGGTTATACTGTATTAGTGATTCAAAAATAAAAACAGAATTGTCGCCTATCTAGTATAACTACTGATAACAGCAAGTTGCATTTACAATTTCAGTAATATAGAAAGAAATAGTTTCCCGTCTATTGAACGTTGATAAAAATGTTGATAAGTTGAATACCTACCGAAATTGAATGCATTAGAATAAGTAACGACAGGAAGAATAATATGATAAGGAAAAGTTGATAAATGCATTTACGTAAAGAAGAACGTGCGTTGCTTAATTAACTCAGCTGTAGGTAAATAAGTGGAACCTTGACGTGATCATTGGTCCGAATCAATTCGTTTTCGGTTTCGATGTTATTCTATTGTGTTAGCTAATATAGGTCATAGGCCTAACACATACTGATTGTAACACACAACATTAATAGTAGAGAAATTGTATTGTTGCGTGGAAAATTAGTTTCTGATCGTGTTTTTATATCTGTCCGTTCTTTTGTTGTCTCGGTTTCCTCTTCCGGCTGTGTGTAACAGCTATTAACATATAATATGATTAGTTTCCCTGTTGTTTCCGATGAGTAAACGATTTAATCTCATAGTACGTGTAGTTATAAAAGTTCTGTTTTCATTTTCATTTGCCATTTATAAAATGTAGTTAAAGTGGCGGTATTAAAATAATGATTAAAATTGACCTAGAGTTTGTTAGAACAAAGAAAATTTAACAAGATGTAATTTGAAATTGAAATCCATTTGAAAGGGATAACGTCCAGAAGTGAACTTCCCTACAGGAAATGAAACAAATGCGACGATATTCTCTTCCATGACACTCGTCGTGTCGATTACCATTTCCAATTTAGTTCGGCACAAATCAATTTATCACTCCAGGAACCATTTCCGCCAAAATAACTTTGTGTATTCGTTACCCCACTGGTTGTTTGAAACGACCTAGGACAACAAATGAGGTTTAAATTTCTTCATGTGACTTTCCCATTTCGAAAAATGAGGGCAACAAGGAATAAATAGAAGTCCTCAGGACGATGACTGGAAAAGACTATTCGGATAGCGCTAAAAGGCGAGTTATTGCCTGTTTCCACCCGCAGCAGTCACGCAATTAAGTTATTCCATGGACTATCGGATCTCTACAGGGGTTGATGCAGGGCGTGATATGTGGACTGAAGGTTGGATGACTTTTCGAATAAACTAATTAAAGTTAAGGAATTCCATTTGATTCATGCTGGCCGATGATACATTCCAAACTGTTACTACAGACAACCAACAGTTTTTTCGTAAAATATCCTATTAACTTCCACGTATGACGTCCAATGTTCTCAAGATGTTTTCTCAAAATTCTAAACATTGACTCTATACCTAACTGTGTTATTTATGGCAAACAATTTACCTTGTCGCTAATTACTCAAGACCTGACATGAGGTAATTTTCATGATATCATTACTTCCTCTAATTGTTTGTTCGAATATTTCCTCTTAGTCACAATTCTGCCATCAAATGTTATGAGACACCACAAAATAGGTCAAAAGTTTTTCATATAATTAAAATAAATTAACGCTCATGTACGTCCTGGGATTATATAATTGCGCATCTGCCGGTATAAGGTTTTATAGAAGAATTCAATGAAATTCTAGAAGCATACAATAGGGGTTTTATTTTGATTTAAAGCAACCCTTATAAGTTTCGAGTAAAACAATCACAACAATCAACTATTTACTAGTTAACGAAACTTTATGAATTGCTCATATATCACCCTCTATATCCGTTCTCACTATGGTTTCTCTTTCGAATTTCAGTTAATTAACAAAGATTCAAAAATTTTTCAAGTTCTAAGTTTTTAAAAGTCACGTAATGTCCATTAAAACGGATTGTATACCCGTACTTCTCCTTCAGTATCTTTGACAAATTATGATTTATAGCTGGACTATGGTGTCCTACAAAACGTTTTTTCAAAAATGCCGAAGAAGGATCCTTCCTTCGTCATGCGAAGAAGTCACGTAGTAATATGTAATAATCCTTGGTATGGACTGCCATCCATGACACAAAACTTGACTTAAGTTAACTATATGTAAACCTGTCAAGACGTTCATCATTGTTAATGTGCTTAAATTCTCCTTGACCATAATAAATATGTTTGATGACAAAATAAAGTAAAGAGACATTTTCAAATCAAGTCATACGTTTATGAGCTGTGAAATTTCAACGACAAAAATAATACTGGCCTCGTCACGTCACTCAAATGTTTACGAAGTTTGTTTTTGAAAATGTCGATTTTCTTTTGAGGAAAGTCACTCATCTTGAAAGTCTGTGTCAAAATTGAAATTAAAAATTTAAAAATAATGTGTGAATAGTGTTTAAATAAAAACTAGACCGGAAGTTTTGTAACAAATCTGCATAACTAGCAAGACAGATTTATTGCTTTGTTGTGCCAAGTTAAAGTTTTCTATTTTGTATGAGTTACGCGTAGGTGCTACGACTACTCGCATTCCGCTTCAGTAGACTGGTCTAGGAGGTGACTATGATGTGGTGGAGATATTAAGAGGGAAATTAGAGAATTCACATTAGGTGGAAATGACGAAAGTGTTTGTGAATTGACCTTTATACAGATTTGCTTATATTGTAACTAAAATACTATTACCTTCTACAAACCCTCAATTCTAAAGTAGTAACTAGTAATTGCAAACCCAACGCAGATAGTTTGTGAAATAAGCAAAAATTGATTTACGTTCATGTTTATCATGAATTGTAGAAGTAATAATATCTTGTCTCACGAAGTAGAAACTGCTGCACAAGGCCGTTCAATGATCTGTACAGAATTTAACCCCAAATCTTGTCACGCATGTTTTCATTACAACACCTTATGCGAAACACAGACATTTCCTTGAATGATGGAAAACATGTCGGTTGACTGGAACCTCTTGTTTTCACTCCATGACACTAGTTAACTTTCTTTATGTTTGAAGCGGATAGAAGAAAATTGCAGTAGCTCATACAGTTCACTATGTTCCAATTGCATTTTGTGCTGATAAACGAGGAAATTATGGGGACGCTTATCAATTGTGGAAAATTGTTGTCTTGTGACAGCATTTAAGTTTGATTTCGAACACAAAATTAGTTATAATATAAAATATTTTTTAAAAAAATTTCTCAAAAGTCGACATTGACAAGAATGCCGTCTTGGTATCTACAGTTATAGTTACAAAAAGAAAACCAAAAATGGTGAGCACATTTCAAACATGTTTGATTTCGGCCAAGTCAACAATTTCTGTTGTCCATTCGATGTGTCAAGCAACTCAACAGTTTCTACGAGTATGACGATCAAGTGACATTTTCTTTCTTAGTAATTTCACAAAAATACAATATAAAAATTTACTTGAAAAACCAGCAGTGCTCACCGCATGATGTGCTCTACTGATCATTGGTCAGTGGTCACTACTGGTGAAAATTGATACCCTCCTTTTCATTCCAGCCAGCTGTAATGGTCAACGACATTACTAGAAAAATTCATTTTGAATTGCGGGATTAGGATCACCTTCTCATATAGTATACTTAGGAGAGTAGACTTACTCTATCCATTAGGAGATTTTATCAAGTCAAGCGAAATGCGACAGATGTTTTGGTGATGACAGGATGTTAGGTAGTCGAAGGCGTTGTCACTCACTGACAATCACAATTTCACACATGCCTGGTACAGCCTATTTTATAAGAATCATTTGAGGGTTATTTTTGAATACCTTCACGGTCATGAGATTTGATATTGGAAAGCGATTCTTGGCCGCTGCTGATTATGATTCACAATTGAATGTGAAACAAATTGCAGCTAGTGACCCCAACAATTTTGTTTTCAATTCATTGTGTCAATCGATTTCAATTGAACAACTGTCGGCAAGTGAATATGAAAAAATGTTCTTTAAATGCTTGAATTAACCTAAATTTGAGTGCACACAGTTTGATTGCTAATGGAAATCTAAGTTTTATTCGTTTCAAAATAACGCTGTAAATTAAAAAAATCAAAATTTTCCGACTGGAAATTCGTGAATTTAAGCGTTAATTGAAGTTTATTTTTTGCAAATTTATAAATAAAATCGAAAAATCGAGTTTCACGAACAGGTTTTCGTCTTGACAGCAGAAGGTCATCATGTCGTCATCTTTTGAAAGTTTCTTTCAGCCAATACTATATGTATTTATTATGTTTCCTTGGTTAAGCTGAAAATAAATTTTTAATTTTGTTTTCTTCAATCCAACGCCCTGGTTTTTGGTTTGGCCGAATTTTCAAAGAATGACGCCAGTCTCTTAAATTTAGAAACAAACAATTTCCATAATAAAAGTTTTTAATTCTCATTTTGCGCGTTTAACGAGAACCTAATGAAATGATCTCATCGTTACTTGATCCAACAAGGACATGAGCTCATTGTGGAACTGCAATTAATAAATCTTCCATTGCTAACGCTCATTTGGTAGCAAAATGATCTCCTGATGCAGATTTGTTCCAAAGATACTGAAGATGATGTGGAATATTATAGAAGATGATTTTGCGCACATGTGGTTTAGCTAATGAGGAGAAATTTAATACTCACAAAACTCGAACATGTGCAGCCTTACTGGCGGGCATAAAATATTCAGATTTTCATCAACAAAAATAACTACAAGCTACCGAGGCATTGACAAAGTAATTTAAAAATAACCTTGTTGTCTTTGATAAGAAAGTAGAAACAGAGTAGTTATCAAATATTCATGAGTTCAATTAATTCAAGTATTATTAAGTATTCAAAAGTTGAAAAAAGCTAACATTCCTCCCTGGGTGATATCAATGAGTTGTTTTGATTAAAATAAATCATTGCGATATCGCGTATCTATCTAACGTCCAAAATAAATGTGCCTTTGTTTCGAGTGGAGATAGATAAATTATATCAACTTGATCTTGATTTATTCTAATCACATAAATTCAGTTCTTCTATGGTGCTTTAAACCCACAATAACTGCTTTGGAAACATGTATTTAAACAAACTTTCACAAGAAAATGGCCCTACACACCCAATTCCGAAAAACATTCGTAACATAACATTGCGATACAGGCTACACTTCCGCTCGTAGATGCAACTGGAACCTCAACATGACCTTCAATTGCTGTCGAGAGTATTTTGATTTCGATTTGAATTTGCAATTGGGATGATGTCATTATACACAAGTTTACTTGTTATCCTCGGATTTTGGTTTAGCTTAATCTCACGTTATGTAATCGAGAAATATAAAACAGATCGTGATATTTCTCTTCGTTTAATTGAAGAATTGAACGTTTTGATGCAATCAAATTAACACCACAAGAATGTCTCTTTCAAATACCATTGGCTATACGACCAAATAAGGCGAACGTGTTTTGTTTGACTGTTGGATGATGGAATACAAACTACACAAAATTGTAGATTGTTTGTGATTATATAACAAAATTGAAACGGCAAATAGGTAAAATTCATAATTAATGAGTCATAGCGTTTTTCTACCTTGCGTTTGCGTGCACCTACATATCAAGAAATCAGAATAAATCATTCAATCCGGCAAGTGACCAATTCGTTCATTTGAAAAACACATTCATTCAGGAGGTGTTCATTGAAATGATCGCAGTAGAAAGTTTACTATTCCTATTGTCGCCTCCTTTGAAAGATTACGTTTTACTCAAAGAACAAGAACAGAAAGAAGAGGAAGCTGTAAAAGATCTACTGCTTTCTTCGATAAGAAAGTGATGACTCATAACGAAAAATTGAAAATCTTACAAGAGGTTGTTAATCTCTGGCTAGACGTATTTCTTGAGAACGTGACGATAGCAACAGTAGCAAACTAGTTATTAGTTAGCTAGACATTTATGTTCTCAAGACAGGATGCATCTTCAATTCTATGCGTGGTTTCTTAGTGGTTCTTCTGCAGGCTTCAGGTCTTTAACATCTTGGACAAGATACTTTTCATGGTAAGAAAATGAAAATCATCAACTAAAAAAATTGAAAAGAAAAGAAATAAAATTTTTCTATAAAAACATGACGTCGTCTTCACCACAATATAAAGCTAATTGCAAGTTCTCTGGGTATCCAATCCTTGTATTTGCACAGGTGATGTCGTCTATTAGTCGATTGGGTTAACAATCACTGACTCATGGCTTGGATTCCTCTGAAGCTTAAATTGTTTTCTTGGAAATTATTTTGCGCGGTTTTCATCAGAATTGATAATAAATTTTCATAAAACCCACGTTTATTTATATATTTCATTTATTGATAAACGATAAATTTCACTGATAAGATTAACGTTTTATCGATAACACACGTGAGAGTTGTTTGTTGCGAAAATCCAAAAGTTTCGAAAAATAGAAAGTTAGTTACTAGTAAACGACTTTGGACTAAAGGGTTTGTCTTTCACTCATTGTCTCTAAGTTTAAAATAAGCAAATGCTGTTTTAAAGGCAAACTTAGTCACGTTCTTTTGTATTGTAAAGCAATTCTGGGAATAGCTATAAAACATTCACATGTGACGAATCAAGTTTTTAACAATACGACAACTGATCGTACAACGCTTAAATTTAATCACATTCGATTGATCATGGATTACATCACGTCGTCAAAGCATGTTGAGAAGCAAAGAATAAAATGAAAACCGATCAATGACTTGATTTACTTAGAAACCAGTCTGGAGATGTTGATCTTTTTATAAGCAAATATTTTTGAGAATTCTAAATAAGTGTAACAGCGTATGGAAGAATGTCATAGTGGGCGATCAGAAGAAAATATATTCTCGAAACCCAGACCATACCATGAAGAGATGTTGTTATTTGGAATCCAGACGATGATTTATTTTGGTTGGCATACAGTCAAAGGCACATGCTGCATGTTTGTTGCTTTGGAAATTCATAGAAACGATTCAACTTAAATGAAATTGACAATTGTTGTTTAATTAATTCCAAGGAACAGATATTACCAAATAAATTTTTATCATTTAAGTCATAATTTCACATCAAATGAAAAATTTATGGCAAATCAATAATAATAACTAAGTTAAATTTGTTTTAGAACTTAGCTGATGGTTATGCACATAAACTATAGGAATAAAAATTAAAAAATGTTAATTTAAGCAGAGCGTCATCTGCAGGTTATTCTGGAACAGTTATGATCTAAACTAAACCAGGGGTGGGCAAACTACGGCCCAATTTTTTTTCAGATGTGGCACTATGATTTGGGCCGCAGGACTCCTATTCACAAATCTGTAAATCTGTACTATTTTATCTGTAAAACAAATCATAGCAAAACCGTTAGTAAATCTGTTCGCACGGTTGATAACCAGCGCAGCTGCAGAGCAATAACTATGATTGCTCCTAACAAGGCCAAATCAATTTGTGGAAAAATGATTGGCTATCAAAAAATTTCGGCGGTTCGTTCATAGAATTTTCTAGTGTGGCCTGCGTATTGGTAATAAATGCTTCATATGGCCCACTGATCAAAAATTTTGCCCCCTCCTGATCTAAACCACTGCGAGTATATACTCTTCTGTGTTGCATGTTATAATGAGGAGTATAGTTCTGAGACGCTGTCTCAAAAACTAGACTCCACTGAAGTGATAGTTTCACTGTCAAACACTCACTGTTGCTTAGGATATAATTTCAGATTGTCATTGTGCCCTTGCCCATTTTTTATGTAAATTACTACAATAACAAGAAAATAATAATTGAAGTAAGTTAACTTCATTGATTTCCATCTACCATCACATGATATTCAAGAAATCATAGCCGAGTGAGGGAACCCCACCTTAAACTGTCGTTTATCAGGTAGCAGTAGCGGTTATACTTACAAGGGGAGCCAGCCTTAAATGGCACGCCCATAATAACTATTGGTATGCATTAAGTTTGAAATACAAACTTTAGTTATTTCTAATTTTAGTACTTACTATACTTTGTTATGATTTGGTTTTTGTATTTTCTTTACACAATACAGTAGAGTCGAGTTTTGAGAGTTTGTGGCCTTTATGGACACACAAAAGTTCCGACAAACGAGAAGGGTCTACCACCAGACTGTATCAATCTAACTGATGTGACACTTAGCTCCATTATAAGTCACTCAAATTGACTTTTCAGACAATCTCCTTCCTTTTGAGAGACATTAACAATTGCGTATCCATAAATCCAATCTAGTCTCATATCCTCTTATTATTGTATGTGGGTCGACTGTGAAAGACTAAAATCAAAATCAATAACCCAATTGTCAGTTCCAATTAATATTTGTAATTTCTTCGTGATTTTATTCTTTTTACATTTATTGAAAGTCGATTTTGGCAAAGACAAAATAAAAATCAAACTAGAAAAAATTGTCTTAGTCATCGACAGAAATCGAAGAAACATTTTCTTGTAGCCCTACCCCAAGCTGTAATCCTTCGCCCCTAACTTTTGGTTACTTCAAAAAACCAGACAAATTCGGGTTATTGTTGTCAAGTTATCAAAGTTTTTTGGAACTTTTGCTTTTGTTTGTATTCTGGATGGTTAACCCTTTGTTTGTGTTTCCTTTTCTTTAGGATACAGTGTGTTATTTATATGCATCCCCAACACACCCACTGAGAAATCTTTTGGAAAAAAACAAAAATAATTTCAGTGATGAACTGGGCGCAAACTTAGTTTTAAATTTATGTTTTCTTAAAGCTACCTATAAAGTTATCGTATCACAAATTCTATAATTAATTTATATTAAATTTATCTTGAAGTTGTTCTGTTCTGTTTCCATGTTCGCTAATGTTCTTGTAGTTATCCCATTAAACCTAATTCTCCTGGAAGTCAAACATTTTGGGTACGAAAGTGTAAAGTGTGTGCCTTATGCCAATTGGACTGATGGGACCGTTTGAACTGGTACCTGACGTCACGTTGAACCAATTCAACGCTTGCGACAGACGACTCATTTAAAAGTGAGTTCTGTCGTTCGTTTCTATTTTGACAAGTAGTCAGTGATAAGTGTCATTACTGATTTGACAAGTAAAATGGAAACTTCGCGAGAATTAAAATTAATGCTTTTATTAGTAAAAAATTTGGAATTGTAAAGCCAAATTATTAGGAAAAAAGCTATTTTGAAGAAAATGGCAGCAGAACGCTATAGGAAATGTCATTTTCATTCAAATTTTTAGTACGGTTCTGGTTCAATTTGTGATTTTCGCACTTCTCCGTTTTCTGAAAGATGGCGCCAATATGATGCAAAACTCAGTTTGAACTGGTTCAATTTTGGGGTCTTTGATTCAGTCTTGAATTGGTTCCCCGATACAAATTTGAACTAGTTACGTCATAATGACGTCAGGAGCCAGTTCAAGGTATGACACTTAAAAAACAAAAAAAATCTTAGTTGCATACAAGAACCGCGCATTTGAGTATAAACACGGAAACTCGTTTGACCTTAAAAATATTAAAACAAAGTAAAAACAAAAAGAAAAGTTTTCGTGATATTTTGTCAACAAAGCAACGTCATTAATTATAAAAGCAAATAAAGTAGAAGCATTTACGAAGTGAAATGCATTTAAATTTAAATGCTATTGTGTATACTGTATTGTATAAAAATATGTGTTTCTTTAAGAAAATTATAACCAGAGACGCAAGAAGAAAGAACAGATGGTTGAACATTCCCAATGAAATTAATCTGAGTTACGAATTTTTGAAAACGGAAAATTGTTGGTCGGATGTTATCTGTGACGAGACTAGTGACTAGTTCCGGAGGAAGTAAATGCGTCATCGCCGACAACTTCATTGGAAATAAAGTCATATGTAAGGATGAGTAAGCAGTGAACGAAGTGTTGTAAAAGAAATTATTTAAACTTAACTTTCTACCAAACCGGATATCCTGGTGTTAACGCAATTTAGCATTCATTCTGATCAAATATATCTTTGTTACTTTGATTTCATGAAAACTTGAAATCATGAAAACTTTCAGGATATTCACTGCGCAAGTGAGGATGCTACAAACCAGACCCTTTCCTGTGGGGTGGAGATAAATTAAGCACAAGATGAATTTCAAGAAGTTCCCAGAAATAACAAGTAAAAGTGAGTTTTGACTTTATTGAAGTGAGAAAATTCATTCCGAAATGGCTACCGGACCAACGTACTTGAAGACATTCCCGGTGGTCGAACTGAATTACCCGGAATTACTGCATTCTATGCTGTTTATGTAAGAAATTCCAATAAACATTCCAAAAATGTGCGAGTCTGTATGTAAAATACAAGATACTGCATTGGATATTATGTTGAACGAAACGAAACAAAACAAAATTCAATTCCAGATGCCCTCGCGATTCTTTCCCTCTGGCTGGTCTGTAAATATTTAGGTAAAATGTTACCCGCAGGTTTAATTCCATGCTTGCGATCATGTCGAGTGTTGGTGAACTCAACGTTGATTTTGAACAATTTTATGCATCTGTTGCATCCTGTCTATCCTAGATGGCTTCTGAAGAATAAGAGTGTCAAATGTCATTGAATGACCAGACATCTACTAAAAACAGAGCAAAAATTTCAAATGAAAGGTATTTAGGAAGCTTTCAAACGGGTTTAAGACGATCGAGATGGAGAAGAATCGAATTACAAACATCGCAAACCTCGGAATTTCCAAAAAACAAAATCAGAGGTTCAATGACACTAAAGTGGCCACAGGGGTCAGTTGACTTTGGTGTACGAAGAAGATGTTGTGGCGGAAACGAAATATTTTCCACTCTACATTCGTTAAATGTAGCGACTTCTTGAAAGTTTTAAACTGTCTATAAGGGATAAGTCTTAATGGCCGACAATTGAATCAAATTCGTTCAATGTTTTTCAAGTGTTTCATGCAGAAATGTGTCAATTTGTTCTTTCTGAGCTGTTGTGACTATTTAAGGTAACAGCACTCAATGAAACAAGTCACGGACGAATATGTACGCTTTTATTAATCGCAATGAAATCGTGTGGGTTAAGCTAAGCGAACTACTTGGTTTCTTAAATCAACGTAAATTGAAACGTATTTTTGCATGAAACTTCAATTCACCACTCTGGAGTTGGTAATTCAACTGTTTGTGGGATAAATAAAGTAGGGATGATCATGACATCAGTGGGAAATAAAATGCCAAATGGATGATGATTAGTTAAATTGCATTGCAACAATTGTCACTAGGCAAGATTGATAGATTGCACTCTGCACCGGAAAAGCATAAACCCAGAAATCAATTTCTTGACGGGAGTCTACCAAACTTTGTCTGTATGAGAAGAAACCAATTTCTGCCTACGATTACTATGTTTGGAATTTATCAATGAATTCGTGCTCTTTTCGTACACATAATTTACGCGGGTGGGTTGATTAAGTTAATTTGCCCTGACGTCATGGATAAAGTTATTCCATTGATCAAAAATGAAATTTTCCATTTAGCTAACTTACCAAATCTCTAAATGGTTATGCGTGGGACGGGAGTTAGGCCGACCAGTCTTAACTCCTTCCTTCACTACTAATAGATTTCAATTTTCAATTTCATAACAACAATTATGATTTGCAAAGTGAATAATTTTTCACTGTAAACCATGTGGGGGCGTTTTAAATTCGAGTTTGTATGAATTAAGTAATAATACAAATCACTATGTTGCTTTTCATGACATACAGTAACTGAAGTGAACTCTAATTGTGCTCAATTCATTTATTTTTTACTTCAAAGACGAGATTCAATCTGTGGACATTCATGATTGCTCATATAAACAAGCTGCTAACAACACACAACTATAAAATTTTATTTATAACTATAAAATATAGTTATCTTCAAAAGATAAAACACCTGGAATCAGATGATCTGTAGTTTTATAACCGTCTTAAAATAGGAAAATGTTTCGCCATGTGCAGTCTAGTAAGAATTCTCCTACGCACAGAGCAAAACAACAAAATTTCGGAAGTTTCGTTGAGTAACTAAAGCAATTTTTCTATTTCAAGGTCTTAAAGTTTTCCGAACTGCATGTAGGTAGTATGTGTTTGTATTGTATATTTTATAAAAACAAAAGCAGTCTTTTGAAATCGTATAAGCTTTTGTAATCAACAATTATTGAAAGGAATTGTGATTGCCAAAATAAACAATCAAATCAATTGGAACAGGGAATCGTCACTCCCTTTTATTAGTGTTTATTTCATAAAACATAAGAGCACGAAATTGGCGTTTTTGTTCTCTCTCAAAAAATTGTTTTGAAAGAGTTTGACAAAAACTGACGGAGGGGAAATTTGCTTGGAAGTGCTATTTTGCTGGAGACATTAGAAACATCAAGCTACTAGGAAAATGTGGTTCATTTGACAATTTCAAATGTCAAATTTGTGTATGCCGCTTATCAAGTTGCTAGATGTCCACTGGACGGAATTAGGACTAGTATGTAATTTCGATACCCTAATTCCGTTCACTTTATTTTGTTTATTTTGGCATTAAACATGTAAATAGTTAATTATTACTACATTTTGTCAACCCTGAAGATTCATAGATACAGAAAAGTCAGAAGAATTTATCACAACTCAAAAAAATCCTTAAAACCAAAACATCAAATTTAAGGATTTTAACATGATTTTTCTCAAAAAATATAATTTTCATCTTTATTATTTAATTAAAAACAAACTGTGCGCGTTAGATCCCTGAAATTTTCAGTATATTAACACTAATTAGTTAAGTACATGATGTCATGAATTTTATCTCCATTACATGCCAAAAAAAAAACTTTTTAGCAAAAATCAAAAGTGGAATTAGGGCATTTAACGTTACTCAAGAGCGTTTTTTTATTATTTGAGTAAGAGTGCGATATCGTATGAAACCTCCCATTTTTGCTCGAGTAAAGTCTAGTAAACTCTAGTAAACTCGAGAAGAACATGAACAGACCTAAGAATTGCATAATTCAGTTTGATTGTAACTTATTTTTTGTAGTTATAGAACAATTACGCAGTCTGAATTCAATTTGAAATGAGTCTCTGCGTAACTTCACAAATCTACACGCAAACCTCATGAATATCATTGACTGAATTTATTTGATATATTTGTAATTAACTACACTACAAACCCTCGTCTGTCTCAGAGTAAAGTCTCAAAGCGAATCTCAATTGAAATTGTAAATTAATTTCTTGAATAAGTAAACAATCCAATCTAAGGAATGCGTTCCATATAAACTTCTGGAATTCAATCTTATCTTTTATTATTAGTAGTATTGGTTGGCTAATAATAATTCAGCAGTTTACGTTTATTTATTTTAACGTTAAAAACAAAAAAATTTGATAACATAATCACAGGGACTTTACATGTTTCACTTGAATCTACAGTAACGTGTAGACTAGATTAATTCTTCGACTTAAAACAGATACGGAATATTTGCATTTCGTATCTCGGGTATTGTAGCTAAACGTAAATAAAATAAAATTCTTGCTGATCTACTCAGGATTTTACATCGAATGGTTACATAGTTGGGAATGCGGTTCTTTACATCTCGTTGCTTTTGATGGAAGTGGTCTGGCAACGGTATCGAATCTGTTTGAATGGTGTTGGAGACGACTGGATATAACTTGTTTAGGTGATACGAGATGGATTTTCAGTCGTCACTTGGAATGTTACTCAAAGATCTATTTCAACTACACTGTATTTTCAGCACGTGTACACTACAATTATAGTTAACATACTTTAAAGCTTTTATTTACTTTACAAATTCTACTTATGAATTGCGTTACGAATAAATCAGATAATTTTTATCTTTTTATAATTCAAGTTAAAAGTTTGTTTTTCTCGAAGCTTAACGTAACTAGTTAAAAACAATTCCACAAAATTTGAATGATTTCCATTTCCTTGACGAACAGCTGATTTCACGTCCGACAAAACTATTATTCGCGTCCTGGGCAAATATTAATATTATCAGATGATGGATGAACTCAATACATTAAGTCTTATTTAGATAGTTATTGTCATGTAACTATTAATAGTCCAGAGCGAATTCGAGATTTGAATTGAAATAACACCAGCTGCGGGGATTTGCATTCCAAGGCATTGAAAAGATGTTTTCAAATACCCAAGGAAAAGTTATGTGCTGTTCCTTAACCACAAGTCTGATTAATTGGTGTGGTAACAGGGAAAGTTTGATTTATGTGTTTTAGTTGTGGATGTTTCAATGTCTCATTGCCACTATCTACAAGAGGCACCACAATTGATATTGTATTGAACATTTGCTGGAACAAAAGTATACATTGTACATACAATTTGCAGTAAAACACGAATTGAAGGTACTGACATATAAGGATAAAGACCAGGTACTGATCGCGGAAAAGGAAAGCCAACCTTGTTTCAGGGTCTTACTGCGCGGGAGTCTATATAGTTACTGCGCGCGTTTACCTTATAAAGGTGTCCTTAATGAAACTCAAATGAATTCGAAAATCTCCAAATACGCAGACATCATAGCCATTCGAAGATTCAACAAATTAGCTAAATTTTACCTTTCGTACAGAATGCAAACAATCAATTTAAAAAGCTACTTTCAGGCTTGTATCCAAATACGTAGAATGGATTCATTTGTAGGTGATTTTATATTCATTCTTCTGGTTAGTGTGGAAAGCGTGGGAAGATATGGTTACCGTCAAATCAGATTAACTATCTGACATCATCTACACTTTTCTATCATCTCCATAGCTGGAAATGATTGAAACTAAAGAATTCCAGACGAAATTGGAAAATTTGTTTGTGATTTCTATTGAGATATAATAGCTCTCTGGAATGAAAGAAGGTAAAAAAAACTTTTGCCAACTAAATGAAAATGTAGCGTGAAATAAAGAAAATTCTAAATTTAAAAAATCATTTCCACATCTCATTTCGCATAGTTAAAGGCAAATTGAAAATTTTGACTAATAGTTCGTGCTTCACAGTCTAAACATTCAAAAATAGAAACGATTTCACATGTAAGGAGGTACTAGTTGTGGGTTATACAATGAAAATAAAACACTTGCTTTACCATGAGATATTGAAATATTCATTCGAATCGATGTTTTTCCTAGCCATATTTGTGCAGTTGAACCAATTGGGGTACATCCCCACAAACATATGCAGGAAAATGAAAATTCTACATGAGGGACGTAGTGTCATTAAGATTATAGAATTCCATCTGAAGTAAAACACGTGCTGTGAAAAGGGTACTTTAAACCCAGAATACTGACGTCAGAGAGTTTGGACTCTTGATTTTGTTTTGAATAGGAAAAATTTTTATTTTCCGGATAAGTGCACTTTCCGTGGATTTTAAGTGGGGAAAACTGATGGAAGTCTGTTAATGACAGATCACAAGCGAAACGCCTCAAGTTTCAAGTACTTAACGTTAGAAAATCTTGAAACAAAATAAATATTTTGAAGTAACTTTTTCAAAATCATCAATTATGGAAAATTCTATAACCAAAAATAACCAAAAATGGAAATGAAAATAAATTGAGGGGAGAAATCATTTTTAGTCACCGGAACTGATTTTATTTCCTCTCACTGACACAATTTTAAATATAGTTAACTAATTTTAAAAATCATTCGCACTTGAGTTATGTTATTAAAGACATGCTGAACTTTGCTTAGTGAAAGAAATTACAATTTTGATGAAAGCTAGATGCTACATTCTGATGAAAATTGAATGGAGAATTCGTCACTAGTTCCTAGAATATTATTAAATTTTATTAAATAAAACATTGTTTCTTGAATAATCGTTAATGTAATTTGATACGTATCAGCAAGGAATTCCATTGGATTTTAGCAAACCATATGTTGTGTGAAAATTCTTTAAACAGAATAATTCGGTCATTACAGACGTCATATTGTTAACAAAGTATCAAATTTACCAAGTTTTAAACGAACAAAGGTCAAAGTAATTTCCCCCTGTAACTATTCAACGATTCACATCGATCTAACTTAAGATCATGTAACTCAATACCCTTGCACCATTTTCAGTAAACCAACAAACGTTGTAACGAGGAGATATATTTGTGTAGATCTATATAAAGTTCAGTGTTATGATATGAAACGAAATTCTGTTAGATGATGTACGCACTTCAATTAGAATGAAATGGAATCAATGAAAGATTCAAAAGGATCAAATTTCACACAGTGTGTTAAAGTGATAAATGTGGCTTTTAACCGTCTATTCTTGATATGGATAAAGTAAGAATGAGTTTTCTGTTCATGTCATATGTGTTGATTCTGAGGCGGTAAACCATAGAATTATCAATCATAAAAGAGACATTATCAGTATACAGGAGCATGATGTCTTCAACGATAGAATACAAGTTGGCTTTCTTGTAAAATTTCTTTAAAGATTTGAAATATTGGTGTGTATCAACCACAAACTAAAACATATCCAACTAATATAACGTGAACTCTATTCGATCGATAGTTGAATGAAAACCTGAATGTTGTTCACTTACACCTCTGCAGACACTTATTTCTTCATAAAATCATACACAGTTTGATGTTTTGACTATTTTATTAGATCAAAAGCCAACAGGTGGGATGTCTTTTAGGCTGTAGTGAAATCAGAGCACCAACTGGCGTGACAACAAAATTTCAACTACCCACTATCAATCAACCCACTCTTGGATTGCAAATTTTCTTGTATAAATCACGTTCGATCTATGCTCAAACGTTGAGTGCTATTTCATGTTAAATCTAACACTGAATTTTCAATTTTCATTCAATGATTCTGTTGAAACAATTTTTTGAAAGTCAACACAAATGTGTGTAAAGTGTGTAGTTAAACTTCAATCAAATCATTTCAACAATCAAACAATTTGTGACTCCCAAATTGTTGATAGGACAATAACTACGTACATATGCCTAAATAAATTCAACAATAACCCAGTCTATGTGCCTTAAACTCTTTGGGCGCCGTCATTTCCATAGTTTCATTTTATTAATAAACACATAAAATTATAAATAACGCACAACAGTATATAGATCTGTAATATCTTCCAAGTATTAAAAATAGACGCTTGTATAAAACTTCCCCTCGCATTCTGCACTATTGTTTTCGACAGCATTAGTGGCTCTAATGTTTAATTCAAAATTAGAACATTCAAATTCTAGTTTCTATGTGTTTTGGCGAACTTTTTTATATCTTAGACATGTAGAATGTTCAATTAATTCATTGAAAAGATCTTGAACATGTTAATAGTATTGTTATGTATTCATTTGTTGATAGAAATCTTTCATTAAAGAACAATTGAAACTTTTCCTTTAATCTTTGCTCTTTAATTTCTTACACAAGAAATGAAGTAACCTTCGAAAATGTTAGAAAATAAAACATATTTCAAAATTGTTTCGTAGTTGAAAGAACAAATCATATCTGGCACTCGAGCTGCAAGCACCAAATTCACAGAATAATGTGAACATTGACCCTGGAAATCAAAAATAGTACATGGGAAACTATAGTTTCAAAAGTTTCAATATAAAAAAATTGGTTTAATTTGAAAAGTACATAGTTCCATTGATTTTGATTAAATTCAGAATTTTTCTCAAACATGTTCTTGAAACATGTCTTGCACACTTGAACAATTATTGCTGACATCGGAATGAAGTTGATAATACAAATGTCGTCATCGAATGGCAGACTTTGCAACTTTAATCAATGTGGGCGTCTAGGAAGCTCGTTCAGTCTCCAGAGTTCTCTAGATTTGAGAATTATCAACATGAACCGTGCATCATTATTGACTATACTCTGCCTTCGATATGGATTTCGATAATACAATAGTTATATGGGAAATGACCCTTCTTACTTGGAAAGTTGTTATTACTTTGACCCAGTTTTGCATTGAAGTTATCTTTAGACAGGAGACTATAGTTAAAATTTCGAGGGTTAAGATTAAATTCAATCATATTGAATAAGGGAGAATGAGTTCCTTTTTTGAAAATGCACTTTTTAAGTGTTCTAGTCCCTTTATGATGGGAGCTGCAAGCTTACAAAGTTGTACGAGCACTCCCTCACTTTAAATAAAGCTAAGCACTTATCTAGGATCTAATGGTATGATAAAAACCCTCGACGGGTGTGCTGGCACTATTAATGTAAAATTGAACGTTGGTCTGGAAAAGAAAAATGAGCCCTGCGAGAATTTATTTGTGATTTTATGGAGTGTTAAAGCTACTAAAATTTTATGTTACCACAAATTACTTGTTTAGCGGTCAGAACAATAAAAGCAAAATGTTTTATGAACTGGAAAATCTAGGAGTGTGAGCTTAAAGGAAATTACAATTTACTAAGAATTTGGAGACAAGCCCTTTCGTTAAATCAACAAGGTTAATCAACAAGCCGAACTGAAATCTTCGCAACTGCAACTGTGATTCTTCTGTGTAAGAAGCATCATTCAAGTCTCCAGTGATCGCGCAAAAACGATCGTTTGTGTCCATGATCTCTTCACTCGATAAATTAATGGCGTCTGGCTTGAACGTCATATCGCACTTCTGGTTTAATACGTATTTTTCTTTCACACAGAAGTTATACTTTGAGGCTGGGATAAATACTCTATAATGCTTCTCCCTGCAATCTTTGAGATATAATTCATTCATGTCTGAATAAAATCGAAATGATTATGCCAGAGTTTAAATTCATAAACTTTTACGTGTTTCCTCCGATGTAACTATAAAGGTTCACATCCCAACGTAAACGTGCAAGTGGATTTTGTGCCTTTCCTACATATGGTTGATGCATCTCAAGTAAAAGTGGAACAGATCTAACTTGATTCGTTCTCACTTTCGAAAACAACCGAAAAGTACATCTCCAAGAGATGAAATTTTCGACTAAAAGAGAAGGATTGATGCTTTACTCCATATTATGTGACGAAGGGATAAAAATCACTCTCACGTTGTCCTCGTGAAAATGCTCTCCGAAGAGCGAAAAGCTTTCACTTTCACGTTCATGTTGGGATGTGAACCTTCCTAAAGACTTCAACTAATCTTACCCTAATCCACCCAGTTGTTCGTAGATAAAAAGAAATTCAATTCAACATTTTCTCATGCTTTCTAATCGCGACAGAACCCCTCTAAAGAAAGCATTGAGTTTTGGGCTTTGGTTGGATAAAGTGAGTTAATCGTGTTGGTGACAAAATAACTTAAAAGGATACAAGCAATTGCTTGTCAATTAAACAACAAATTTTCACAAAAGTGTACATTCGAAATGAATGTGTATAGCCACAAATATCCGGCTTCATTCACATTAAGGCGCCACAAGTCATCATTATCACGCAATTGCACTTCGTACAATGCAGTAGTCACTGTTTTATGTATGAAGTTCTTTGTTTAATGGAGTGTTGTTGCATGAATCATCATCAACAAAATAATTCTCCACTTATCAATTTACATTAAATGAATATTAGCTGTGGATGTAAAACACTTTCTTTATTTCCATTAGAAAATCCAAAAGACTGGTCAGATCATGCCCTATGGTGGCCAGCGAAAAACATATGGCTAACAAGAACCAGATCAACATTAGATCAAGTTGGGGTGCACGCTGACTCTTTGCTTCATTTCACACCTATGCACAAAACTTTAAGAGTACAGGTAAATTTGAGTAGAAATGTAAATGTCGGATAGATTTTCAATATTGATTTACTTTCAGCTACCCGATTTACGTTATCTTGACTGTCGAGTTGATTTTTCAATCAAAACGTTTGGAGCAGTTGTTAATTTGTGCAAAGATCTTGATATACGTCACCCTGAAGAGTTATCACTTTGTAAGCCATTGGAGCCAGAACATTTGAAGAAAAATTATTCACAATTTCCAAGGAAAATAATACCAATAGCAGAACCAAACGGGCACACGTATTTACAACCAGCACCGGATACAAACTCCTTCATACCAATCAATTCGTTCACTGGAAGTTCGGGAAGTTTGGATAATCCTAATGGGGGACCATTTTCATGCGCTCCAGTTCAGCCTCAGCCATCACCAAGACGACTTCCGCAACAAGGTACACCTATTGGGTCTCCAACAGGAGTAAGTATATGTCTGCATGTTTTGATAAGATCATTGTGACTTATAAATTATTTAAAATTTCACAGACCTGGAAGACTAGTTCAAATGGTCTTACAACCTTCAATGATTCATCATCCAGTCTTGGGGACTTAAATGAAAATTTGGCAGCAAGTCCGCGTGCTCCAAGTCCAGATGTAA
This sequence comes from Chrysops caecutiens, assembly GCA_963971475.1. Classification (NCBI taxonomy): domain Eukaryota; kingdom Metazoa; phylum Arthropoda; class Insecta; order Diptera; family Tabanidae; genus Chrysops; species Chrysops caecutiens. The sequence goes on along the minus strand of OZ020567.1, from coordinate 30,882,508 downwards.
GATCACGATTGGTACGACCAAAATCTTTAATTGAACGTGCACGTATGAATATTGGATGGCTTGATTCATCTCTTTCCATCATGGAACAAGGAATCCGAGAATATGATACACTTTGCTTACGTTTCAAATACTACACATTTTTCGATTTGAATCCTAAATACGATCAAGTCAGGATCAATCAGTTATACGAACAAGCTAAATGGCATCTCTTGAATGAGGAAATCGATTGCACTGAAGAAGAAATGCTAATGTTCGCTGCATTACAGGTAAAGAAACATTTTCTAATTTGTTAAATAAAAATAATTTACTCAATTTGTCTTTTTATCTTTTAGTTCCAAGTGGCTCGGCAAAATGAACTACAACAACCTGATTCGGGAATAGATACATCAAGTGTAGAAAATGGTACAGACGACGATATTGATGCTGCATTGAGCGAATTACAAATCACTTTAGAGGGACCAAATTCACAAACACAACCAGGAAATATCACCAAAATACCTGAACTCACAGACTATTTAAGATTTTTAAAGTATGACATATGAAATATGAAATTATGAGTATATATGAGTAATGTATTTTCTTCTTTTAGACCGAAGAAATTTACGATGAAAGGATATAAAAGATACTTTTTTACATATCGCGATTTACATTTGTATCTATTCAAAAGTGCTGATGATTCTCGTCGATCAGCACCATCAGTTGTTATAAATCTACGTGGTTGTGAAGTTACACCAGAAGTAAATATATCACAAGGAAAATTCAATATAAAACTAGAAGTACCACCAGAAGGTTACAATGGTCCAAATACAGAAATGTGGGTTCGTTGTGAAAACGAAGATCAATATGCTAAATGGATGGCAGCATGTAGACTAGCTTCAAAAGGACGATCATTGGCAGATAGTTCCTATGATAGTGAAGTTACTAGTATAAAATCTTTTTTGAATATGCAGAAACCTGCAAATGAACCAGCAGAATTGGTTTATGCCGGAGCAATTGATCCAATTGATTTCCTTGCACCAAGGTATTACAGAAAACTTAAAGGAAAAGCTGTTCACAGAATATTAGAAGCACATGCCAATGTTAAAAATCTTCCCTTGATCGAAGCCAAATTGAAATACATCCAAGCATGGCAAAGTCTGCCAGAATTTGGTGTTACACTATTTGTAATTAAATTTGATGGACATAAAAAAGAAGAACTCTTGGGTGTTGCACATAATCGGATTATGAAAATGGATATTAATACCGGGGATCATTTAAAAACATGGCGCTATAACACAATGAAGGTAAGAAGTATTTCATTTAATGGAAATTTTCTCGTTCTCACACAGAACTTTTTAGGCATGGAACGTGAATTGGGGTGTTAAGTGCATGATGATTCAATTCCAAGATGAAAACGTTGTTTTCTCATGTCTTTCTGCTGATTGCAAAGTTGTGCATGAATTTATTGGCGGCTACATCTTCATGTCAATGCGATCGAAGGAAACAAATCAAACTCTTAATGAAGAAATGTTTCATAAATTGACATGTGGTTGGGTTTGATCATTTTTCCCTTTTCAATATTTGCTTTTAAAATTATCAAATCAATTAACTTTTAAATTTAATAGTTTTAAATTTTAATAATTGTAAATACTTAACTTCAATTTAAAAACATAATTCAATCGAATGTTCTCGTGAAATTTTATGAGCACATATTTAACAACCGCGTAATTGTGGCCTTGATAAGCTCTTTTATTTAAGTAAGATGTGCAAAAATGCAAACAATTAAAAACGGGCATAAATTTTACTACTTCAAATAATAAGTTCTGTAATTTTTAATCATCCTTTTATCCGATTCAATCACTTCTTGTTTAAGATCCTTTTGTCCTTACAATTCTTTTACGCTGTGTATTCACTGAAGTTGCACTTATTATAAAATGTTAAATTTTGCTTCTTGTATGTTGTTGGAACCATTTTGACGAAATAACAATCATTAAACAAAAATAAAACGCTAATTCAAAATATATTTTTCTAGCAATACTTTATATAACATACTCTAATGGAAAATTTACTTTAAGAATGTTTAATGAGCTAAACTGTAATCTAATGGTTTTATAAAAACCAGAAAAACATTATTTAAGATTTTATTTTTTTGAATGTAAAATAATATTTCAAAGCCTTTATTGTGTATTAACCGTTTATGTTTAAAAATAAAAAAAAAACTTATGTTATGTAATTTAATAAGATCTGAAAATGATGTAGCCAAACTAAAAACGAATAAAAATCGAAAGAGGAGATATAAAATGGAGTATGTGTTTATTGTAAATAATGTTGCCTTCGTAAATGTTATTAAATAAATTTAATAAGAAAAGCCAGCAGATATTTGTTGTTTTTTAAAATTACGCTATCATTACTACCCTTACAGGAAACTATCTCACTATTGAGCTGGTACTCTAGCCCCTTTAGTCTTTTACGTAAGTGTCCTTATTACTCACTGTCCTTAAATGTGAATATGTTTCTTTAAGATTCCTAGCGTTATATAAGTGTGGTCGTAGATTGTATATTGTAACTTCAAGACTACGTCACGTATGTCAGCGTTTTCAAGTATTTTACCTGTAACGTATACAGTATACACCTTATATAAGGAGTAATTTGAAAACAAATATTCTAAATATAATATAATTTTATTGGCATCAAGGCATTGTAAAAATTGTTAATAACTAAATTCTCAACATGCATACAATTTAAAATCACTTCTTCTGGCAGTTGTCGAAGACACCCAAATATTTCCCTCTAGTCATTTCCCGCGCCTCAATTGCACCCAGTTGGTAAGCGCGGTCATAGACCTTTCGAATTTCTGCAGCAAGTCCATTTACTGATAGGACGCCCAATTCTGAAAGCCAATGAATTACAGCGGTTGTCTGTATAAGAATTTGTAATATACTTACGGTGCATACCATTGATATCATCTTGGAGTAGTCCTCTCGACCAACTTGGTGCTGAGTTGCTAGCGGGTGTGTTATTCATTGCAATGAACCCAGATAACCCCGGTACTGGAAATGAAACGTACAAGTTAAATAGACGTTGAGGAAATGTGTAATTTTAATGGGTAGTCACCCAATATTGAAACACACTTTTTTCAGGCCATAGCTCTGGAGAGGCACGGTCAAGTTTTTCCAATGCAATGAGTGAATCATCATTTAAGACTTCTTTTTTGATTGGCGCTGGAAAATAAATGTTGGTTAATTGCTGTTTCCATTTTACTTGAATTTACATCTTACTGCGCTCCACAATATCCTTATCCAAATTTTCATCTGACATTTTTCTTGTTTACTTTATTCTGTCAAAGCGTCTTATATCCACGTACATTAGTTCTATGGAACTTATGGCGAGAGACAGCAAGACACAAATGGTATAATTTTCGTTCACACGACTAATTCCCGGTTTCACGAAGAATAAATTATACCAGATAACTATCCATGGAATAAATTTATTTCGCTAGTAAATTTTTCGAGCGTTTCACGAAAATTATGAGTTATCTACAGTAGCGTTCTTCTGGGGCTCGCTATCGAGTGCAAATTTGAAGGTGCAAAATATACAACTTTGGTTTACTCTCGATAGAACAACACTTTCACGAAGTTCACTTTACATTTGAGTGAATTTCTATGAATTTTTTTATGTTTCTTTCGGTTTTTAAGTTCACTAGTTACTTTTACTTAATATTATTTGAAATTTTCCGAATAATGTTAACCAAAAGTTTTATAAACTTTTCAATTTTCTCAAGTTTCCCAAAAATTTTAACGGAATATTTAACGTGGCGCCATCTACATAACACTTCAGCCATTCGTTTCTGTAAAAAAAATAAAAATTTGCGGCACACTTACGAAGAAATAACTAAATCTGGATTCATTGGTACGTTCGGCGCGTGCAGAACTAATTCGTCGCGAAGAGAGTATCTTTGCTCATGATTCATTCCTTCGTCGTGAATCTGCCGGACTTTTTAAAACAATCCACAAATTGAACAACGCAACGCGGAACACATTCACGGGGAAAACGAAAGTCTTCCGTACGAAAGTTGAAGTTGGTTCAACTTTGGCAGAGAGAGAACTGAATTCGCCGCAAGATGAATCCAGCATGAGAGTTGTCAAATTTCCATATGAAACAAACAGTTCTGCACGCGCCAAACGTAGCAATGAATCCAGCTTAAAGAAACGAAAAGGTTCACATGTACAGTACGCGTGAGTGAGGCAAAAACGATTCCTCCGCCGTTCTGCTTAAATACGACGATGGCTTGGGATCTATAGTGTCAAACTCGAAAGTTGTTTGGGACATACAGTGTCAAACAAGTTTACATTAAATTTATACCCCGAAGGTTCTCGATAGACGCGTCGTGATATTTTAACGAAATTTCGATTTCTAAGTGAAATGAAAAAAATGTCGGGCTTTTGAGTAAAATAGATTTGAAATTTATCAATAATGTAAGTAATGAACATTGTCATAAAGTGTGCGTTATCATCTGAAAAATGAATTCATTGAAATCTGGGAAATGGCAACGTAATAAACGTTAAATTGTTTTTGAAAATATATTTCATATATAAAGATAATATTTTATGCAATTTTCATAAGTGTTATTGTCTATACGAATTATTTAAAAACAAATTCGCGAAGTGGACGAACCAAAAAATTTTACGGCTATGTTCTTTGAAGAAGGGACAACATTTCGGTAACTTCTTTATATTTGATATTTTGTTCATGAAGTTTCAATATTAATATATTCTAAATTTTCCAGGCTTTAAGCAACTAGTAGCATTTAAAAAAAAATTATTACACTAATGAGTGTGCTACGTTTAAGGTGCGTTTCCAATGCCAGCTTGGAGTGGAGTGTGTTGACGCTGACTCTGGCACTTGTTTCCAATGCCAGAGTGGATTGGTTTCACATCCACCTTGTGAGCATAATTTGAATCATTTTTGAGTATCAAAATTATAATATTTTTCTTAATAAAATAAGCATATTTGAATTATCATACCTTTAACACATTAAAATATATTAGGACTGTAAACTTTTTTCCATTTTTAAATAATTTTATTAAAAAATATACAAAAATTCGTCGCATATTTGGAACGATCTCGTCGCAGCCATCTGTTGGAATCGCTCCGAAAAACATCGTATTGCCACTCCAGCGTGAAAATAGAAATAGATCCTATTTTCAATCCACGCTGGGCCCAGATTGCACGAAAGGCACATATAGCGGAGTGCGTGTGTGCGACACGAGCGAAACATGTCAGCCACTCCACTCCACTCCAAGCTGGCATTGGAAACGCACCTTTAAGCTTCTGGAAACAAACACATGGAATTGTTATAAGCTTAAATGAGAGGTAGTCATCGAAGGTATTTTTTACTTTATAAGGACTAATCTGTTTCAATACGAAATATATATATTTTTATGGACTGCTTTGGTAGAATATAAAAGAGGAATGGAGGATCAGTACATGATTTGTAGAACAACATTTGTAATGATGTCAGCAGTCTTAATTAGTTTATAAAACAATTTTCATATTCATTAATGCTTTTAAAAGACTAAAATATAAGAACAGAAAATAGTTGTGGGCGATGTGATATTGAGTCCAATGGAACTTTGAAAAAAAAAAACACTACATCATCGAAATTGTTAATAAATTTTTAAAATGTTAATAAATCTCGCTATTAATAAATTCCATTGTGAGCACTATACATAAAAAAGAAAAGGAGAAGCAGTTTATTATTTCTAATCATACAGGTTAATAAAATAGTCAAACAAATTTTTTCATGAGACGAAACCAAGCAAATAATTGAAATAACAGGAAACAGATAAACAAACTAACAGGAGACAACAATCTTAGGGGTATAACCCACAGCCGACCAAGGCACCAGCCAGCTCGGCACTTTTAGATTATCTATAGTTTAAGTTTTAGCCAAGTGTACTTTCTTCCTAAGAAGTAAACTACACCTGGTGGCCCTGGGCCTCTTTTTCAGTTTATGTAGATCGTATAAGTAAGAGAATAGTAAGGTTATTAATTAAGCTTACTATTAGAGATAAATAAATAAATAAAATAGTCAAACATTAACAAAACCCAGAAGATTGGTTTGGTGCTGTTGTTTTAAGTATTATTGAACAAATAATAATTAAGTATATTATATTGTACAATGTAATTTCAAATATATATCATATGATTTCACGTTTTCATCGAAACTACAAGGTTGTGTTGGTCATTAAATAAATATTTTTAACATTAATAAATGTTGGTTTCTTTTAGCTTAGCTTTTGTTTTTGAAAGAATTATGTCTCAATCAATCCCAAGGACTACCATCTGAGATTTGTTCACAATACTATGTAAGCCGCAAGCTAGTTCAAAGGCATTTGGATAAGTACGATTAGTATATGATCCTCGAAGTGCGAACTTATTTGGAAAACATCAATAATTATAAAAATTTCTAATAACTGGAACTGCAAACGATGGAAGTGTTTTTCGATCTAAATATTTCACAGAAGTTATAAAACTTGAAATTTGTGTATATTTATTTTTTCTACATTTAAAACTAGAAATTTAGAGACATTTTAATAATTATTTTATATTATATTATTATAAACATTAATCCTTGAAACTATAAAAACGAACGTAGTTTATCCATTGCACTATGCAACCAAACATATTTAGATGGCGACTCAAGCAGATAAGTTTACATTTTCACAAGTAGACGGCCAACACAGTTGTCGATGCATTTATGCAAATTTTGAGGTGAATTGGAACTAAACTAAATATAAAAATATACAAAAATATCAAAAACCAGATCAAATTATGAGTTTTGCATGTAATATTAATTGTTTATTTCTGATTATTTATTTGTAATTTCAATACTTTGTTGCGGTAGGATGCGTAAATTTTATGAAAACCAAATAAAACTCGTTCATATAAAACCATAGATATATTGAAAACAAAGCAAAATCAAGGATTTTTTCTGCTAATATTTAATTTTTATTTTCAAATGGACATTATATTTTTGCAGGTTTCATGTCGATTGAATGTGTGCCTCGCAAGACCCAACTAACCGTGCCTTCCGCTGACAGATAAAAAATGTTCCAACATTTCAAATATACCGCCGACAGAAAGCAACGAACTAAGCCGCAGTTATCAAATCAGATCAGATGGCATAACTCGATAATTTTGACGTGTAGTTTTATTTTCAAAAACAATAGTGGGGAGGGAAACAAGAATTAATAAGTTTTCTTGCTAAAAATTACTTGCTAAAAATGACAACATCTAATAAGTTCTACAAAAGTGTGTCCAAAACGATATTGAACACAATGAATATTTCAGCTATATACTTTGATTTGGACAATACTCTAATTCCAACACGAAGAGGTGATGAAAGAGCTTGTTCAAAGGTAAATTTTTATGTTACTATAAATGTTACCAGAGACTGTCAACGCAAAAATTCTATTTTGGTCTATGATCTTGTAAATTGCTTATTATATTTGTAAGGTTAATTGAAAATTGAAGTGTAATAACATATTCATCTAAAGGGAATGCACAGAAATAGAACGACTTTCTAAACGTCGATGTCATGATGAACTATAATCGTAGAATGAATATTTTTAATGCAGTTTTAATGCAACATCAGCTGTTCGAACGAAAGTACATATGCACGAATCTCCATCTCAATCTCAAATAAAATGAGAAAAGTCTTGATCGAGCAGCAATCCAATATCTCTTTCATTCAGATCATCAGAAAAGATGATTATAATAAAAAATATATTTCTTTTAATTTGAAAAGGATTTCTTAAAATAAATCCCTGTCCATGAATTGTAAATAAAGGTTTCGTCACTATTCTCTTGTCACAACCCGAGAATTGGTGTAAAAGAGTGCAGCAATAACGTTTCGTAAAGAGAAAACGAGACAACCTTTCTTTTATTGCGCTTCATTCATTATAACCTCAATTTTGAACAGAATTATTTTGACATTCTAAATTAAAATATTTCATCAATTCGCTTACAAATAATCTTAAATTAAGTATATTTTTATATAATTAAAAACGATATCCCACGGTGAAGTAAGCTATCAACTTCGTGTAGTCTTCATGTAAATAAAGCCAAAGTTTTCGTATTCAATCGTTCATAGTTGATTTCTGGAAGCAGAAATTGTTTCCAGATTTAGATTCCTGATTCGTGTTATTCGTGTGGATGTGGAATTTTCTAAATATAAATCACAGCGTAAGATTAATACGTAAAACAAAGCGTAAATGTTTAAAACTTAGCATCAACCAGAAAATCTGAACAAGACTCACAAGCCGAGATGATTTGAGATTCTTCTTTAGTTGCGATTTATCTATCGAATAGCCGGTATCGCGATTTATGTTCTTAAAGAACACTGGGCAATTTAAAAATCAATTCATTTATTTAAGCTTCTCTTACATATTGGTGATTTCTCAATACGAGTATAGTCAAAATGTCTGAAGTACCGGAACCAGTTAGAAAATGTGCTGAAATGCTGAAATCATCAGCTAGTGATACAGAAAAGTTCGCAGCACTATTTATGGTCACGAAACTAGTCAAAGCCAAGGATTGTACACCAGCAGCTAAGAAGGCATTATTCAATGCAATTGGATTTGATTTTATTAAGAAATTGCTATTATCGAAAAATTTACCAGACGATTGTCCACCGTTAGTGTATAAAAGTGTTGCATTATCAATTTTAACATGCTTCTGTCAGGAAGAAGAGCTAGCAACCCATAAGGATATGATTTTGAATATACCAATATTTCTGGATATTGTGCAAACTTCTGACGATGATGATTATGATGATAATTTGATTGTTGTGAGTGAGGCATATAGTTGCCTTCAAAGTATTGCTAACTATGAACCAGGGCAAAAGGCTTTGCTATCAATTGGTGCTATACCAAAGATGTCACAAATTTATTCGCAACAAAGTTTTCAAACGGATGAAGCACTTCATCTACTCGTAACATTGACTTCGAAATTTGGAGCAGCTTCATGGGATGATAATCCAAAACCGTTTCATGCTCTTGTTCAACGAATCGCACTTGACTTAGAGACAGACCACACAGATAGAAAATTCGAGCTGTGTAGAATTTTATCTTCAATTTTACTTAGTTCTAGAAAAGAAATCGTTGCTGATTCTCTTGTAGGAGAAATATGGCCAGAAAGTATATTCAAAGCAATGAACGATATACTAAAGAGTAAAATAGGAAAAAATCAACGAGAACCAGCTCTAAAATTAGCTGCTGCTACTCTAGAAGTACTCGGCATTGAATGGACTCTCATGGACGTCGATAAACCGAAACAATTCTTCTTGTTGCTACTTCAACTTGCTGCAATTGAAGTGCGCATGCAAATGGATGATAAAAATTTCAAACAGACATTTGCTCACGCTGATTTGTTAATTCCTTGCTTCATCATATTGGAACTATCAATCAATTATATGGCTACAGATCAATTGGATCTTGATCAAAAGGATAAACAATCAGTTTATACAGCGTTAAAGGGAGCATTCAATTCAATTCTAAACGTTATTACTCGTTTGTCACAAGACAAAATGAGAGAATCAATGAGTGCTAAAGATCAAATTTTCGCCCATGCAATTGTTAGAATCTTATCTGCTTGGCTTGCACAAGAAACATCAGCAATGCGACCAGCCATTTACAAAGTATTACCCTATATGTTGGATTTGGCAAATGGAACATTTAGAAATGCTCGAGAATTCAGGCAAGAGAAGAAGGAAGGTGATCCACCTGCAGATATTTTAAGGGTAATGCTTCCAGCCCTATGCCATTTTGCTGTTGAAGATCAAGCTCGTCAAATATTGCTAAATACAAATCAACACGAAGTTCTTTTCGAAGCTATGGAATATCATTTTTCAATTGCGCATTATAAACGTCCACCTATTCCTCGTGCTGAAAGACTCAAACGAATGAATGAACCTGATCCAATACCTACACCCAAGCAAATGGAAGATATGAAGGATTCTAGAGCAGCAATTGTTAGCCTTTGCAATATATTCATGAATTTAACTGTTCTTGAACCGAAAATTGTGGAAGAAAGCTTACTTTTCGCGAATTTACTAAAATTTATTTTTGATAATCTTCCAGAATTAAAGGAGATCCCAGAGAATCTTGTTATGCATGGTCATTTAGCTGTAATGGGATTACTGCTATTAAAACAGCAAGCAAAGAAAGTTAAAAAGGACGACTTCTCCATATGTCGCTACATACAAGCAACTATTCGTTTCCTCTGGGATGCATACAATATCGATGAATCAAATGATCCAACAGCTCTAGTTGTTTCGATGACATATAAAGAACACTGGATGGAAATTTCAGAATTGTGGTTTTTGGGTATGCAAACAATGTGCGGAATTCTTCCTTTGGTACCATGGATTTCTGAGTTCGCATTACAAAGTGGTTGGGCTGAAGGGATAGTAGAAACTTTGAAAAAAGTCAAAATAGGTACACTAGAACCAAATGTGAAATCAGCATATGAAGACTTTTTGTGTCAACTAGTTGCAGCAAACAGTGATGTTGCTCCAGCTTTGAAAAAAGCAGATGCACTTCGTTGCTGTCGTAATCACAGATTGATGGAATTGGGAAAGAGATTATTTGGTGATTAAAATAGAAATGAATTTTCAAACGATACGAACAGCGAACAGCTACTAATATATTCTTAAAAAAACAAACTGTAAAGACTTAACAAAAGAAAGGAAATTTTTCACATTTCAGTTTCTTAAGTTTAAAAACTAGAAGATCATTTAGTTTGGCTAAAAATGTTTTTGTACAAAATAAAGTTCCAATACGTAAGAAAACTGAAAAAGAAAATGGTCTCATAGAATGTTAGTTTTATTTTTAGAAATTTTCTCAATTTGTTTTCTTTTTCAAATTTGTTCTGCTCGATAAAATTTCATTTTCGAAGGTTTGGAAAAATTTTTCAATTTTCTTGGTTTCTTGGATGCACTTACCAGGCACCACAAACTTTGATATTTCTATGTCTCCCACCTGATTTATTTTCAACATATGTAGAAACAAAGTTATTACGTCTTAAATGTGCATCATAAATCCTTAATGCGCTCAAAGAATGCATTCTGTTTTGTTGCTGGTGAAGCACAATGTATGGACTAAAGAAGGTGATCATACTGTAGGGCAAGTCTACATACTGTAGAAAGTTTATAAATAATACAAATATGTAGATTTAGTCTGCGACATGAGAAGAAATTGAAATTGAAATGAAACATCTTTGATTTAAAATTTTCAGTTGGCTGAAGTTTTAGAACAACAGTATGGGCTAACAAATGAAGAAGCGGAAACTGTGACGAAAACGTTTCTACAGAATTTCCGAAGTTGCCCTGATAATCCAGAGACTTCTCTTGATTCATGGCGTTCGTATCTTTGGAGTCAAGTATTGCCAGATAAACTAAAATGTTCGAATGATAAAATCTATAGCAAGTGGCTTCAATTGAGGTATAGATATTTGGCATTGTCCTCTGAAAACCAAAATCTTTTGAAGAAACTACGAGGAAACTATCTCTTGGCTCTAATTACAAATGGACCTTCAAATGCACAATGGGAAAAAATAAATAAATTGAACTTAAGTCATTTTTTTGACTGTATTTTAGTTTCATCTGATTTACCATGGGAGAAACCTAATCCAAATATATTTTTGGCTGCTTGTAATTACTTGAACGTTAAACCAATGGAATGTATAATGGTTGGAGATAAGCTTGAAACAGATATTCAGGTATGTATTTAGCGCTTAAATGTAATGAACTTTTAAAATTTTGTTCTAGAACGAGACATTACAAAATAAGAAAGATAGTCATCATGAAGAGCCTGTTGAATAACTAAATGGAATGGTTTGATGTTTGAAAGTAATTAACATCTAATAAGCGAGTGTTTTTGTACTTCAAGTATGAAAATCGTTCATATGCATATTTTAAATTAAGAGAAACAAATGGAAATAAATACAAATGCCTTAATTAGTACATCATGTTAAAGAGTGTACCAGCCAGACAGAGTTGGTAATTGAAAATTCGTAAATTATGTATTTGGTAATTTTATATTTATTTCTTATTGATAGTTTCATTTGAATAATTGATAAGTGAGCTGTCGAAATTTCCTTGTTTTAAATAAAATGTTTTATTTTGGCATAAAAAAACGAATGCAAATACAAATAGGGTGGTAAAGATGCTCGATTGGGTGCTACATTTTGGATACCGTTAAAACCTGAACATATAGAAATCGAAGTACATCCAGAACCAGACATCATTTTGGAGAATCTTAGTGATATGCTGCGACACATACGGACATCAAATAGCAACCGTGTAGGAACAAGTCCAACGAGAATACGAAGACACAGTCAAACGCCAATCACTTCTTACAAAAAATCATCATCCCACTATCGGCGAGTAAACTCTCTTCCTGAAATTGACACTAGCAGTGAAAATAGTTCAGATGGAAGCTGAGACTGTCCTTATGATGATATTGTATAGTCAGCAGATCCTTTAAATTCCGGTCGTCAACAATAAAACAAATACTAAGCTTAGAAATATGTAGTACAACAACTTAAAATTTTTATAAAATTTAATTTGTTGGTATCATCTCTCAAAAAGTAGCAAATGCAATCAAATTAAGTGCATGTAGAGTATATTAGTAAGCTCTTAAGCACTTGTAGATAAAAATGTTATACATATATTTTTATAGAAATTATTTTCAGTTTTGTACCTCAAAGAGGAATGTAAAGTTGTGAACAGTACCTTTATCAATAGCAAAACTTAGGACTGTGATTAACAAATTTCATAATAAACGATATTTTTGTATTGATATAATTTATTACTGTGCTTTTAAATCGTGAGCTACATAGTAGTATTTTTTCATTTTAACAGATATATTGAAGAAATAAAAATATCGTAAATATTTCAATTGATCGAACATAAAACTTAAGCAAAATTTTATTTTTTACCATCATACAAAAAACCAATTATGTGAACATCTTAGATTTAGAAAGTTTATATCTAGAACGTTCTCTATAATAGAAGATGGGCTCATTAGTTTTATGGGTAATAAATTCATCTTTAGCCTTGTACACGATCTGATAAAACTAAGCTTCTGTATATAGAACATGTACATATATGTGAGGCTGTAAATAAAATTAAGCTTTATTTCAGGTCTTAACTATCTACATACTAGATTAAATGAAAGAATTAGTAAGGGAAATGTTTTAATAATTTGTTTTGAAATAAAGAAGGGTGTATAGTAATTGGATGTTTCATTTACTATTGTTCATATGTGATTTATTTGTTCAACGGTTTAGTCATTTCAGAAATTTTTAACGAAGCACGTTTTTCTCTGTCAACTCGGTTCTTGTATTTAATAGGAAGCGTACTGATACAGCGCAATCTTTATCTCACTTCTTGATTCAACCGGTGACTTGATTGTCAAACAAAAACATAACCAAAATTGACAGTTCGTTCGCGCGGTAAAAATTTTCCTTGAATTAGAAGTTTTGTAAAAGTTTAGATGTTTTTATAAAACATAAACTAAAAAGTTATTGTTATAAGTTATAAAAAGTTAGCTACTGAATAGGATTAACATAAAACCACATAGGTTGTTTGTTTGTAATGGATGATTTAGAGATGACCGAAGATTCGTTTCAAATACGACAAGGTTTGTACACGAAACTTCCAAAAGCCAAACATCAAACAAAGTATATGGATGAACGTACTTTAAATGAAGATTTCACAATGTCCGTAGTCGCAACTAACTCGGAATTGAACCGATATTTAGAAGGAGGTAACGATGAGAACACAACCACTTTTGAAAAGTCACATATGGATATTGAAAGAAATTCATCCTTCATGCAAGACTTGTATTCATCAAAAAGTAAAATAGATAGATTGTATGTTCAATTTTTTGAAATTATGCAAACACATTCGAACGACACAGAAGTCTTCGATGCAATACAAGCTCTTATACAAACCATTAGTGATGTTCTCGAAGAAGTTAAGAAAACTGAAAGAAGAGTCAATGATTCTCGAAGATTTACAGAGTACATGTGGCTAGTTGAAGAAAGAAATACTTGGAAATTGTTTCATCACCTTTACAGAGACAGAATAATGGTGAAAAAGGGTGAATCTGAATGTGATATGTTATCTCTACGTGCATCAGAGAAGGATGTAATCAATCATTTGTATACAAGTAAGTTGTATCCTTATGAAATAAGTTTTTTGATTTTCATGTCCAATTTTCTATATTTTTATTAGCAAATGCAAGTGTTCGAGAATACCAGTTGGTAGTAGATTGGTTAGAAATGTGTTCAATTGAACAAAATACTTTACGGATTGACCATTTCGCCGAAAGGACTTTTGCCTGGGAAAATACGTTGAAACAATTGAGACATCCTGAAAGTACTGTGTTTGGTGGGAATCGAGCAATTGTGAAAAATTTAGATCCAGATGCACCAAAAAGAGAAAATCGACCATTACATGATTTGGATATGGAGGACGAAGCACGCTTGGCGAAGTACATATTCTTGGAAATAAGACAGGGGAGATTGGGAGAAGCACAAGAATTGTGCGAGCGTTGCGGTCAGGCATGGCGTGCAGCACTTCTTGAAGGTTGGAGGTTGTATGAAGATCCTAATTTTGAAACGGGTGTAGTAAATGAAAAAGTGCCAATAGAAGGTAATCCTCATAGGGATATATGGAAAAAATTTGCTTGGATGTTGGCAGATGATCGGAAATACGATGACTACACACGTGCAACTGCAGGAATATTTTGTGGGCATATTGAGTCTCTGTTAGTTCCGCTTAGTAATTCCTGGGAAGATCTACTTTGGGCTTACCTGAAAACACAAATTGATATACGAGTAGAACATGAAATTCGCTCTTGTTGTGTGAAAAATTATTTACCAATGCCTGAGAAATATTGGAATGGGAAAATGTCACTGGAGCAAATTTTCGATGAACTTTCAGCTCATAAAAATGATGTTGTTCGTAATGCAGCAAATAATTATATGAATGTGATACAAAAATATATAATTCTCGATGATGTTGCTGAATTAATGCGTAAAATTCAAAATTGGTTAGAAGATAATAAACTGTCGCCTCAAATGCTCCGGTTTTTAAGTCACATAGTTCTACTTCTTAAACAAATTGGAAAACAATATCAAGAAGAGATTGCTGATAAAATTTTAAAAGCTTACGTTGAACATTTGATTGTACTTGGAGACTCACAGCTAGTATCGTACTACACTGCTGTACTACCCACAGATTTGCAAGTGAGAATTGCACGAAATTTTAAAATTTAATTAAATTTAAATATTTTTTTTCTACCTTTCAGGTTGAACTGTTTTCGCAATATTTGGAAACTATAAAAGATTCTCAAACACGTGGTGCAGTTCTTGAAGAAGCAGTTGCTGCAGGCTTAGACATTAACAAAATAACGAGCTATACAGTTGAAACAATAAGATTCCGACAGAGACCAATGCAATCAGAGGAACAATTGCAAGGAGATGTTTCTCCATCAGATTCGGAAAAAGTTTCAGCACTAGAGTGGTTAACATTTTATCCTCATCATAGAGGCGAATTACTCTGGCAGGCAAATGCTTTGATTCGTTCATTCTTAGGCGAAGGGAAAATTGAATGTGTCCGCCTTGCTATTAATATGGTGCCTCCAGATTTTGTAACACAAATATTCTCCACATATGGTTCAAAGGAATATGTGCCATACAAAGAAGAATGTTGTATGAAAGAGTTCTTGTGTCATAAAACATACGTTGACGCTATTGATGGATACAACATTTGGACAAGGCTTTTCCATAGTCCACCGAAGGAAAACACTACCGAACACAAAGATTACAACTTTAGAGCGGAAAAAGCTAGGTGGGACCGTGATTTGGCAGAACAATATAGGCGTAAGTTAAATACCTTTTATTTTCATGTGAAATGTCCTATTTTGATTTTTTTTTTCATTTCAAGTAACTCGAGATCTCCTGTTCAATGTTCTTTTATTCCCTGATAATGGTTGGTTAGTTGATCCGGAAATAACAAAAGAAGGAAATGAAGAAATCTGTGAGAATCGATCTGTGCAGATGGAAAATCTTCGAAAACTATGCATACCAGAAGTAGTAGTTCTGTTACACAAAGTGTTGCATTTGTCTGGAGAATATGCAGATTGCATACAACTATCTGATGTAATTGCATCTGAGCAAGCTCAATTATATAAAGTGTATTCTCCACGAAAACTACAAGAATTCATCTCTAAAGTGGTTGAATCTTCAATAGCAGCAATGGGAAAAGATTGTGATGCTTGGGGTTATCCAAATATAAATTAATTTAAATTGTATTATACAACAAATCAATACACACTTTACAGGTAAACGTTTTACTTCGTAAATTCAGTCGTTTTTCTTCCGTATTTAAATCGTTATGCGGATACTTACTACATATGCTATTCTTTGAAATTGCATGTAATTACAAAATGACTTTGTTAAGCAAACTCCATTATTCGTACTTTATCACTTGTGATAAATAACAATTGATGACCCGCAATATTGTAATCGAATACGGAGGAGATTTTTATATTATGATCAATGGCTGTTTCTTCTAAAAAGCCTGATGAACCCTTGAAGGTGTATACAATCACGGATCGACTTTTGTCACTTGTCACGACATATAATATTAAATTCTCAAATTGTGGGTGGACGGCAAATTTAATTTCAATCGCATTCAATGTTTCCAAAGACTGTAGAGATACATATTCGTCATAATGTTTAGATCTAAATTAATTGGAAAGAATTATGAATTTTATTCGTCATAATATATGAATATATGTTATACCGAAACAAATCTACTGTTTGCTTTATCCCATGGTTAATCAAAACTGCTACGTAATTGACGAACTCGTAAGTAATTGTAGCTACAGAAACAATCTGCCCTGAATATATTATTGAGTGTGGTACATTTTCTTTGTGCGGATACCAAATTTCAATTCGGTTGTCTTGTGAAAGTAACATCAGACCTTGCTCGACTACGTAAGCCTGTGGACAAGTGAATATTAATTAAATTGTTCAATAATAGCTAAATGGTATTTGCAATACCTTTTTACATTGGCTGACTTGATAGTATCGTTTATCCTGTAGTCTATACTGTTGCATTGAATACACTAAACATACAATTTTAATTCCTGGATTTTTGTTCGAATAAACAAAGAAACACGCATCTTCCTTCGTTGCATTAGGCAATATATGTTCCCCGTTACGAAGTTTATAGTTTAAAATAATTTCCAAGCTTAATCCATTCTTTTTTAAAAAGATAATTGTAAATGATGATGTAGTTTTATCGAAAATTTGTACACAAATAATCATTTCATTTTGGAACTGTATGGTATAAATATCTGTCACCGTTTTGTCCAAAGAACCACACCAGAAGAGATCTAGAAGTAAAACGAAAAAAGCTGGTTAAATATAATACTGTAAATAACTGTTTCTTTCTTGAAATTTTAACAAAATTTTGTTACATTTTTCCCGAGTGGAATTCAAAATAAATAATAATGGTATAGTACAGGTAGGTAGTTGACTTCTTCACATTTTACTTTTGTTGTCAACCTCCAAATTCTTTTTCATTCTAAATTTCTGATTCGGATAATTCTTTTGTATTTATACATATTTTTGATATTCTTCATAATTTTTATAAATTTTTCCGTTTTTGATGAAACAATTTCAACGAATTTTTAACGACATTACCAAGGTAGACATTTTACCTTGGTATGCTTGGTTTGAAGGTACAAGCGAAAACATCTGAAGCTAACGTCACATCTAAACAGACAGGAGCGTCGAACTTCTTTGATTACCATCACAATTGACATTAGATTGTTTAAAAATTCTGAAATGGCTTTGGAAAAATTGCTAAAAGATATTACTGAGGAAAAACACTTGTGGACTCTTGAAAATACGGATTATAAGCCTGAGGCACACGAAGCTTGGACAAGAGTTGGTAAACGTAATAATTTGACAGGTGAGTTCTGAGTTTCCTAAAAATTTTTGTTTGAAATTAATTCCGGGTGTCTGAAATTTCCAGCATTAGAAGCTAGAACAACGTTTAAGATATTGTTAAAGAGGTATAAACAAGAAGTCCTAAAACCTAAAAGTACTTGGAGGTTATTTGACCATTTCAAAAGTTTGAAGAAAGAGGAAGAAAAAAAGTAAGTTGCACAGTTAAAAATAAAAATCTTTGTTAAAAACGTTTTTCGTAGGAAAATGGATATTCCAATGAAAGTTTCACCACCACTTCAAGATGAAGAAACATATGTTGAATTACTCGAAGTTAAAGACGAGGATTTTTCAGATGATGAATCGTCCTCGAAGGAGAATCGTGCAAATTTAAACAGTGTATCTATTAAATCTGATCCAGAAACAACACAAGTAGATGTATCGTCTCCATCAATCGCAGACGAAAAAAACAGTTCCAACGTTATTTTACCTAATAATAAACGTAAAGTTTGTGAAACCGAGGCAAATGATGCTGAAAATCCTGCTGAGAAAAGACAAATGACAGAAAATAATTTAACTGATGAAAGGCAAGCAGTCGATATTAGTAACTCATCAATCGAAAAATCGCGTGGTTTTGATGTTGCCAATGCTACCTTAGAAATGCTTAACACGATTCACAGTCCAATTCATTCAAAAGCTGGTACTGAATACACAAGTTTTGGGTCATATGTTGCGAGCACACTAAATAAATTGCCAGCTAGGGAAGCTGCTAAGTTAGAAGTCAAGCTTTTACAAGCAATTATTGGTGTAAAGTCTGATATGTTGGAATAAATATAGAGTCTTCTTATGAGTGTGAGTACTTGGAATTAACCATAGGACAAATTATTTTATAAAATCATTTTGTTTTCAATACATTTTGCTTTTACACACATTCTTGTTTTTTCACTAGTGACCAGCTTAATTTGTAGGAAACAATTACAAATAACATAAACTTTTGCAACATACCTTTTGATACCGTGAGCAAGTTTTCAGTTTGATCCCAACTATAAAACCAGATGCAATTGTCATTTTTAGTTTCAGCAGCTGCTATAAACTCTTCACTTTTCGCTTTTAAAGGTGTTTCGTATTTAATAGCTTTTTTCCATGGAAATTCCATTTGTTGGATATATTGCAATTGCTTTGGATGATGGTTTCGCCCTTTAATTTATCAATTGAAGATAGTAATTGAAAATTTTATTTAATATCGGTTTTAAGTGTGAAAATTTACCATTATATTGAGCTGTTTTATATACAAGATTATTGAAGTTTTTCATTAATTTTAGGGTGTCTGCAATATGACTTCCTTGGTGATACTTGTCAACAAATTTTTTGATATTCAGTTGATATAATTTTCCCCCAGTTTGCAAATGATTGGTATTTAAATTTTCAATAAAAGAAGTGTTTACAGAAACAGACAATATTTGTTGGTCTACCAAACAGTGCAGGAATGTTGAAACATCGATTCCCTTGATTTTTTGTAAATACAAGTTTTCGAAAACTAAAGACATTATTTTGTTGTCTTCAGGGTATTTAGTGTAAATATGCACATTTGAAGCAATTTTTTGTTGTGTGCTATTAAGCAGCACTGTTTGCTTGTTGAATTTGATCCTGTTCACCAAGCCTAGCACTTCAATGCCAATGTAGCGAAATGGCATTTGAAATGTTGTGATTCCTTGAATTGTGTAATTTCCATGGATAAACACCGATTTCTCAATCCATTGTTTCATTTCAATATCATTAACTTTGCACTTTTGACTGCAATGCAAATTATGTACAGTAGCACTATCAAAGTATTTAATCGCTGTTATATTTTGTGTAGGCATGTCATATCTCAACACATCATTGTTTAAATTCAACTCGTTGATTAATACATTGTTTAGATTGCCTATAAAACAATTTTCTTACTTTTATAAAATATATATCTTCAGTGATACAGATGTGTGAAAGTAATTACCTGAAACAATGCCGGTGTTAATAGTCCAAGTACCACTTATTTCTTGGTAAGTGTTCCTAGTCAATATGTTGGTCATAAAGTGTGGAAAATTTACATTTGCTAGGCTAATACAAAATTTAAAATTAGTTCTTGTTCGTATGTACTAACAAATTATCTATCTCACGATTTTTTTACCTTCTTATATCAGTGATTCCTTTTGCTAAGTGCAACAGTTGGATATCCAACGTATTATCAAAAATAACATATTTTTTCCAAAATATTTGAGATAAGACTTGTTGTTCCGTAGTTAAACTGAAATAATTTTCAGCCAAGAACAATAAATTCACACCATTCACTGAGCCCTGGAAAATGAAATTACGGTTAAATGCATCTTTTCATATTTTCTAGGTTTCATACTCACATCCAACAGTGGTATTCTATCAAAGAGTATATTTTGAAAGCTCCAATTTCCTTCTAATTCTATTGGGTCGTTTATCAGCCACACATCATGAAACATATCTTTTATGTTCCTACTATTGATACTCATAAGATTGGAAATTTTGGAAAATGTTGCATTTTTGACTATTATTTTCAAATCATTCAACTGATTAAGAACAATTTTTTGAATTATATCCAGATTCATATTGTTTATACTCTTCAAGATTGTTATACTTGTTGTAGAAAGATTTTTATTGCAACTTATACTTCTAAGTTTTTGTGGATAAGAGCTTTTAGCAAGCAGAAAGTCATCTTGCAAGTTGAATGCATTTAATTTTTTGTTGGAATGAATTGACCCATAAGCGTGCACGCTAGAATCTATGAGAAGAAATTCAATTTACGCTATTTTGAGAAATTATAATTACAGACACTTTGCTTTATTTACTTACCAAATGTTACAACGGTTACACTTTCATCTCTATCACACCACAAGGAATCGAGAATAATGTTCGATAGGCTCCTGTTGTTGATGTATCCATTTATTATTAAATCCAATTCACTCGATACAGATCTAAAATTTTGCGGCTTTGTAAAAATCTAAGAAAAATTGGTTTAGCTGATTTGTTTGAAAGTAATAAATATTTTTACTTGGTTATATTTCTTAAGCAACCAGCCCAATCCAAAGACATTTGTTGGAATACCATTTATGTTACCAATAGATGAAATAGAAGAAATTTTAACACTGTTGCTTATTGTCATTGGTCCATTAGCTTCTTTCAATGCTTTAATGGAATTAATGGTTTCTACCAATGGTCGGACAGCTATTAGTTTATTTATTATTGAATCGCTATGGAAATTGTTAACGGTCAAATTGCCAATGAAAGATATGCTTCCTGAAAAGGGTGCTGTAATATCTAGATAAGCTGAATCTTCCACAATGTGTTTTATATTGACACCAAATAACCATCTTGCGCTCTTAAGGTGTAAAACTTTTAAGTTTTGTGAAGTTATATTACGGACAACAACAGAACTTCCAAGTTCTTGCGATAAATGTGAATTCAAAAGGTATCCTATAGCTGTTTCACCAAGAAGCACTTCAATATCACAAAATACCCTGAAAGATATGATACCAATCAAAATTTATATAAATATGCTCAAATTTTGTTTTTACGTTGGGGCTATGATCCGTTTAAAATGAATACTTCCTGAAATATTTTGCGTACCGACATTGTATAGAACGGTTTGTTGAAGCAATTGTATATCAACTCCATCAATGTTGTCTGCTATAACTTTACCATTGTGGACATGAAGATCTGTTACAAACATTTTTTTTCCCTTTATTTCCTGCAGATCAGGAATTCCAGTTATTAAAAATTCCTCGCAGAGTTGTTTATTAACGGAAAATGCTTTGGCTTTCTTGGAACGTATGACGTGTCGGAAAAATAAATTAAGATCTATTTCTGGTGAACTCTTTTGAATTCCATATTCAATTAAGTTTATGAAATTATGCTCTCTTAGAGAATCATAAACATTGTGACTGGTAAGTATGTCACTTATGGTAACAAGTCCAGATATGATGAAATCTCCATTTAATATAACATCATTATGCAATGTTGAAACTGGATTCATCATATCCAAATTCGAACTTTTTATTTGACCCTTTAAGTAAAGTTGTTCAAAAGTTAATGTAAAAGTTATGTAGTACTTGATATACCTGCAAAACAATTGGCTCTAGTAGCTTAACATTTTCAAAAGTCTTTGACGCTGATATCATTTGAATCTCAGACAAGTTTGTGTACAGCACTTGTAACTTTCCTTGTAAAACATGAATATTGTTTAACCTATCATTGATTAAGACCTTTTGAGCATATATAGGCTTAGAAAACATGATATCTTGATTGACGATGAAATTTCCACCTGATGTTAGTACGATTTGTGTAATTACATCTCCGTTGATTAATTTCTGTAGGGTAATGTTTTTTGCTGCTAAACGCTTTGTTTTAAAGACTCCAAGCACATTCTGCTTGTTGTTATGGCGCTTCAAGAACAGTTTATGGAAATTTGAAGCATTCACAGTATTTATATCTCCAAATACTTTCAAAGTTTTCGTTGTAACACCAAAGAAATACTGTGCTTGCGTTGATACACGTTGTGTGGGATTATAGTTTTGAGTAACATTAAAATCATTCTTCAATATAGCGTTTACTGTGTTAATATTTTTCAATTTAAGAAAACCGCTTGGCTGTTTATTAATAGACTTAAATGTTACATTTCTCTTGACTGTTAATTCTTTAAGGTTCATTGTATCCAAGATCATGCGAGGGTAATATAACTGCGGAGCATGAAATTCGTCTTTGTTCAATTCAAATGTTTTTTGTAAGTCATTTGTTTTTCTATTACTAGAAGAAATTTGATTCCAAAAGAGATTTGTAATGTTGCGTTTTGGATACAAAAACTACAAAGAAAACATTAATATATCAAAATTTTAGATATCGTAGGCTTAGATACCATACCTTCTGAGCCACAATACTTTTGCCTTTCATATACTTTTCTATTCTCATATCTTTCTGATGTTTATGGTTTCTACTTTCAGATAATACCTATTGCGAAATTCAAGTGAAATATAACAAATTAACAATAAGAAAATCTTGAAAACTTTGTTTTCCTACTTGAATATGTCTCAGCATTTTGTGTATGTTTTGTTTAGAAACATCAGGATGAGCAGAATTCCACCATTGAAGAATTTCTGAGCTTATATTACGAACAAATTTGTCTTTAGGCTGGACAACATGAAGGCTTGTATCATTCGAAGCCATATTCGTGTTGGAAATAACTGAAAAAGAATTTTCAAAATCTATCTTAGATGTGCATTCAACACGCCATAAATCTAATCTGTTGTATCGTGTATGGGCCCTAAAATAGAAGAAATTCCCTTCCCTTACAACTATTAAGTTTTCTGATGCAGAACACATTTTCGCACGCCATGTGCCGCTAAATACGTATCAAATTATGAGCCACATAGTAGTGATTATTCAAAATGTTGGTATAATTAAATCGAACCATATTTAACTAGTAGTTACCATCGTTTTCAATAAAATATTCTTTATTTGTTCCTACTCCTTCCAAGATTCCATTTTTTGCTTGACAAAAACCCCATAAAATTAATGTAAACAAGCACAATTTTAATACAAAATTATTTTTTGCCATTATTTTTAACAAGTACACTGCACTAAGTTCTACACATAATTACATAGACTCATGACTAATTTATCAAAATATTCTAGGGTAATCAATTGCAATAATTACAAAATAACGGTTTTTGCTCTCTTGGGAGTCATCTCACTTCAACTACCGTATCGTGCTGAATTGCTGAAACTCTACAGTACTAAATTGCCCAAATTGTTCTAGAGGATTCTTTTTGCCTTCTGTTGGCGAATGTATCCTTATTTGTCGCATGTGGGTATCTCTGCCATTCTGATGATTTGATATAACAGCAATTTGTACCATAAAAGTACGTATCGGTTTGTCCCGGACATCTTTGATTGGAATTACTACCCAACCTATGAAAATCCAAACATGAAACATTTTTTCGTAAAACCCAACAATATATCTGTTCACCTGTTGGTTCTGTTAGATCTATTATTTCTATTTCCTGCAAATCATTAAAATGTGTTCCGGAACGAACAGATATCCGACTTGGTGTATAGCTTTCATCTAATTTATAGTCAGTATATATATATATTTGTGTAATTGTTGTTTTCCTCTGGAATTGAATGTTGACAAGATGCGGAAGCTGACCATCCGATTGCCAATATGTATCCATACAATTATCTCGTAGTTGTTCAACACCAAAACCTTAAATGAAAGAAATATACTACCGTCATAAATAGAAAACAATATTTACCTGGCTTACAAGATGATAAGCTCCACACAGCTTGGGAGCCTACTTCTCGAACTTTTCCAGCTCTTTCTTCCTCAATCGGATCAAGTTTTTCAGTGGCCATTTGAATAATGTTGAAAACAATTATTTTTCCCGAAAAAGTAAACAAATACACCGCAAACTAATTTGACAGTTTGCCAGATCTCAAGAAATCACCAAGCTATGTGAAGAACACATTTAACAGTGTTCTAATGAGGTGGTTGTCTACGCAAATGACATGCAGTGTCATCTATGTTAGAATATATTGAAATACTAAATATTAATGAATAATCATATAAATATATTCCATACGATATAATCATCTTTTTAGGATATAGAAATGTATTTTTCATCAATACATTCTTTTAACAACATATGCTTGATGTTATCACTGTACTGCTAATATTAACACCTGTTAAAAGATAGGAAATTCATTCGTTTCTGTTCTTTACGAAATATGCTCAAGAAAGATATAAGGTATTGCACAGAATATGCAAACAAATGCTTCGAAATCTTTATGTCGAGGTTGTACCGTAAAATGTACCGTATAGCAAATCAAGCACGTTTGCCTAGCCCATTACATTTTCAAAAGAAAGATAACTTGATTGTTTGATTGAACATAATGTTTGTAAAATGATTCCATATCAATCACACATCCACAACTGTTGAAGAAAGAAAAATACCAGAATTGATATTGACTTATTAAAGATCTATGGAACAGGTAGACTCATTCTTTGGATGTGAAAACATAGAACTGAATGTGAAATCAGCATAAGAACTAGTGGGACAACTATACACCAGAGAATTGAATTTCCGAAATTGTGGTTCAAAAATTTCAGTTTATAGTTCACCGACTAAATTGCATTTTAGAAAGTGTCCCCATTTTATGTGTCGTCTGCCTGAGTCGAATAAGTAGAACAGTTTTATTTACATATTAACCATTCATGAATCAGTGGATGATGGCCAAGAAGTAATTCGCAATCGACCACATTCCATAGAGCTTAATGTTGTAGGTGTTAAAGATTGTATGGTAGATCTAGCGTGAAATTTTGTGTTAATATTCTGTTAGTTTATGGTAGTTCTTGGTTATTATCTGGTGTTAACAAGTTAAGCTTCAAGTAAGTTATAAGATTTGATTTTCAAACTGCAAAGAATTACTGTTTTACAATTTAACATTTAAAACAAAATGATGTTAAAATGTAGTGTTAAAAATGTTCTACTGAAAAATCATTAAATCATTTACGTTATTAAAGAGCGATAGTGCAAATTAATTTTTTTGTGTTTCTTTGTACAAAAACCGCATTTAAGACTTTATCTCTTTTGAATATGTTTCAGAGCAATTTATAAGATGGGAAACATATCAAATGTGTTAATAGTATTGTGCTTTTTGAGTGCAGTTCAAACATCCATGTTGGTCAAAACGAAAATCCCTGTTATGGTTTCAAATGTGAAACAAAAAGCAAAACAAACTGAAACTTTATCGGAAATTGATCCTAATTTGGACACTGATTTAGGACCAGCAAATGATATGGGTATAACTGAGGAAAATCTCATGCAACTTGTTGAAAACGTTGATGCATCAAACCCACCAGTCTCAGAAAATGTGGAAAATGATAATTTGGGGGAGGAAGATGCAGCCAATACAAATGATTCGAATCCAATTAGCAAATATTGTACCTGTACTCAAAATTCGTGTAATTGTTGTCGAG
Organism: Chrysops caecutiens; assembly: GCA_963971475.1. Classification (NCBI taxonomy): domain Eukaryota; kingdom Metazoa; phylum Arthropoda; class Insecta; order Diptera; family Tabanidae; genus Chrysops; species Chrysops caecutiens. The sequence goes on along the minus strand of OZ020567.1, from coordinate 30,856,461 downwards.
ATCTTCAATTACCGATACCAATTATACCGGTTAAAGGTCCTGGATGTGCCACTGTCAAATATGTCGGTGATGAAAAAGTTTCTCTGAGCATAAAGTATGGTGATGTGGTTTTGGCGTCTAGAACAGTTTCCGGTTAATAAGCTGCGTTTGTGTTTTATGCAAAATTGAAAATGTTTCATTTTACAGGAAAGAATTCCAAGCCAATATGTTTACCATTACCCGGAGGGTACTCTCATTTTTGTGGTCGTGTTTATGGTTTAGCAAAAGGTGTAAACGATTTTAGAGCTTGTCTTGGTTTAGAGTTGCGAGCAGATGAAAGCACAGAAGCTGCTGTAAGAGTTTCGTGTTTCAAATTTGGGCAAAAAGGTTTGGCTGTGGCTGAAGCAGAACCATTTCCTACAAATGAGAAAAATGAAACCGATGAAGACGATGATGATATCCTTGGCTTTGGTGCAGATGGTAATCTTACTAGAAAAATAAAAATTAGTATTATTATTAAAACTAAAACAACGTTTTTACTTTTAGACGATGAACCCGATGATGATGATGACAATGATGGGGAAGATGATGACGACTATACTGGGTTAGATTACGAAAGCGGTAGTGATAACGTTGAAACTCCAGATTATGGCGGTTTTAGCGTTCTTGGTAGCAGTTTCCTCGGAAGTTTATTTAACACCCAACGCTGATATATATAAAAATTTTATTGAATAATATCTACTATTTATATATTTATTACAAAAACTCTTCAGATAATGAAGAAAATAACTTAAAAGCTGTCTTATTTCTTTTACAATCTTCCCATTTTGATGACAATTTCAAATTTATGAAAATTTTTATAAATTATATTATATCACTTTAACATGAAGGTTTCTATTCCACATTATCTACTGCGATACGTACTTACAGCATTTGAATTTAACGGGAATATAGCACAAGGCGAATAGTTTTAGTACTATTTTCTTTTATAGCAATTTAGTATTGTTTAGTCTAATTTTATTCATGTTGGTACGACTGAATTAGTACAAATGGTATACTTTTGAAATTGACGCTGCGCGGAGGAATTTTGCGCTTTGGTTTTTTGAGGACGCTGTGTTTTTTTGAGTGTTGATAGTTCAGAAGAGTAAATTTCGAGACATACTTTATATCAAAAGTCATATTAAAGTTGTGAAAAATGAGGAAATTAAGTTTGAAAAAAAAAATTAAGAAAAATAAAGAAAATGGCGAGGAACCGGCCATTGCTGTGAACGAAGATAAAGCAGAGGAAAAGGAAGAGAATGTTGCTGTTGACGACAAAAAAAGTGCTGAAGGAGACAACATGGACGAAAAATCGTCGGATAAAAAAGCTAAGAATCGAAAAAGTGTAGCAGAAGCTAAAGAGGATGAGACCGCGGAAAATCCAAAAGGTGGGTCTGATGCATCGGATGGTGAGCAAGCAGAAGATGAACCAGAAGAAGCAGCAGATGAAGAAGAATACGAAGTAAGATTAAATTTTGCATATTATTTGATTGTTTGATTTTTCATTGATCAAAATCTTTGGTATCAGGTTGAGGATATAGTAGATCATAAAGTTGAAAAGGGAAAGACTATGTATCTTATTCGTTGGAAGGGATACGGAGCGGAAAGCGATACTTGGGAACAAGAGAATACGTTAGCGTGCCCGGACATAGTGGCAAAATACAAAAAAAAGGTGCATTATCGAAAATATGAAAAATATGTAATATGACTTATGTTTACTTTGTTTTAACATGTAGATGGGCGCGAAGAAAAAAGGAAAACGTTCACATGCAAAAGATGGTGGAAAAACGTCAAAGAAAAAATCCAAGAAAGCTGAATCTTCTGAAGGTGAGGAAGAGAATGATAAGGAAAGCGATGAACAGGGATATGGTGAAGACCACACCGACGACGATCCAAATCAAGAATGGGAAGTTGAAAAGGTTGTTGACGTTATATACGATAAAGACGGCTCCAGAACGTTTAGAATTAGATGGAAAGGCTATAAATCAGCATCTGATACATGGGAACCCGAATCAAATTTAAATTGCAGTGATTTAATTGAAGCATTCATGAAGAAGCGTAGATCTGACGAAGATGCAGAGAAAAAAGAATTACGTGATGATCCTAAAAAGACTCAGCGGTATGCTATGAACAGTACAGGTCGTCGTTCATCCAAAAGAAACACCGGGCGTCAAAGGTAGATTGGTTTCAATTTGATAAGTTCAAAAGGTTCACGTATTTTTATTTTATTTTATTATTTTTTCTTTTGTCCAGAACGGTTTACTATGATGCAGAATAAAATGAAAACCAATGTACGAAATAAGAAAAATAAATAAAAAAAAAAGCAAAAATTAACATTAGTCGAAGGAGTTTATATAAGAAATCCCAATTATGATTAGTTGATGGTAAAAAACAAACAACATTTGTAATTCAAAGTGAAAATAATGTATCTTTGAAACGGTTCAAGTTTAGAACAAAGTTAGTTGCTTATTTTATTAGCGCACAACAAGATCAAAAAATTTTGTGTTCTAATCCTATTAAATTGTTTTTGGTATAACACAATAAGTTAAGTAAGAAATGCTTATTTTTTTTTTGTAAGTGGTTTGAAATTTATCGAACCTCAAATAAGTTTAGATTCATTTAGTTTGGGTAATTCTATCCATGAAAGTATTTCAAAGAATTTTCTTGATTTGATCTTATAAAATATTTACATTTCAAATTTTAAAACATTAACTATAAATATTTCTATTAAAGTATGAATGTAAACATGAGAAGGATATAACTTTATGGTATTAAGCTAATACTTTTGAAAAAAAAAAAATCATTGTAGTTTCATCTTAAAATGAATCGGATTGGCACATTTAAACATGTCTTTAACAATAAGATTTAATGTGTTAATAAACGAAAGAACTCAGTTGAATTTTTTTAGCATATAAATTATTTATCACAGCGTTCCTTCGAAATTAAAACTCATTTGGTTAAACAATTTTTAACAATGACTTACATTTATTGGTATAAATAATGTTTTGCAATAAAATGTATAATTTTTATTTAATGTTAGTTATGTACAAAGGTGGCACCGTGGGACATTAATTCACCTTATCATCCATTGCAGCATTTAATAGAAGTTTGCTCCTGTAGTGGATTCTCATCGTTTTCATCTATAATGAGACTGTTTGTATGTCGTATTGATCCAGATCTGTTGAGCGAATTTCTTGATTCCATGATATTATGATTTTCAATCATCTACACTCCAAAATAAAATGAAAATTTCTAAGCCGATGGAATAACTGACATATTCGTTATAAGTCGTACCATCATTGATAACCTAAGGAAAAGTTCTTCTATTCCTTCATTTTTCTTTGCTGATGTTTCAAAATATTGTGCTCCAACACTTTCCGCATAGCTAAAAAGAATAATTGCATGTAGGTACATAAAATATTGTATACATTGCTAAAGTTAGTTCCAACTTTCTAGTTCTTATTACGAGCTTTAGAGAGCTCAAGCCATAAAAGTGCTTGTATTGATACTTACAATTGTATTTTATTGATTTATATTTACCTTTCAGCATCTTCTGCAGAAATTACTCGTTCTTTAACCATATCAATTTTATTTCCTACTATAGTCAAAACTACATCTGAGCCCAGCATTTTCTTCAACTCTTTTACCCAATTTTTAACCTAAATGAAATTGTCATTCAACTTTTAACGAGTGATTCATTTTTACCTTAACATAACTATCATCATCTGTTACGTCGAAAACTAACACTGCACCATTTGAGCCTCTATAATAAATCGGGCCTAGTGCATGGAATCTGTGTGAAGTAATTAGATTAGTATATAACACGTTTGAATCGTAAATCACAAAATGAAAATATACCTTTCTTGTCCAGCTGTATCCCATATGTTCAAATGTACTCTTTTTCCGTTCAAATTGATTTTTTTCGTTAAAAATGAAGCCTTAAGAAATGGAAAATGTTTTTACATGAAAAGCATGTTTTTGGTATAACTTAAAATTGTTAATTGTTTTAGTTCAATGCATTGGGCTTTCACCCACGAATATATGACGAATTCAACTTTTGATTCATTTTCAACGATAAGATTACGAAGTTTTCGTATCAAAGTTCTAAGAAAATGAATCGTTTAACAAATATTACCTGCACAGTTGTGATATGTGCCGAATTAAATTTGTCTTCGACATATCTTAAAATAATAGATGTTTTCCCAACACAACCCTCTCCAACAAGAACCACTTTAAAATTATATGAATCATTCGTTTTTGAAGACATCACTAAAGTTTATTGACAAAAAATAATTTTCTTCACAGTTCTGACAAGCTTACAAATTTTTTGACAATCACCATTTGAACTGCTGATTAAATACTAGTACAACTTACTGTCAAAAGTTATACATGACAAAACCAAAGCTTTGCTTGGATTTGCGTAAATCGGAATCCATATATTTTAAAGTTTTAGTAATTTACCTGTATTCGAAAACTTTGAAAAGCTTCAGGAAAAATTATAGTTCCATGAATTGCTGCATAAGTTGGTAGTACTGCCATAAGCGCGTTCTAATTGGTTAACAGTATTTATTGGCGCAATTTTGCTAGAACAAGAACAGTGAGTCAGTTCGCAATTGGGTCGTATAGAATCAAAACTGTCTATGTTCACTTTTCGAAAAATTTAAGTTTTGATTAAAATTTGCATTCTGTTGTCGGCCTTGAATCAAATATGAAATCTCAGTCCAAAAACTGTCCTCAATCTCTTGTAAATTTAGTTTAGAAACTGTAGTGAGTTTCAAAAGCCGTTATATTTACCTTCACGTGAGACTCAGAAGCCTCAAATTGGTAATTATGATTTTTAGTAAATTATAAGCTAATTTGATTGCAGTTTTACAAAACAATTTTAAATAATATAAGCGATATATTGAGAACAAAGCATTTAAAAAAATCATATTTGCAAAGGCAAAAATGTAATTTGCCAATTTCTCAAAAATGGTTAATGTGGACATGGCAAGTTTTGAAATTATGCGGCTCAATTGAAACTTTTAATTTTGGTAAAAGTACCATAAATTAAATCCTGTTTATAGTAATAATAAGTGGTCATTAATGAACTTCAGGGTTTTAAAACAAGATTCCAGGAAGACTGCAAATATATACTTTCATGCACAAGCAGATGTCTTTCTTTATCATACCTCATTCCATCATTAGATAGTAGGTAAGTTTAAATGCAAGAGAATTAATTTAAAAACTCCAATTAAGTTTTTTATATATATATTTCTTAAACAATAAAAATAAGTAAAGATTACAATCCACAAGCGAGTGTCTTTGCCAGTTAATTGTAAAGTACAGTATAATCAATATTATTGCTTATTTATCTAGATAACTTATTTACTTATTAAAGCATAATTCCATCTTTCTCGAAAATCAGTACCGAAAATTGTTCAAAAATTTTTCAAATATATTATCGGAAAAGTTATTGGTAGATTTTTTTGTAACGATGTATGCATTTCTTTTCTATATAGCATGTAAATAGTTATTTATAATGTTTTCCAAGCTTAATGTAACCTGTTTGAGTTTTGTATATTTTCTATATTTGTTTACATACGTTTATCCATATTGTTAGTAAAACGTCAATTAACAATTTTCTTGAAATTCAAATTATTAATCTATATATAATTCATAATGCATTACATTTTTCCTAAATAATTTCATGGACTTTATGTAATGTATTTAAAAAGTATAAAATGGAAAATTGATATTCAAAATTAAATCAAAATATTATTTGTCTTTAACAAAATCAATTGTTAATTTACTTAAAAATAATGCTCATTGATTTATCAATAAGATTAAAAAAAAAAAATATATGTATATATCGAACACTTCATTTAAAGAACTTTATAAAAAAATTTCAAAAAAAGAACAAAACAAATTCTTAAATATTTAAAAAATTGAGTTAGCGCACTCTCTTTTTTGACGATTTTGATGATACGGGAATTATGTAATGTCTAAGGTAGAATCGAAAATACTTTATACAGCAGTTCTTGTTTTAAGAAAAAAGAACAAAATAAAAAAAAAATGTTACTAGTTTAAATAAATAAAATATATAAAACTTATAAATTTCATGATAAATTAATTACCTTGTTCTACTACAAAAAATGCATTAACAAAACATTCTTCATTAACACGACTCTCTTTTTTTACGTTTTTATATCAATGAATATATAGTTCAGAGGAACGATTAAAAGAAAAAAAACTTCAATTCCACTTAAACTAACATTTCGCTTCTAGAATTTTTATAGTTTTAATATGTATTTTTATTTATAAGTCTATGCGATTAATTCTGAGTCATCTATCCATCTCGCGAGTCTTCTAGCTACCAATTCTTGATTAATGAATATAACATGCTGAAAAAATATAATTTGCAAAAAAAATTTTTAAGAATTATTGTTTTGATTAATTATTTGTTCGTCGAATATTTTACTTACATTAGGTGAAAGGCATGCATACAAGAAAATTTCCGGTAAATTATCGTGACTATATCCGGCAACTTGTGCCTGTAAAATTACACCATCTGTTAGTTGACGAAGAACACACATTGATTCATATGACCATTCGTCTGCAAAATGATAGAAATTTTTATTTATGTGTTTAGAAATATGTTGAAATTTAAAAGCCAGTTTAATATTATAACTGCTAATAAATTCTTCTTTACTGAAACTCTGCAAGTTGTAGCCGATTTACAGATTAAACATCAACATATAAATTAACCAGATATTTGAAATATAATAATACTAAAATACTTATTATTTATATCTATGATTAAATAAATTTTCAATTCTACTTACTTTCTATGGGTTTAATATTTGATAATAAACATTCAACTGCTTGGAAGGGTAATGTCATAAAATCAGCACTGATTTGTCTTAAATTTTCTGGAGCTACTGACGTGTATCCACCAAAATCAATAAATTTAACATCACACATTTGTATATCCTTATTGTAGTTTACTATTTGTACACGATACCAAAAATCTCCTACTTTAGCAACACATATAGCACCAAGTGTTGCTGTTGGTAGCATAGGAGCATCAATAACTGAATAACTTTGGTTCAAGAATGTTTGCATATTTTGTAATGATGGATAAGTAGGATGTAATGGTTGTTGTACAAATATGTGCCCTCCTGATACAATTGAAGTAACAACAACATCATTGTTGATTCCTTCTATTAATTCAACCTGAAATGATTCATTTATTGAATTTATTAATTTTCAAAAAACCTACTATGTATAATAAATACAATTACCTGAAAGCAGGATTTATCTGAAATTGTAATAGGTACAATGCTTTGTGGAGTTGCAAAATGAACTCTTTGCAAAGTTAAATTTGGATAACGTTTCTCAGGCAGTTTTTCACGTATAATAGATAATGCAGCATTTATATCATTTTGATTTCCTTTTAATGTGCATATTTTAACTTTATTAGACATTTGATGTTTTCTTATAAAAATTGCAATTCCTGTTTTAGCTTTAATTTCTTTCAAGTTTGAATTTTTATGTCCAGCAAGTAATGATACAAGGCTGTTTGGTAATAAAAATTCATAAACTGTCGATGGTGTACATTCCGAATGTGGTGGACTTGAACCTTTTCCAGAATCTCCTGATTGAATGCTACACAAACTTAATGGTGGACTTGAAATTCTATGTGGTGCAGAAACGGCAGTTTCATTAACATTACATTGTTTATCAGTATTTTCTGCATTATTGCTACAATTATTTTGTGGGATAATTTCAGTGCAGTTATTATGAGAGGTAATTTCAGCTTCATTATTTTCAACTACAACAGTTTCACCTTCATCTTTGTTTTTATTAACATTATAAAAAGAATCTTCACAATTTTCAGTCGATTCATTGTTATTTGTTTGATCAGTAACTCGAAGATCAATTAAGGACATGCTGTTATTGAAATCGTTACAATTCATTGTCTCATTGTTAGTATTATCCTGCACTGCAGTTGCTTCTGTTAATGGCGTCTCTTCGCATTTTTCAATATAGGCACTTTCCAAGAACGAATTTTTTGGTGATATCTTTGGAGGAGCTGTAGCTTTGATAATAACAGGTTCCTCAATTTGAATTGGTGATATGGTATGTGAAAAATAATTTTTATCTCTTGCAACTGAATCTGGTAAACTGTCTGGTGTTATAATTTCATTGTCCTCTTGAATTGATCTCAAACTTTTCATTTCTGTATTTGATATTTTCATCTTTAAAATTTCTGTATCGATTTGTTTATCAGAAAGTGTTATTGGCGATGGTTTACCATTAGTAATATCAATTGGAGCTGATTTTCCTAGATTATATCCTGAATTTTCAGCATCATAAGACGATTTTGTCTCTATATTTAACGATGGAGTATGCTGTTTCATCGTATTGTCTTCTATTGTACGGGAATTTTTAATTTCATCATTTTGAATTTGTTTTTTAATTTTCCCATTTCCTTTACCATCACCGCTAATAGGCGATTTTTTCTTATAGAGCCATGCCAATCCAAGCACCAGTGCAACACCGGGTACTGATAAATAAACTATAGGATGGCGAGGAAGCATATTTACTTTACCTCAAGAACGACTTTTTTTCTACAATTTTATTCTTTATATTACTGCGACAGTAACTAAAAATAAAATAATTAAGAGTTATGAATTATTTAAATCTACATGATGTTAAACAACTGCGAAATAGTCTAGAATGTTTTCTTTTCACTAGAAGATAGCATTATTTTTGAATACAATCAAGAAATCAGTAGGTTTAAAGATTTTCGAGATAATTGTTAGACTATCTCCCTTGTCTGCAAAGCACATTTCCAAAACCTTATAGCATGATTGATAACCTCGTAAAATCATATTGTATACGCAGTAAGCAAAGGGCGAATTGAAGTCTTAGAAAGTACTATAACAACTAGAAATTTTGAAAATAATTTTCAATTAATCGTATAATAATCTAATTGTTGGGAAAACAGCTGTTAAAAATTTTCCATTTTTTAATCTAAAATAAAAAACCAACGATGTGCTTTCCCATTGCTTCAATGTGTGTTTGTAATCCACAATTACGCCACAAATACAAATACCTGATAGTCGACACAACTTTTAGATTTCGTGAAATCTCAAGACGTAATTATATATGAATCGACAGTAATTTGAAATTATTTCAACAAATTTTCAAATAGTATTCTAATCACATAGTATCTAATGAATGCAAAAAGGATCAATTTAATAATATTTAGAAACCTCAAAATGTAATTTTATGCAAATGGTAATTTCATACAAGAAGAGGTTAGAAATTTAAGATCAACAAAACAAAACAAATATAAAAGCCGATTTACCTTCTACTCTATATAATATCGATGAAATGTATTTCTCAATATTGTTTTAAACATTTAGATAATTTTTTACAAGTATTTATCCTTTTTTAGAACGGTTATTTCACTTTAATTTAGCGCACCACGTGTCTAAAATCGACAAACGAAAGCACATAACACACAAATTAGCATGGCGCACAGCCGGTCGTACTTGTTAGAAAAATAACAATTCACAATAGTTGGCTTTCTTTTTCTACCTTCTCTTAGTTGAGAGTGTTATTGATAGGGTACTCTAGTAGCGGTTCAAAGGTGTGACTGTAGTGCGCGGGTAAATTCAAACTGATTTCTTTTTTTAAGGAATGCAATTTGTCATTTATTTATTTTTGAGAAATATTTTGTTCTTATGTGGACAGTAACTTTCGTTTACCGTATTTATGAAAAACTCTTTCATACATTCCCTTCTTGTTGTTTACTATGTTCACAAAAACAAAACGATGCTTTGGTCAGTATGCTTTGATAAAATTTTTTTGCCAAAAAATTTCTGCTTTTCGTAAGTGTGCTATGATCGCATAGAGAACTATGATCTAAGGCCACATGTTTGTCAAATTTCAATGTTAACGAATTCAAAACACTTTGAATTGTGTAGTAACATTTACTTCGAGAAATTTTTCACAGAGTTCGCTATCGAATTCATGAGGAGATTATCTATTCAAGTATTTTGACATCGTTACACAATCACCATTTCAAAAATTTATGGTTCCATCTGTTATTTAACATTGGCACTTGACATTTTTCAATATAATGGAACAAATTTCAAAATAATAAAATTTAGTTTATTTATTTACAAACAAATAACTGAGAACAAGATAATCAAAACAATTGAAGACAAGCAAAACTATGTTTCATAATAGTTGAATTGCCGATGTTCTTATAATTTTTAGAATAACAATAAAGAATTTACCTATAAAAACACTGTATCTATTCAATGGGTAATAATTTTCAACTTTAATATATTGATATGCACGTTCTTGAACTGTATTCATTTGAATTATATAATTGAGATTACCTTGCTTACAGACAGAAATATTTCCTTTCCTTAGATTTTTCGTTTTCTTTCGTAGTCAAAAGGAAGATAAACTTATGCAATTTATTATATTTGGTTAGATATTTAATTTTCATTTCTTCGCTATTTCGATTATCTGGAACAATTTTCATTGTTTTCCGACACTCCCACTATCAAGTCGCGTTTTCGTTAGTTTTAATTCTACTCGTCGGTATCGTTCTCATCCTTGACTGTGCTAACGCTAAGTGCAATTGTGACAATTGTTTGACATTTCACATATTGCATCATTGCACACATGTGCATTTGTGCATCTGCAGTCGAAGTTAAACGCTCCTACATGAAACGGAATGCATATCCAAAGGCAGGCTAACGCAACCTTAAAATTTTTGACAGCTGCAGTAACACAAAACAAAAAGTCACGAAGGTTTTGTATGCGGCGCCATTTGTAGTCGAACCCTTATGGAACTTTCTCAGGATATTTTGAATTTCTAAATTAGTTGACTAATAAGTGTGGATGAGAATGGTTAGTTTGTGTCATTTGGTGCTGTAAAATAACTTGACAACCGCCAAAAAAGATAATTAACATGCTCACTCGGCTCTTTTTTATCATATCTTTCTTGAGTTTGTGTTGTTTTCTTTATGGTGTTTATTTTACAATACTTGACAGCACAGGAGAGAATGAGTGCCGGATGACTTATATGTTTGAATATCCTCAGTTCGTGGTAATTTGTTATCTTAAATTTTTTCAATATTCCAACATAATATTTTGCTACATATACATTTTGATAACATTAAAATTAGGTAATCAATCGATGACAAAATATTTTAACATGTTTTTATATCATTTTCATAGAAAAATTCACAGTCATCTGCTAATTTTCATCTATTAATAATTCAATCGTTTCATTGACAAAATCCGTTCTTGAAACATGCGAAGAATTAATATTTTATGTACATGTAGTTGATACCTACCACATTATTAAATTTATAATTAATACCAGATAATTATTTGCCATCCATTTCTAGAGGATTCATTTCAAAGGCAACCAGAGGTTTTCCAAGTATGGCTTATATGCTTACTCAGAAGGGCATCTCACAGAACGAACCCGTTCAATGCAGTTTAATGGAGCTCCGGTCATTTTCGTACCAGGGAACAGTGGGTCCTTTAAACAGGTACATTCGTAAGTTTTGAGAAATTTTGAAAACATTTTTAGTTAAATTATTTTATGGTCTATGAAATATTAAATAAATTGTTCATTTATTTGCATAATATATTTTGGCGCCCTTTTGACAGGCTAGATCATTGGCTTCGGTTGCATTACAAAAAAGTTTGGAAAATAAACGTGTAAATTATGTAGATTTCTTCACCAGTAAGTATTTTTATTCAAAATTATTTATACAAATTTGTTAGTTCATCTTTGATTAACGTTTTCAGTAAGCTTCAATGAAGAATATTCGGCACTTTTTGGAGGATATTTAGAGGATGAAAAGGAATTTCTTAAAATGTCGATCAAAACTGTATTAAATTTATACAAAAAGCTTGAAAATGCCCCTCGGCAAGTTGTTTTGATTGGTCATTCAATGGGAGGCAAAATAGCACAGTCAATGTTAACCGACTCGGAAATCTCCCCGTTGATAAACACTATCATTGCAATTGCGGCACCATTAGATAAACCTGTCCTGAATTTGGATTTTTACTTTGAGGCATTTTACAGGAAAGTCAATACGTACTTAGAAAAGTACATGACTGAGTTCATTGTGACAAATGAAACAAATTTCTGTGGTACGTCTTACCCAGGAAAAACTGTATTTGATGACGAAAGGAATTCATCAATATCGCAAAATGTGCTCTTCATATCACTCGGGGGTGAGAAAAAGGACGTTCAAGTAAACTCAGGGTTGACCTACTCAAAGTACAGCGATATTCATGCATTGGTGATTTTTTTCGTTGCATGTCCTTAATTTTAAAGCTAACTATCAAAATTTTAGACAACATTTATACCTAACGTCTGGGTGTCAATGGATCATCTATGTGCCGTTTGGTGTTTGCAATTAGTACTTGTTATAAATAGGTTCTTATATAGCATACTTGATATACCCAAAGGGAAGGTATCTCACATCACCGGTCAAAGTTTTATTGAAGAGAAAAATGTAAGACTGTCGAAGGCTCACCACTTTTTTGTGGTAAGAAAATTAATTCATTTCGAAAGAAAAGACTTAACTTTAGAACTACATAGAAATCCTATAGATCAATACGTGGACGAGAAATGAACCTGGTAGCTCGACATGCTGACTTGCAAAATTGGATTGAAGAGTCCCGAAGGGTATACACTGAAAAATTTGAGCATGGTTTAAACGAAACCCGAACTCAAATGATACGTCTCCTGAATTTACCACAGTATAATGTAATGGAAATATGCAATCTTCATATTTTCGATGCTATTTTTTGATTGAAAAATTCTTTTATTTTAGACAATGTCTGTGGAAGCAATTAATTTGGATTCTGTGGACTGGGTTTTTGGATGTGCAGCTAACGAAATATATGGTGACATGAGATATTGGTAAAAATGTGTTTTAACAATATGTAACGTATTCAAAATCCATGTTTTTAAGCTCTAAGGGTACATCACTATCACACCTAGTAAAAAATTTACCGTCAGCTAAGCACAAGAGACAACATCTTCTTCTCGATTTGCATAAACTTAAACGTAGTAATCCAAGTTGGACTCATATAATTTTGAGACTTTATCCTACAAGAGAAAAGGTAAAATCAAAATTCGAACGGTTTTGTTCTCTAAAATAAATTTATTTCTTAAATTTCAAAATTAAGCTACAAATCAATGTTGATGTTCATGACCCTGGTGCCAGGCAGCTGACAGCAGTAATGCCGAAATGGTTTTCTTTTGGTAAAGTTGAACTCTTGCCAGATACTATTAGCGGGTCTTCGTTTTATCGTTTGAAAATTTCTAGTGAGTTTTTCCTTTGATAGTTATCAAAATTGCTATTTTTTGAAAATTTGCTTAGGGCTTGAGGAAACCCATCAGACGATCGAAGTTGAATTGGTTCCACGATCCTGTACATCAGCAGAACATCATGCCGTTGTAGAGATTTGTGTTCCTTGGGCTAGAGGTTCAAAAAGATACCAGTATATAACGTATGATTATTTACTTTTACTTAAGATTACATAATTAAATGCTCCATCATTATAGACGCAACAATCCTTTACCTTTGTCCATTTACACACCTCTAAACAAGCCAGTGGGGTACAACACAACGGAAAATCCAATCATAGTCAATATGCACTTAGATTCCAGGTGCAGATATACAATAGGGTATGAAATGGAAAACAAAAAATAAAACATTATCTGAAAGCTATTAATCTAGAATGAAGAACTCGTTTGCGGGGACACTTTCACGGATTACACAACAATATTTTCATTGGCTACCTTCTCATTTGGTAGCGGTACTGCTCTTGTCCTTGAGACACCAAATATCAATTACACCGAAAAATTATAAGTTCAAATGTGGTAAACTACATTCAGCTCTACTACACTCTTCATCATTTTTCCTGATTACAGGTAAATTGAACCTTGATAGATATATTTTGCTAAATAAATATTATTTATAGCTGCAAGGGTGTTTGCGAAAATCTTATCCTCTTTTGAAAGGCTTCCCCAGCCGGATAATTTCAATCAGTCTATGTTGATATCAGTTATTATTCATGGCACCTCTGTAACAGTATTATTTCTAATTGTTGGTGTTGTGTGGTTATTAGTTTCCGTATGTGGCAAAATTGCGCATATGATGTTACTAAAGTAAGTATATAGCATGAAACTGATTTTGTAATAATATTTACACCACTCAATACTATTGCTTAGATTATTGAAGCTACCAATGCCTACAATATCTTCGATTGTTGTTCCTGTAGTCCAAAAATTTCCAATATGCGCTGGGGTTCTGTTGATTTCGATAGCGAATGCGTCTTGTGGTGGAGTTTGTTTGATCTGCGGATGCGTAATTTATTTTATTTTAGTAAGGAAGGAAGTAGTTAGCAGTAGGAAGTTTTTAATAAAAACAATAACCATTTTTAGATGACAAAGCAATATGAAGATTATTTGGAGGGTTATGTGTATAACACAGCTAAAACGATTGCTGAAAAACTTTTTGGATCAAATCGAACGAAACTGAACGAACAAACAGCCAAAACTGATAACAATGATGCCAAAGATGATGATGCTTCGACTGAAGAAATAGAAGGTGATGCATCTAACTTGTTGATTACGAAACCTGAAGAAAAAGAGGATGACAACAGCATAAATATTGCACAAGCCGAAGAAGAAAGCCAAGAAAAGCATGTGAAGCCACTGACAGAACAAGAAAAAAGTGAGGAAGCCGCGTTGGATGCTCTTATCAAAGAAGCGTTTGAGCGTCAAAAGAAAATTTTTGAGAAGGAAAATCCAAGCAAAAAGGAATACGATTCAGTAAACGAAGGTCTACAAACTCTTAATTTTCATATGACTTTGTTCTTGCTGTTGATAATTTTAACTCTTCTGAACATACCGTCCACACTTTCTTGGGCAAAAAATTTTAGGTAAGAAATATTATGATAGCGATTTTACTTAAATAATTTTGTGGTTCTTTTAGAAACTCACCATTTTTGTCGTCTGATCCGTCCTTCTTTCCTACTATAGTCACATTAGTTTCCTTATGTTATATTTGGCAATTCTCGACCCCAAAAAATTTGTAAGTAAACCCATCGTGTGAATTTACCATTTTTACAATTGTTTATTATTATATGATAGGTATGGATATTCAGTAATAGCGGCAATACTTTACGTTTGCGCTGCGATATGTGTGGTTTATTGCCAAGATTCAGTATATAGATTAAATGCTGTGATAGGTACAGTGTTTGCTTTTATAACTATTCACCAAATTTGTGCTCCGGTAAAAAACATAGAGGAAGGTCACATTTCGCTTAACGAAGAATGGAAGACTAAACTTGAAAAGTTTAAAGAATTGCTCAATAAGGATACAGCACAATCACCGGAAGGGGAGTTATCATAGATGTAGTCTAATTAATGCAATATGTTTCTTTTATAATCTGCACACGATGTCAAGACTTTGGCAGATTTCTAAGAGCATTAAATTTCACACAATTGAAAGTTGTTTAAAACGTTTAGATACGTTGTTTGTAAAAAAAATTCTTGTTTAAAGAATTTCAATGTTATTGATGTTTTTCTTTTTAAGTAAAATACAAAACTTGGTATAAGCTCTTAAGTTAATACTTTTTTGTGAGATATTGAAGAGTCTACTATCTGTTAAACAATGGTGAGTTATAAAAATGAATAATTCATCTTAAAATATCTAAGGTAAATTTTGCGTTATTTCACAGGTTTTCTGTGATCTTTAATGACAAGATTTCATATAAAACAATTTAAGAATCATCTAATAGAAGAAATTTTTCGTCTATTTCTGAAGAAATCACATTCTATGGTGTATTACTGCTAAATAAATTCCTGTGCAACACCTAATTCTAATTGAAAAAAGGTCTAAAATTGTGGTAATACTTGGAAAATGAAGAAAACTATATTCTGTTGTTGCCAAGTAAGTTTTTAAAAAAACACGGTGCATGCGTCAACAAGTTAAAGAAATACTTAAACTTTATTTATTGTGATGGGACTGCTGCGTAAAAAATTCATTTAAATAACATGCTTCGACTGTTGAAACTACCAATGCATTTGCATGTCCAGAAAGAGCTAGCATTTTGTGTGTAACTATAGAATTATGAAGTACAAATACCCTTTTCTATGAGTTTCCAACACTATATCAGTCACAATGAGAAATGAAACCCTTAACTAACTCTTTCATTTTATATAATAAACTTAAGCTGACAGTCAAAAGTTTTTTGGGGACGCTTATTCTCATTTCAAGTCATGCAAAAGGTCTTAAATTAAAATTTTTCATATTATGGTTTTAATGTAGCTGTAGTAAAAGAGAACGGAATATACGCCCTATCTTCGTAATGATTGCGTGTATACATATTTAATACTTAATTATAAGGAGAATTAACGTATGATTACCACACCATCGTTTAACAAAATCTTCTATTATGTTATTTTACATTGTCTCCATTGTCTGTGTTACCCTTCTCATCAGCGTACACCCTTTGGGGGTTACAGCGGTGTTGGCGCTGAATCGTACTTCGTTTATTTAATATTTCTTTCTTTCCATTTGACAGTAGTGTACATATTCTACAAATTTTTCCTACTTATCCGCTTGTACCGAGTGTATATACGTCTAACGTTCCTTCGAAGCGATTTATCCACTTACACTTTGGAAAATATTATTATAAAATACATTGGATCATGTTATATTGTTAACCCATTCCTTATATTACAACAGAAACAACAAACTTCAAATCACGTTCGTTAAAGTTTTCAGAAGAGGCGCCACTTTTTGGGAGGGGGAGCATGAGATTACAGAACCCAGGCGTATGCTACGTAGGATTCTTATATTTCATTTAGCTATGTATATAGTAGATATAAAGTAAGACAGCGTACTTCGCACTGCTTTGAAGCACAACAATGATGACTAATTAATTATTCAAATAATCGAAATCTCAAAAACAAGGGATTTTGTGAGAATTTTTAATTATAAAGTTGAATGAAACTCTTCTCATTCTCTGACGTTCTTTTTTGGATTTTAGATTGTAAAGTTAAAATTACTTTAGCTGATTTTACTTTATCTAGAACTGGATTAATAAAAACCCAAGCTTCACAGAATTCGTTTTCTTTAATGCACATATAATTTTCTATATTTAGATACATGTCTTAAGTTTATTATATTACACTTCTACTGTACATACTCGGTCAATTAACTGTCCTAAGTATAATATTCTTGTATCTAAAATATATGAAATAACTCAAAAAGATTTTGATAAGTGATACAGATAATATAAATAATTCCCGTTTTTTATTGTGACTTCTCTGTCGATTCCATAATGAATTGAAATGATCACTGGTTTTTGGTTGATCGTGTTCGGTTAGAATTGTGTATCAAAATGCTATCCAAAAATATGTGATTTTTGTGAGTTTCTTACACTTCATTGCTTCAATATCAACCCAAATCTGGTTTAAATATGTACCTAAATATAAAAGGTCATAAGGCTATGAGCATTTGTTAACAGTTTTTGATTTTGTAATTAAACGCTAACTACATACGTTAATTATTATTTCATTGCAGTTTTAGGTTTGAATAAATGAAGATACTGAATGTCAGTTGAATATTTGAAAATAACATAGATTTGTGGATACACCTTTTGTGTTCAGAAATGTATTATGATAACAAAGCTCATATTGTGTATGATAAAGCTTGAATCATCAAAGATAATAATCACAAAAGTTAGAAATTCTGCATGCAGATGATCCTATTTACGTTCGTATCCTTGTTTAGAATATTAAATATGACCATATAAACGTGTAGGTAAGTAAATTATTTCATTCGGTTTTCACATGCAAATCAAGTGAATTGATGTTATCCCATTTGTATAGTTTTATTTACTCTTGTGGAAATGAATTTATTGGATTACATGAAGGACACCTTTATCAGAGTGCTTCGATTCGAAAATTTCGATTGTCCAGTTTTTACGTGTAAACAATTCAGAAGCCGCAAATCCCTCCCATTTGGTTCCTTTGACTTTGGTCACCTTACATGTGTTGGTACAAAATAAGGATTTACAAAAGCTTTTTGATTGTCTGTTCGTATTTTGTATGGGGAAAACTTAATTAAATGTGTACATATTTTCTGTTTTGGAGAGATTATAAATTTTATATGGGCTTTACAAATTGTCTCCATCACATCCTGTTAATGTAAAATTAGTGAGCTCTGTGTACAGAAGGTAATATAGACTAGGCCACCTAGTATATCGAGTGTGTAGAGAATTTTCAATCAACTTTATGATGGTTATGTGAGCAATGACATGGACCATCAACCGTCTTTGATAATGTTGAAGCTAAAACTGATGTTGATAATGGCGATGATGACGACAACAACAGTCATCTCTCATTTTCTGCATATGAATACAAATTATCCATGATGTTTTGCATATAACTCAATATCATATACATATGTATTACGTACGTGCGTAAGTGAGAATTTTGTATTATCAATGGCCATACACTGTAACAGGAGATAGATATTATATATAGTAGCATATTATGTAGCTACTTGATTTTACTCCCACATGCATATACTCCTAAGTTTAACTTCTATTAAATACTAATTTATATTCACGCACAAATAACTTGTTTTGTAATTACAACATTTCAGGCTTAACGTGAATTATGGTTGCACTAATGTCTGATTTTAGATTACTAAGAGTTATGGCTTTATGCTGCCATAAGTGATTCGAATTCGGACTGGTGACTCCCTAAAGTGCCAAATTTATATTTAATGATGAATATGGCTTACTAATTTGCAAGCTTGTCTTAGTTAAGTCCAGATACCAAAATGTCTCTCATCATATATGGTCTTATTTTATGTTACTTGTTAATTATTATTAAACCTTTCTGACACCCATATAAATTTTGTTTTTATTCCTGCGGTAACCTTTATAATTATATAAAATTAACAGTAATGTGTGTGAAAATAAAAAAAAATAACTTGTTCATTTGAAATTTAAATTAGTTAAATAAATATTTTTTATAGAAATTTATGGAGGAAGGAACAAGAGGAATATTGCCGATTTCGAAAAGGGCAACACTTTTGCGTAGAAATTGGGGAGAATGAATGAGGGGCCCCCAGGACCGCCAAGGTCCAAAACGGAGGCAACCGACAGAGCGCCAAGCTACAGCGGTCTAACGCTGTTTACCCTCCATTTCCTCAGAAAAATTCCCACAGCTTAATTCTCAGAAGAAAGCTGAAAGGGTATGATCCAACGAGGAGGAGGAGAAAACGGCGAAAAAGGCATAAATTTCGTCGGTAGAACACGCACCCGCCGATTCGAATCTCGAAATCTGATCTACCTCTGAGGAAACTGGCACTATTGTGATTTCCTCCCCACCAGTGGAGGATAAAGTCACGATGAAGCTCGTTTCCAAGCAGAACGGCAAGTGTACAAATGGATTTGGCAAGGTAATATGCACTACTGTAAGGTGGCCACCGAGGATTTGATGCTGTACATGGAGGGGAATGGAGTAGACTTGGCCTTAGTCCAGGAACCATGGCTCGCAGGAGACAAAATCCAAAGACTTCCGCCAAAAAACTATAGTCTACTACATTCAAGCACTAGAGGTAAAAAAGAGCGTGTATAGTAGCAAAGAGATCACTAGATCTTACTTTATATTTTCACAGTACAGTACAAATGACGTGGTGGTCGCGGTACTTGAGGAGAGGGGCAAAGCAAACCTTCTCCCAACCTCAACATACATGCCGTACGAGGAAGGAGATCCCCCATCAGCAGCGGTCCGGAGCCTGCTACAAGATACCAAAACAAGACGCTGGCAAAAAGGGATGGTAGTAGAGTCATCAACAGAAGGGGTGAGTCAACGTTAGAGTTTATTGTCAATACTAACTTAACAATCTGTAATAGACCTAACACCAGCCACTAATACCATTGATTTGAACGTGGAAAACGGGACAGTTTCTCCCAAGTACTCCTTTTCAGATCACGGGAGGAATCTCTTTGATATTTGTTGTAATATGTAAACTGTATAATCGTGATAATGCTTCGAAATAGTACACGTAACGCCATCTCCGGTATTAAAAGTTTTATAAGTATTGAAAAAATGTGAGTAGAGGATGTAGCAGAAAAATAAATTGTAAATTATTGTTACTCCCTGGACTATCAGACTCCGATGTGATCGGACGTCGACTTGGGCGCTTTCCACTTATCAAGAAATATATATTATTATTTAAACAAAACAGTATTTTTTTCTTTTATCCACGAATTCCAACAATATTAATCGAAAGGTTAGGGTAGGAAAACCGTATAGGAACCCAAGAAACACGGACTGGATAAGGTTCTCTACCGAAGTGATGAAGGCAATGGAAATCAGGAACACACAATGTTCAGGTAGCTGGAAACGTCGGTAAATCAAATAAACGAGATCTTGCTAAAAGCCTTCCAGAAAACTTGCCCCCTAAGCAGATCCCGAATAAATAGCTCAAGCAACAGAGGGAAACCCAGGTGGAATAAATAGCTCAAGCAACAGAGGGTCGCCACTAGAAGGCTTTACAATACGGCAAGGAGGAGCAGAGAGGAGGAGGACTGGGCGAATTACAAGTGC
Organism: Chrysops caecutiens; assembly: GCA_963971475.1. Taxonomy (NCBI): domain Eukaryota; kingdom Metazoa; phylum Arthropoda; class Insecta; order Diptera; family Tabanidae; genus Chrysops; species Chrysops caecutiens. The sequence continues at coordinate 30,835,763 of OZ020567.1, read as the reverse complement.
AGTTTCAATGACAACGGAAAGAGGAGAAAGGCCAAATGGGACTCCATAGAGGACATGAATGAGGGCGAAAGGTTCAGGAAAGTTCTCTCCAAAGACGTCTCAGTCACATGAAGTCTGAAGAGGCCAAAGGGTTCGTGGATGTGGTCGACCAGAGAGACGCTAGAGTTGCTGATGGAGACTCACTTCGCTGGCTGCCTGAAAACATGGGACGAAAAACGGGGTTGTCCAGAGGTCAGAGATAGCCTAAAAGAAAAAACTATAAGGGACAGTATTACTAGGGAAAAGATAATTTGGGCCGTGAAATCATTCGAGCTATACAAATCGGTGGGACCGGAGAGATCACACCAGCCATGCTGCATAATTCGATAGGCAGCATAGCAGACGAATTGACGAGCATCTTTCAGGAGTGTTTATCTCTAGGATATATCCCTGAAACATGGATACCCAAATCGGGTAAATTGAGCAACACAACACCAAAAGATTTTAGACCAATAAGCCTGTCCTCGATCATATTAAGACATTGGAGAGGGTGCTGGATCTACATACAATGGGTGGCCAAATTATTACAGCCAATTATAATTCTTAGGATTTTTATAGATTTCTAGCTCTGGTTCAGAAGGTACTTATGGCTCTCTCTATTACTATCTCTCGTTTATCCGATATATTCCGAACAACTTTAAGTTATAAACATATTGTTCAATCATTGTGATATGTGGAAATATAAAGTTGTTTTCCGTGAGGCACGGTTTTGCCCCCGTAAAAAGACTTTTCTGCGAATAGGTTTTACTATATTAAATATTGTGTAATAGTGTAACCGCATCATGCCTTTTTTTCTATTTTAAGGTTAAAAATCAATTATCATGATTCTGAGTATCTGACAACAAGCTAATATTTCTAGTTTAACTTGAATTAATTATATATAGTTACTATTACATAATAAGAAATAAATAAGGGAGCATTCGAAAATAAAGCCTGTTTTTACGAGGGACGCGTATATTTCACAAGATATCTCTTCTGTGTTGAAAAAAGTGCGATTGGTTCTAATAACCTGGCCACCCACTGTATTAAGCAGAGGAACAAAATAGAGGAGGCAGGTGTGCCACAGGGTGCCTACCTCAAGGGTAAATCGGTGAAAAGCGCGCTGCATGAAGTGGTCGGAACGATCGAAAAATCCCTCCAGCACAAAGAATATGCTGTGGGGTTGTATCTGGACGTTGAGGCAGCCTTCAACAATTTAAAGACCAATGCAATAAAGGAGGCATTAGTGGAATTGAACGTGGAGCCTACCATCACGCACTGGATAATAAGAATGCTAAACAGCAGAATTATCAATACAGAGGCGGGGGACAGCATGATAAAAAGACATGCAACCAGTAGCACACCACGGGGAAGGGTATTATCACAACTGTTGTGGTTGATCGTAATCAACACGATACTAAAATACCTCAGCAGAAAGAGAATCAGGGTCACCGCCTATGCGGATGACGTAGCCATACTGACAGCAAGCAAAGACCTACATATAAACGATAAGCGACACCATGAGTGATACATTAAGAGAGACAAACAACTGAACAGAGGAGAATGGTTTAGGGATCAACCCTGGAAAGATGAAACTAGTTTTCTTCACCAGAAGATACAAGATATCACAGATGAGATTGCCAAAGGTGAAAGAACCAACACTAGACCTCTCTAGTGAAGCGAGGTATTTATGAGTCATCCTGGATTCGAAACTCATTTGGAGGAGGATTGTGGAGGAAAGGATGAAAAAAGGGATAAACACTTTCTGCACATGTGGGAAAATGTTTGGTAGGAAATGGGGTCTGCAACCAAAGATCATACACTGGATATATACAATGATCGTAAGACACATTATTGGATACGGAGCCCTTGTGTGCTGGATAGCCATGGACAAGGAGACCAACAGGAAGATGCTAGGGAAAGTACAGCGACTAGTAGCGATAGGTATAGCATAAAGGGTTTGGCAGCCAAAACTTCCCTCAGGCTAAGGGAAACAAAGCAGTGGAGTCATGCGGACCACGGACATGCTAGGATAATGAGCGAGATGGCAAATATGGTAGATACTGTGGAAACCGAGGTGCTACGACAGCGCACGGACTATATGGTGGCAAGGCAATTGTTTGGGGAGGAGAATTAGATATTAACATCCAAACCAGAAAGAAATGGGACTTAGGTACAATTTTGAAAGGAGAAGAAATAGTTCCGGACTGGACTGGAGTCTATATATACTCGGAAGTACTTGAAGTCGAGGTGTCCCACAGACTCAACAAAGACTGTAGTATACTGCAAGCGGAAATCAACGCGATAAAGAGAGCAGCAATACTAACGAAGCCAACAAACGCTGGAATTCGAAAAGTCACAAGCTATTGCGACAGTCAAGCGGCTCTTAGAACACTGGAATCTAAGAAAATCAAACCAAAGGCAGTGATGTGTGGCCGAGAAGCACTGTTCTGGATCCGAAATCAGCCTCTGTTGGATACCCGTACACGTCGATGTGGAATGGAATCTACGGGCGGATAAACTGGTAAGGATCGGAACCGAAATTTACAGTGTGGAAGAAGGTAACTCCATAAAGCCTCAGATGAGATTGCTGAAAGATACCATCGACAGGATAATTATAGAACTACATAGTACGAGATGGAGCAACAGAAATTACTGCTTCAACTGAAGGCAATTGTGGCCCAGAATCGAGGAAAAAAGAACAGAGAGCTTGCTAGAAGAAAAGAAGGTTGTTGTGGATTTTGTTGTGGTTGTGTCGATCGACACAGATACAGATCGACAAACAGATCGTCTGCGTTGATCGTGTTAGCTTGCATGTCCCTTTTTACATTAGTAGGTATGTTTCCCGATCGTTAGCATGTCCTCTGTCCTGTCTAGGATATTTTCGGTTCATTTTGCACGTCCTTTGTTTGGTCTAGTGTGAACTGTTCTGTTTGTTCAGGAGTCATTTGATGAAGGATGTGCGTAGGATTTACGACTTGGTGGAGGGAACTGCGCTGCATGAAAAAGTGTTTGTGTGGATTTTGGCACATGGGATCGTTAGGATCGGTTTTAGTGTGAATCGTTAGGATCTTGCATTCATGATGAGTCTTGTCGGGAGTTAGCCAACTGATGTGATAGATAGGTTGTTACATATATAATACTGAGGTTGTTATGCTGCAAAGTTAGGTGTTGTGCAGCAAAGTTGCGAGATGCTAAGATGCCAGATCAGTTCAAATCTGTCCAGTGCATAGTTCTAATCGTTTTTATCATCAATTTTTGTCAGTCAATTGAATCGTATGATTTTTACATAATAATGAGATTGCTAGATACAAGGGAAACCAATGGATTAAGTCAGAGGGTAAGCACGGAGCAACCTCAAAGTTAGTGACACTAAGACCTTGGAGGATCCCTTAATCTGCAGTCAGTTCTTACACATATCGTGTGGTTTCTGGGTAGTTGCATGGCAAGCTGCCTCATCTGGTTTGAGACATCACTCTCGTTGATGTGCTTCGTCAAGCTGATTTTATTCTAAGCAAATCACCTCACAATCAGTTTCCTAAATGGTTGCTACGAACCTAGAAAGTTACCTTAGAAAGTTACCAAATTAGCAACCACTAGTAAGTTGTTCAGTTAAGCTTGCCTACTCTCCCAGGAATGTGTTACTTTAACTTTGCAGAGTCGGGCGTTTCGAGTCGGTCTCGTACAGACCTGTCCCTCCTTATTCGACCGCACAAGTTTCTACTTAATTCCGTTAATTTCATGTAGATTTCATTATTAGCGGCTTCGGCGACTATATTACTCTTTAAGCAAGACCCCCATAAGCAGTTCTTCAAACAAATGTGAACGATCATCTAAGAAGGGTTCGAGTATATCCATAATGTTTAACTGTGACGGTTCAGCAGATCCTCCATCATTTCACACTGAATGTTTCCTGCCAAATTGATATAGCCAATGAGTGTGTACAGCCGGCATAAGGCTTAACTTATAAAGGAAGGAAAATGATGTGATAATGAATTAATTCTAAAAGTTGCTCTTTTTCAATTTGACTTTAAGAACCACCAGCATCAACAATTCTCGTTCTCATGTTTCGCACTTTAATAAATGTGTTATCAATAGGTATTATTATTGGCAGTACTAAGTGAATGTGGTTTTTTCGAATTAGATATTTGGCAGTTAAGCTACACTCGAACATAAAGTCTAGGTATGAGTAATACCATCGAACTATTTTCTACGAAACATAGAGATAAGTTTGATTTTCATCCCATACAGTAAACTGGAATGCTCGAAGTGGAAACGAGTAACCGAAATGATGAAAAAAAAATTCTGGGAAAGACTCACCATTGAAGAGTATAGTGCTGTTCTTTCCGAATGATGGCGATATAGTCAGGTTGAAAAAACAATCGAATATCCAACAACCCCCAAATGCCACAATGCTGTAAGAGTTTGAAAAGTCGAAAAGTCGAAAAGTGAGGATATAAATTGATGAAATTTTCTTATTTTATCTTTGGATTGTAAAATTTCAGCAAACTGTAACCTGACAATTTATCGTTTCACCTGTCGTCAGTTCATTAAAACATGCCCACGTGAAGAGGATGCGGATCGATACAATACGATTCGAACTGGATTCGAAACTTTAGGATTTCTCTCAGTTTAACTCGTATACAATTATATATACTTTTATACAGTCACTAATATACAATGTACACTATATAGAAACATATCTGGATATCAGAGGCATCTACCCGTATATAGAAAGTAACTTTGAACGTGAACGAAAAACGTTCATTTTTGTTGTTTCGTTTACAAAATTTTCCTTCTTTTCTACCCCCATTTTCTAAGTCTCTCGAAAACAAAACAAATAAATAATGCAAGCTCGTCCATTTTTCATGACTTTTTCGTATTTAGAGCGTGTATTCCTCTGTTTCGTCTTTAGGAAGTCAACCATATTTCTCTACATACCATATATCTACTCCTGGTACAATGAAAGTGCTAAACTGATATTCAACGATGAGTCAGAAGTATCAGTCGTCAGCTTGTCAGAGTTTTACTAAAACATCGCAAAAATATTCTGTATGCAACAGAAATCAGTTCAACAGTTATTAAATATCCTTAAAAGAAACGAATAAATTGGTGGATACTTTGCAGAAAGAGTTTATAGAAAACCAATAATAACAATCACATCCAAACACTAAATAAAAACTTCTTGTATCTCTTAAAACTTTTGAGATTATCTTCACTCACCATTCACTAGACATGGTTTAAGGGTATTATCTTTAAGACTGTTTAATCTAGAACTAATTTTAAACGGTTTCCACCTTCCTAAATGAGTTTGTTGTTAGATTGCTTCCTGTTGTTCTTCTCAAATGTCCTTGAGTACTTTTGAATTATGGAACCATTTGTTATTTTTTGTCCGGTTTCTTGATTTTTAAATTTCAATTAAATTTTCATTAAAACAACAACAACACTTGTAAATTATTGTTGTAAATTAAATTATTGGATTGAAGTGATATGCTAAGTGACAAGATTAGGGAATGAATGTTGCGTCAAGTATTACCAATCAGATAAATAAGGAAACTGAGGTTTTATAAAAATGATTTATTCTTAAATGAATATTTAACAACAGTGAGTTCTTTATGAAGCTACAAATTAACAAAGGTAACAACTTTGAAAGCAAAAACGTGCTCCTCCTCAATGGACAGGAGGCAAGTATGGTCGGTTGGCGTCACTTTGGAATGAATCTTCAGAGGTTTCAGATACAGAACCAACGAAGGATTGCACTGGAGCTATGCCTTCATCTGTAAACTCGCTAGTACCACCCAAAGCGTTGTACTTAGCTACGAAATTAAAGAGAAGTAATTAATTGACAGGTTTGATGCCCGAGCGTTTGAAGCTTTACCTTGAATTTCATTTTGAGCATGAACAGCCTCTTCCGGGGTTTTGTATTTGATGAAGAATACTTCTGGTTTGGATGGTTTCTGTCCAGTTGAGTCGACTGCTTTAGTGATTTCAGAGAGATCTGTTTTCTTGTTAAGAACGTAAATAATAGTTTTCTCTTCGTTTTGTTGTTGGGAAGCTGCAATAGCAGCACCGATATTTCCTTGAGCTGGGGATTTAATAAATACAATATTGTAATTCTTCCGAATGGGTTCAGCAGCACTAGTTTCTTCGATTTCATGATCATCGTCTTCAGCTGCAGAATGGATGTAGAAATGTTTGGATACTATAGCTGGTGTTGTCGGCTGAATATTATGCGATCTTTGGGCATTTTGTCCGCTTTGAACTGATGCAATATTTGTATTTAGTCCAATACCGAAAGCAGTATTATCGAATGTTGGTGTGACCGAGGGAAAACTTAGCTGATTAATCACATGTGGTGGCATGTAGTTATATCCTTGTGGCTTTGCACTAGCCCACGTAACAAAACATAAAATCTGATAAATGTTTTCAAGTGAATTTTAAAATAAAATTGAAATAACTTCGTCTTATTACCACAAATGCTCGCATCTTCAAGTATAGATTTATGGACAGTAACTACTTCTCCGAGGTTTTCCGGGTTTGACTGCGAATTTTTAACAAATGACACCTTTTATAGTAAAAGCGAAATTTCTCACTTTCTCTGGACTGCAAAATCAGCTGAATCGGAATAGTTCACGAAGTATCGAATATACTACAAGGTCGATTTTTTTATGAACAATAATTATCATTTCTCTAACAAAAAATATCCTAAGTTTCTTAACGTTTTATGTTTTCAATTTCAAATTCAAGCATTTTTTTTTACTGTGGGTGATGAGAAAGCTGTGTGTTAAACGGAGATTCACTGTGGGTTTAACTATTATCTGTGTCTTATATGTTGCAAATTAGCATTTTTTTGTCACAATAAATCCCAAAGTAGTTTAAATTTATTCAATTTATTGCTTATGATGTGTCATTTTGGGTATTAGAATGCAAACGTATATTCAATCTTAACCTTTTTTTAATCCGAATTTTCGCAGAGTAAAATGTTGACGTGATATTTTCTTTATCACTTCGTGGGATTTGCAGGAGCTGTGTTACGCTGATGTATATGTAAATTGCTCAACATATTCATGAGATTAGGTTGCATTTTTGTTTTGAATATTTTCGAAGAAATCTTAAGTAATATAAACGTAAAACGCTTTTAAGGAAAAAAATAAATTTTTTGCTTTTTGTAATTTTTTAATTCTTGCATCAAGGGGATTTTCTTCGTGTCTAACGTTTAATTCTAGTTTAATTCGCTACATCCCCAAAGATATTTCGACTGTATTTCAGAGGGTTTTATAATTCTTCAATTAACTGCATCAAGTTTTTGTTATTCGTTCATTGTCATATCTACTATATAACAAACGTAATGGTGTGAAAATATAAAAAACACGAAATTAGATGACAGAAAAAATTAATCAAGAAAAAATTCGAGAAATAGTGTGTCCCATGACTACTGTAAAGTAGATATTTAATTTCCGAAAAAGTACATGTAGAAATTAAACAATAAAACCCAGAATTTTGTGAGAAAAAAAATTAGGGACTTGAACGATAAATGCACCCTCTCCGGTTGAAAAAATTGTATTTTTTTAGTTAATTTTATATTCAACACCCTATTAAAAGGGCGACCCCTGGTTGTGGTTAGTAATTTTATTTCAAGGAAGGTATGCGCCTTCAATCAACCAATAAGTTTCAATAAGTTTACATCATTTCTGGCAGTTTAGTTTTTTAGTTTAGTTTTTCCCAAAAACCTCTTAACCAAAATTAAGGGTATGAAAGATAAGTTTGTTTTGGGAAAGTATTTTGCATATAATTAGAATTACAGCATTTTCAGCTTTAATACCTTCTGGTAAGTGTTTCGTCAAATATTAATAATAACAAAACTCGAAAGGAAAAAGTGCACAAACCGTAGGAATGTTAAAAAAATAAAACGGAAAGAAGCATGAATTATCCTTGGTAATGGCCAACCATACATTTTGTATATCGTTAGTGTGTAATGTGTGAAGGGTGGAAGAGTTGTGTAGAGTGTGAGACACTATAGAAATGAAATATACTGCTGTAAAACCCGCACACATATTTCAAACTGCCCACAGGACCAAGAGATCCGGTCTTATCCTGGTTCGGTCATCTCCATTTCATTCTTCACTTCTCAACTCCTCGTAATCTCATAAACCTATAAAATCGCATGTGCCTAGTCCAGGATGTTGTGAATTAGAGAAAGTGGTCTTGTTGAAACTAACCACCGTCAGTTACTTATTCTTGAAACATTGTCGAGGATTTATTACTGACGATGATGATGAACCTACCATACGGGAATCTACCGGCTTTTATTTATTCAAGAGTTATCTTCTTCAAACTTACATGATATGTTCTCTTACATAATATTCGTATATGCATATACATATATATTTTGTGTATAGCTACTTACGTTATAATATATGTTAACGCACACCCTCCACATGAACGGACGTTTTCGGACTAACATTATTATTCATGCAGTAGAAAACTAAGAGTAGTAAAAGTTTTTGAAACCGAAATAAACAAATTTCTCGAAAATTTATCAAAATCCGTAAAAATACATGCCTTAATTTCCATATTGGCTAAAAGCGATGCTAACTTTCGATAGGGTCACGTAAATTAGGGGTGAAATTTAATTTCGAAGCTTTTTCAATTTTTTTCCTTTTTCACTTAAATCAGTTCTTCGTTTAACGGAAATTATAGTCACTTCACTGTAATAAAGATTCGAAAAAAAAAATACTTTTCAAGATTTAAAAGTTTATCTACCTAGATTTGTAGAAGAACATTTCTTAGGGTAGCAGTAATTCTGTTTCAGATTATCCTCATTCCTTGACTATTTCATTAGCATGAAAAGACATCCCCTGCATTGACGGTGGATACAAAATGAAGGGAAGCAACAGAATGTTAAATACGAATATCTTGTACCTATATCCGTTCGAAACAATTTACAGAAATTGCAGAAGAAATATCAGGAAAAAAGTGAACATTAAATTCTTATTTTCCGGTTTTATTTTACATGTTTTTCATCCACCAATTGATACTTTCTCCCGTATTGTTTGTTAAAACTACACCTTAGAGAATGACTGCAATAATATAAAAATATAAACAACAACCACAAAAAACAATTCTAACATGGAGGGATGTGAAATTGTGTTGTACAAGAAAATAGTCATGTCTAAGTAAAAATGAAGATATCCTTGGAAAAAATAGTAAATATTTTCCACATTCGCAAGAAATTTTTTATCTTAACATTTTAGCATGTAAATAACAGTACCCTGGGTTAAAGTACATAAATAATTCAGTATGATATGTGCACTGTTGAATTTGTATTCCTTCGTTCCTGAATCAAAAGAAGAAACCTAATCCTCCTGCTGTTGCTGTGCTTAGAGCATCGAGGTAAAGGTAAAGAATGAAGAGAAATAAAATAAACTTTGTAGGTACTCGTTGACCTCCCCTTCTTGGCATTGAATATCCGTTTAAGATCCTTTGTAAGTTGGATTCATGCCAACATTGATGTTTATTGCTTTCCTGAAATGTTTCAATACAACATAATTTGGTTTGGACTTGCAAATTTTGTATTTCGAAACAGAAATATGACTTTGTGGTGTAGTTTATTGCTAAGAGGGTGCGAAAAATTGCAACAATTATTTTCATATACCTAAGACATGGGGAGAACATCTTATAATGTTACTGGTTATGATATTCGCACATTGTTATGATTTACCAAATAATTTACAAAATTATCTATAGTTTCTATAACTAGGTACATAGATAAAGATACTACATAGTGAATTAGATAATACATAATGAATTTAACTTTCGGCAATTCCTCAAATCAACTTAACGCAAAACTTTTAAACCGGCTTTAATATTCAAGATAAGAAAACACATAAAGTAGAAATTATGGTCAAGGCATGTATCGAAAATCACTGACGATTAGGAAAAGTTTAACCAGAAAGTGAATAACTAAAAACAAAGTTTTCAAGTTTTCTTTACATGTCCAGAAAGAAAATATTCGAAAGAAATACTTCTTTTTCCACAATAACTGGTGGAAGGCGAAAAGTTTTAGTCAAGTTTAACAGTTTTTGGCAATCATACTTGATACTTTTTCTAGTTGTAATAAAGTTTAGAAAATTGTTTGTTAATTGTTTGATTGAAACTTTTTATTGAGCAAACATAAAAAATACAAGAAATTCCATTTCAGACATTTCTAAAAATTAAGATTTCGCAGGAGATGGAGCACAGTTAAAGGAAAAATTAAAATTTTCAGATTCAGGACATCAACATCATTATACGTATGCAGTGTAATTTTGTGGCTAAAAGGCGCAGGATACTTTCATAGTTACTTAGTATTGATATTCATAACATCTCAATACATAAAAGGAAGAAAATGTATCTCTAAAATACGGTTCCAGTCAACTAACTTTTTCATAGATTAAGATAATGCCAACGAAGAAAACAGAATCCCTTTTTAGAAGGAATGGAAAAATTAAAGGCTTGTTGTTATCACACAGCATCCCGAACGTAAGGATGCGCTGATCATAATTGTATTCGTTTTTAATTGCCTAGAAATCAAAAGATACGATAATCTCGAATCCGGAGGTTCTGTTAAGTAACCCATTAAGTCCCCTTCTACGAATTTCAGTTTGGAGGAAAAGAGGTTAATGAAACGCGCAGACGATAAGTGTACTATGAATTATAAGTCTACAGTCCTTGCTGTATTTTCTACTCCTTTAGTGCGACTTATGGCCCATGAGCGAGTGCATTAAAGGATCATGCATAATTAATAAGTTCGTTCACTATACATACACTAACAGGTCGTTCCTCCGTTTGTTCTGTTCATCTAAGCAAGGAACGTACATATATACATAGTTGAACATTGTGATTGTGGATGTTTGCACTTTGGTCTCTCGTTAAATGTGTAACAACATTTTTGAAGTGCGAAGAAGGGGAGCCTAGGATAGAAAGGATTCAAATGGATTACTGGAATACTTTGTTCCTTGTTAAACCGATTAAACGGGAGCAAGAAGAAATATCTTAAAATTTTTTCTCTATTACATGTAACTAATTACAAACCTCTGCGATTGTACAAAGTAACTGTACATTCCTTGACAGCTCCTTTAGATTCACTTCGTATCTGTAAGGAAAAAGGAATTTCTTTCCAAGGGTCAGGATATAAACCCACCCACAAACATTGTTTGATTTTCTTGAGATTCACAAATGCTTCACTACTTCTTACAGAACTTTCCAAGAAAAGGATAAACTTCAATTCTATACAATCTGTGAAGGATTTAAAAATAAAAAAAAAATTTTTATGACTTTAATCAAGAATCAGTCGTTTTGTAAAATGGAGTTGGTAATGAAGAAAATAGTGATTTAGTGAATATCACATCACCTACAGGATATTTCTCTTGGTCTCATGCTTAAAATATATTAATAAAATTCATATTTTCTCAGATTTTTAAGTTTTTATTTCATTTTTGCCAAAGATTGATTTAGAAATAGAAATAATCTTAAGTTAAAATCATTGTTTTTTCAGTCCCACAGCCGCAAATTAATTTATTTGGTCTGAGGATATGAAACATTGTCTCATCATTCTAAAAAGTTTTCTCCTATCTGCGATTTACTTTTTACTATATATACAATATATTATTATTTATTTTTATTTATTTTATTTAAAGTAAATCTATATAAATGACTTTTCTCTCAATCAATGAGATCTCTTTATATTGTAATTATGATTATATTTACATGAGGGGAAAATGTTGTAGCCTAAATTAATGAGCAATTTAATTTCCTAGATTTATAGAAAAATTGAAATTAATAATGAAATTAAATAAAAATTAATTATTGCACTTTGATGAAAATAAAATGTTAAAAAGTTGCATTAAAATCGTCGTGTCTTTATCTCAATATTCTATTTTATATATAATATTATAATAACTATATTTTACAAAATTAAAAGGAAATCCTTAATTAATATTTTCATTTTAAATTTCAATTTTTTAATTTTTTCACTTTTATTCGTTTGCCACTTAAGGGCTGTTTTCATTTTCAAATATATTTACTAAGGCTAAGAACATTCAACTACTGAAACAAAAGAATTTTGTTAAAAATATATGTAATATATATAACAGAGATAGAAAGAGAAAGATGAAAATAAATAATAACAAATATTAAATTAAAATTATAAATATTATGTAGAAACAAATGATTTTATAAGGAAATATAAGATTTTCTTTCAGTATAGTTAGTTGGTTCTGTTTTTAGTTGTAATTTGTTGCCAAAGGAGGGTTAAGCTTGTCCAGTAGACAGAAGAAGAACTAGATGTTGTCCTGGTGGTGATAGATGTTGGTGTAGAACTAAACAGTACGTAACAGAATATAATATTTTATATATTTTTAAAGTAGATTTGTTTTAATGTATTCTTTTTTTTTTGTTTAGCAACAACAGCTTCGAATCGTATTGGTATTGATTACGGTTTCGATATCGGTTTCGGTTTCGGTTTCGGTTTCGGTTTCGGTAACGTTTAAGGAAGTTGCGTTGTGTGTATCTATATCTGTACATGTGATTCGTTATCAGTATCCAAATCCTGTGACGCCTGCACTTCCTGGCCCAGTCATCGATGCTGTAACACTACTAACTATACCTAATTGTGTGGCTGTATTATTTGATTGTCAGTGCTGTGCAGCGAATTTCATACGTTTTTGTTTTTGTCGTTGATTGCAGAACCATACTCGTACAACGTTCTTTTTCAAGTCCAACTTCTCAGCAATGGCAGCTATTTTTTCCCCAGATGGCCTTGGCTGGACGGCAAAATACGCTTCAAGAGATCGTTTTTCAGGTGCTGCTATGGAAGTCCTTTTTCTTGAAAAAAGACCCGATATAGATTACTGAAGAATTTAATAATAGTATGTTTAATTTTCAGTTGCACTACTATCACATGATAAGATAATGCAACTGAAAATTATCATATTACCTTTTTTTAAAGATCAGGGTTTGATTGAAATTGGTTATTTGGTGGAAGATACAGATTATGTTGTTCAAACAAAAGCAACAAACTTAAAACTGAAAATTGCGGCCAATTCTTCCTAATTCACGAACAAAACTTAAAAACAAAATAATTCACAAAGCTTCACCATTTTGGAAAATTTCGTTTGAGTGATATTTTGAAAAGGATATGTTTTGAAAATATACAAAACGTGGAAGTGAAATTTTTTTGGATTGGATAATGGGATAGTGATGTGTGATCTATGTATGTGGAAAAGAAGGGTTAAAACTGAAGCGTCGTCTACCTTTTCTTTTCACCGGCGGGAAGGACACTTGGCGCATCAGGATCCCTTCTTTTGTTTTTAGCCTGGGCTTCGGCTTCCTCCAGCCACGCTTGGAGGATTGGTTTTAAAGCTATCATGTTGTTATGTGATAATGTTAAACTTTCGAAACGACATATTGTGCTTTGTGAAAGTGCGCCAACGCCGGGTAATTTTAAATTGGCTAAAGCTTTACCAACATCCGCCTGAGTTACACCTGCAGTAAATTGATATGGAAAAAATAAATCGAATCGAGATAAATTTTAAAATTTTTGGCCTGTGCTTTAGTTAGTGCTCTCTTCATTCCATCACATGCCAAATATCGTAGTAAAATTTTTGTGGAACACAACTTACCTAATTTTATACGTCTTTGTTTGAAACGTTCAGCAAATGCTTCCAGTTCACGAGGATCTGTATCTGTATCTGGATGTAAACCAGCTGCGGCAACGGCTGCTGCCATTGCTGGATGATGGGCACCAGGATGCCCATGGTGTCCTATCAACGATGCATAAATCACGTATATTTGTTTTTCACATAAAACTAGTTACCATAATGCCTACCAGGCGTATGTCCTCCTAATGGTCCTGCATGATGGTGTCCCATCATATGATTCATTCCATGATATGATCCATGTAGTTGATGATGGGTTGATGTTATTGGTGCATCCGACATTGGAGTCAATGTTGTCATTGAACCAGCTGGATCTAACATATCTAAGCCATCCATTGTGTGATGCATCTATAATTGTAATTTCGAAATGCAATATATAAGATTCTACTATTAATATTTTCCAATTCGGTATATTTACCGCTTGGATAATAAACATTATATCACGTCAATAGAAACAAATTAAATTAATATGTTTCAAGTTAATTGCATTTTATGACTAATGAATTCTATATTAAGCAAATTAAGTCAACGTGGTAATGGTGGTCTGGTTAAAGCTAATAATTTGTACGCATATAAAATATTTTTTACGATTTAATGAAGATTTTGAACAATTCATTTCTACAAAAAAGTTTCATATATAACAAGGTAAGAGCGGCGTCTTTTTGGCTTAGTTCGATTCATTCAGCATACCCTTAATTTAAGGGTGAAATATTAAATATTTATAAATCTACATTAAATAAGATGTGATAACAATGATAGCCAGCCAAAGTTCATGAGAGCACCATATGTTGAATTTTAATGTTGAACAAATCAAAGGGCTGTGAAGTTTTTTATAGGCAAATAAAACAAAGTAGATGTAGAAAACCAGTTAATAATAATCTAATGTACAAGTTTATTCAGAAACCTAAATTTTCAAAATTATAAGAAGAGCTTATGCTTAATCAAATTTAACTGATTGCAACCCCAAAGATGTGCTCTAAACCGATCGTGTTAATAAAAGGAGTAGCAGGTTTTATGTAAATCGTCCTTGCTTACAGCCGAATCCGCCCATATAATTTGTTACAAATCGATTGTCGGTATACGTTTTGGCCATTTATTGTAACGAATACGATTAGGGAATTACCCGAGGGATTAAGGATATCAAAATGTAACTAACTCTATACACACTAATAAAAATAAATCATAATTTTTCGAGTTACCCTTAGCCATGTTTTATGTGTACATATAATTTTCACCCTCTTTTAGATATGACTTTCAGCTTCGGGGTTGAGGAATAGGAATAGCTGGAGTGGAATTTGTTAAAGGAACGATTTGAGAGTTTTTATTTTTTCCTATTCATGTACCACATTAACAGCATGTAACCGTCAAGAGTACATAAAAATGACAGGATTGAGGGAGTGTATGAAAAGATTATATTCGATGGATGTTTGATGGTACAAGTTGCAAGGAAATGCATATAGTACTTCTGTTAGCTACACTTGCAACCCTCGACCCAATTTGTATGGTATGTCCTCCCTTTTGTTGATATTATTTAGAACAACAACAGATGGTTCATACAATCTTTTCAATATTCATCGAGAAACATTACACTCTTTGATGGGGTAGTATAATGTTGATACAATTACTTCAATCAAATGTAGTTTACTATATCCATATCCGCCAACCTCAACTTTCGACCTTCAGTTAACCCTTTTCCATAGTAATTTATCTTACGTAACTGTCACCCAAAGTTGATTGTATTGTATCACCGTGACGGTCATAAATTGAAGCACAAATGACACTTGTGAAAATACCATTTGCTACGAAATGTATCATAGTTCAAGAGATGGACTTCTACAAGTGTTTTAATTTTCGCAAATATTGACAGAAATCAACACACAAATCTTACTCAAACTAAGAACTCTGGGATTCTCTAGGAAATAAAAACAATAACAAACTTTTGGCTAGAAGTGCACTACTATCATCAATCATCTCTTAGCCTAAAGGTATTTTAAAGGCGACGTGATGCATCAGGAATAAATCACCCTCTCATTCGGAAAAAGGTTTCACAACTACCACACAAAAATGTTAGCAATCATGTAATTGCTTTCTTTGTATTTTGAAGGATCTCTACCAAAGGATCCAAACTGAGTTTGTAAACAAGAAATTAATTTCGAGTACTAATCATTCGGTGATGATATTTACCTAATTCAATGTAACCGTAATGGAAGTCAAATAAATGGGGATGAAGTGGTTCGTATTATGATTCTCGGAAAGTTTTCCCAACAGTAGCACCAGATCCATGGCTATGGGTGGGTAGTATATTTCGAGTAATTTGACATACAAAAATACGTAAATGCGTTCAGTTTTTAGAATGGCAAACGGCTTATGTTTTAATTTTTGCCCTCTTACACGTTTTGGAAACAACCCCGTTCCGGTTAAAAAAACTGGTCTCCGATTTTAATTCATTTTATTTTCTTGGTTTTCCAGTAGTCACTGGCAAATATTCTGTTTATATAACAAATTAAATCAGAGGGTAATTTCCAATTTGCAAACACAACCGCTACAAATGGTTTGCCTAAAGCAATTTCAGTTCTTTTTATTTCGTTTCTAGCATCGACCTTTTTACGTTGAGGAAATTTAAAGTTACTCAAAGGTCTAAAAGAAAATGTCCTGCAGCATATTTTGATCTAATTTGGTCTTTGATTTAAATCGAGGCAAACAAATGATCAAGTAGATTAGTTGAACTAGTATCACAGTGAGACGTGTTGCTACATTATTTATAGTTCTTTCAAATGTTTCTAACTTTTGACTAGTTTATGGTACCTATAATAATGAAAACTTTGAGTGACAGAAATTGTAAGAGTAACTAAATATTAAACAGAGAAGTCATTTCAGACATTCTTAAGGAACTCATTAATATATTCATTTTTAATAACTTGATATCTCGTCATAGCCTATAACACATCAGATAATACAAAAACATTCATTAGACAGTATCATATCGTACGAAGATTAAATAAATACTTTCACTTCAAGTATTAAAAAATCCATTGAAAAAATGTATAGTCTTCAGCACTTAAAGTCCATCATCTTCTTCCGTATTAAAACTTTTTCAATATGAGACCACACAGAGCACTTAAATCTTCACCCCTAATTATTCATAGACGATTTGACGTACTTGACAATGTTTATATGCACGTCACTGTTCTATCAATAAACACAATCATGTCATGTCTCCTTTCCCTTTTCTATTCGGCTTTTCTTGAGAACAAAACATCAAAAATCAGACACATTTGAAGCACCACCACTTGCCATACGTTATAGTATATACAATCAGAAGGAATACAACATTAAAATGTCCTGCACTTGTTACCCATCAAATTATGCATCACGTGACCAAACAACCCTCCAAAAAATTGAAAATGAATGTACAACAAAACCTGTATTTCATCCCCCATAAGAAAATCATTTTACGCTCTAACTGGAAACAATTAGGCAATTTCCCAGCAAATACACTTGAAACCCATTACAATAACCACCGTGTGAGCATGAATACAGTTGGGGTTGAACCAACACATTCGAAATTTTATGGAAATGGTTCGAATTTGAATTTGTCAAATATTCCATGAGATGATTTCCTTGTTCGTTAACAAGGATAACGACGAGGAACATGACACTGTCAAATAGGATAGAGACATAGTACTAAACATTTAATCGTTTTAGTATCAATCCAATTGAAATTCTTCGCTGCCATTGCAACCTGTATGCGCCCCTTGAGAAGTGTAAACACGTGACCGTCTATTTGGGGCACGTGCAAGGTATGATGACTGTGATTAATGTTCTCTTACACAACAGTAGCTGAAACAGGACAATAACATTTTACAATCAGCAAAAGTAACAAAATTTGTAGGTATAAAGAAGCTTTACTAAGATGTCCAGTTATTTTGGGGATATTATATCATAAACTGGTAAAAGATATTTAGTACCACAAAAAAGGAATCAAAATTTCTTGCCCTTGTTTTTATACTGAATTACCTGTAGTGGCCTTTGTGGTGGCCCACCCATGCTGTGGTGATACATAACGTCATGTTTCAACTGTGAGGACATTTGTGAATGTGCGTGACTGCTCTGATGTTTGCCAATATCAACAGCTGCTAGGGCCTCTGCTCTGCTAAGTAGACCGTCGTTAAGTCCGGAAAATATGTCACCCTAGAGAGAAAAAATAAATTTTAATCAGAGCTTCCACAGAAAGTAACTTTTTGCATTATTGTGCGTTTTTGCGACTAGAAACGAAAATTCTTACAACAAATTCAATGTAATGAAGAGTCGAGAAATAGCAACTATAGTGTAAGGACATGCAGCACAGAACAAACAAATTAAATTTCATTGACATGAATTGTGATCTATGGTCGATTATTTCTCCCATTTACTTCCCTATTTGTCTTGGAAGTTTTTATCTTACCTTCAGTGATATATCTTCTGTAACTAGGACAATGAAAAACACGGCAATAAGTTACAGTACACCGTACGTAAGGGGAGTTTGACAAATTTATGCTTGACTAGTTCATGAACTTGTTATGACTTCATCTCAAATTAATTGTATATAATTTGCTCAATTTAAGAGCAATCGAATGATTACAAACAAAATCATTTTTCTATTTTTCAAAAAGTGGCATAAATTTTAAACTAATTTAACCAAGTCAAGAAATAAGATTGATGAAGGCCCAACAAGCTTGACCATCCTGAGTGAAAGTGAAAAGTTATCAAAGCAAAACACAGAAATTCTGAAAGAATTTTCCGTGTTGTCACATGATACGCATTCTACTTTGCTTACGTCACAATTTTTGTTGTATAGCTATTCGATACAAGAAGATAAGGATGCGAAGAAATTATATTGAAAGTGGCTACATTCCATCATGAACGTACATGTGTTTGTGTTGAGATATTTCTAGCGTTGAAAAAGTACATCGACTGGGAACAAGGATTTCCTTTCATGTATGTCATATGATTCCTCAGGACGTATGTATCCTTTGAGAAAATCCAAGCAAAGACAGAAACCACATTTGAATTGTATTAAAAAGTCCAATTCCAAGTCCCACTTTCTTGTACGACACATCGTACTCCGTCACATCAAACTCCCAAAACTATTTGCTTGTTCTTCTACCAGGATATTTTTTCATCCTCCATGGAGCAACAGTACACCCTCGAACGATCCACATAAGAAAACGAAAGCACACATTCGCCAAAACACACAATTACACGGTATCATAAGCACAGGCACAGGCATCCATTCTAAAAGCTGTGATAGCATTCTGTGGACGAAGGATATGTGTTGGTTAACTGTTTGATCCTGTTCTACATTCGTATAGAATACGTGTCGACTCTCACACATGTATAGTATCTGTATAAATTCTCGATGAGTGTTAAAAATTGATGTCTTTCGTCATCCATCATTTAAACAGTTGAGGGCGCCTGTAGCAAATGGGGCGC
Source organism: Chrysops caecutiens (assembly GCA_963971475.1). NCBI lineage: Eukaryota > Metazoa > Arthropoda > Insecta > Diptera > Tabanidae > Chrysops > Chrysops caecutiens. Next base: position 30,816,576 of record OZ020567.1, on the reverse strand, counting down.
GTGAAATATTTATGAGACGTCTGGCCAATTTTTAATAAAGCCAACTCGCTCTGTCTAACAATCTGAATAACAGTAATTCGCCTTATGTCCTTCTTGTATCCTTTCACATGGTGTACAAACACAAGCACAACGTCACACCGTTTGTCACATTTTTTGTCCTTTAGCTTTACTTGTTCTGGCTACATTCAGTCTCTTATTAGTACTATGGCCATGTCCAACAATTTCATTCTTTATTTTATTTTATTTTGGTTAACTTTCGTAAACATAATTTATTTATTTTCCGTTTTACGTCCTTTTTCATTAACATTCCAGCCTTCGGCGCTATCTTTTTCTATCATATGGACGAATAATAAGGACATCACCAAAGAATACGATTTAAGACGGCAATGGTCAGGTTATAAGACTCAATTGTCCTTCCTTCTTAACGGTGTAATTTCTGTGCCCACTTTGTCGTATTCATATGTCACATCATCTTAAAGGATACAATAATCAGCGAATATTTCTGTTCAATTCAATTGTAATGCGACAGAGCGAGTTTGGCTTTTTTTAATTTACAAAAAGTCCTACAAGTCAACCCTTAAATTATAAAATGACAAAAATATACATATACATACATAGATATTATTGAAATAAAAATCAAATCAAAATATGACAATACCGCAAATTGGTTTTTGAGGGGTGAAAAGTAACTAAATTACGATTTACTGACATGCTCCAACCCTCAAAAGGTAAACCTTTAAAGGTACAATTTTTATGGAAAATGAAAATTACCCCCTGAAAGTGTGACGTTCATATTGAAAATATGTGGATTGTATGTTGCAATGACCAAAGATAAAAAAAATGAATGTAGTTCGTGACCGGAAGTTATTTGTTGGAAAATAAACATCAATATCCTTTCATATCTCTTGAGTGTCCTGTTGCGATTGAACAAGTGGTTAATTGTCATTTCAACTCGGTTACTCTGAGTATGATTTTATTCCGTCTGTGGGTCAGCACTTGACGAAACGTTGGAAAACTTGACATATGCACATAATTACCACATGAACTTTGTGGTCAAAAGGAAACTTCTGGTAGAGTTAGGTTTAACCACATACATATGGTACGCTTGAAGGAACTGCCAATTAATCACAGCTGGACGTTTTTGTTCCGTCTTAATTGTAGCGTCGTGGAGGGCTTGAAATTCTCTAAGAATTTCTAGAAATCTGAATGCGAAATTGAACTTTCATTTACGAGAATGAAGATAATAAAATTCAATTGATCGTTATGTTTCACTCACGAGATGATTAAATCCTGGTTTTATTTAATACATGCATAAAGAATATTTAATGAAATATATTGATTAAATAGCGTCATGCGATTAATACAACTAGAATACGAGTAAATTATTATTAAACATTCATTAAAAAACATTGAGAAAATTTTAATTAATTAACGAACGAAGTTCTTTTTATAACTCATGACTAACTTACATTCTGCCGAGTAGACCAGGAATTACATAGTAAGGAAGCATCTTCTAATAACCGCGTCTGAAAGGAAAATTTTTAGATTTTGGATGTGAGGTATAGTGAGTGGAAAAGTTTAAAAAGTTTGCTTAGTCATAACAAGTGAGGATATTCATCATGAATGCTGTAAGTAACAATAATAATTGCAATAAAGTCTTATTAACAGATGTAGATGTGGTTGTAGTTAAGAGTTATTGTTATACTGAATACTGAATATACATCCTACAAAGGGGGATTCAATTTGCAACATCAATACCACAATGAATAATTGATCACCTTTTAATTGCCAATACTCGGACCCAGAACAGGGTGGATTTGATTGTAGATGAAGTGAAAGCTTACACGTATCTAATGTTGTTACACATATCACATAGATATTGTTGTTCTACCAATATTTCCGGGTATATTGTGTCTATGCACAATACGTATCCTGTGCATCGTCTCATAAAGCCAAATAACTCGAACAGCTATTTGTGGGCTACTAAACAACAAACTCTGTCCTTTCGGCTATTGAAAAGAGAACATTTCAAATTTATAGTCGAAGTATATCCGCCGTAATCGATTTGGTTAACCTAATATATTAATTACTTTATATAAATTGGCTCAAACTCAATCGAACGATGGTCGATACTATTTATGAGACCAATTTCTATTCGCAATTTACACCCCAATGCCTCTCAATTGTGCATTTCAATTTTCAAATAGGGGTAGGTTTGGTGTTTGTTGATTGGCTCGTTCGTTTCGATTGTTTTAGTTCAAATAATACGTTTTGAAGATTGTGGTAAATATTAACATGTTATTGGAGCTTACATACAATTGGATATTATTTTTCAAAAGATGTATTTTCTGGTATAAGTAGGGGTGGATTCTAAAACTTGCTGTTTCGTTTAACATTTAGATACATTCAATGTTAGAATATATCATAACCTATTAAACGTGAATACGTGGTGGAAAATCAATGCATTACGTCTAGGCGTTCGCTAGATATTCATGTGATACATGCTGTAATACATGTTGTAACACAATCAAAGAAGCAGGAATTGAAATAGTTATTTATTGTTGTTGCTAGCATTCGGAATTAGCTTAAGTTTCATATACCATAAGTGCTTCCAGCCATAATAATTATTTTAATAACTAATATTGCGTTACTCTGGGCATTTGCCGTGTGGATATGTACACCACTATGATGAAATTGAATGGATAATCGATGGAGATTTTAGTGTTTTAGTGATTTTTCTTATTCTGCACTTTGAATTGATTTCAAATGCGAATTCAAAAGATTGTTTGTTACCAACAAATAATTATTTTTGATTTCAAAAGTTGATATGTTGGTTTTATAAGTTAAATTTTTTCAAAAGTTTTCCTGCACCACATATTGCTAATTACGGCATTGGGTATCCTTACGGAATGCGAACCAAGCATGAAAAACATAAATTTAACGATTTACATAAACTCTAAATACAAATAAACAAACTAAGTTTCAAATTCATATCATGTCTGTCCACACGTACTTAATTATGTGAGGGTAAATAAACTTTCACAGGACTATCTGAATTTTACATGAAATCATTTAAATATTAAATTTTATAGCAGGCACTGTCCACTGGATACTGAGATAGGAATTCGAATAGTATAAAATATATAGGTACTATTTAGGATAGTCCTGCTCATGTGAATGTCTTCATGTTAATCCTTCCTTATCTAATAAAATGTCTTTGTTTCTTGTGGAAGTTTTGAAAAGTGTAGGTAACGATTAATAGGAAATTAAACTTCAAACAGGGATGGATTTTATGATCCATGAAAAATGCTTTGCAGCATTGAGTACAAAACAACATTGAGTACAACAAATATTGTTGACAGGATAAACTCGTTTTCGAATAATTCTAATTGAGTTTTGAACTCTGGCTTGATATTGAAAAAATGACGTCCGTATGATATAGGTCATGTTAAGAGCTTTCAATTCAACTATAACTAAACAATCAAAAACATACGTCAGAGATTGTTCATGAAAAATGGAGTTACGTGTTTGGGTATAGACAAGCGATGACGTTTATATCCTTAAAGGTTTGCAGCTGCTAGCGCGAAAGTCTTCGTTATCATCCTATGACGTCTTGTGGGCATACAAATACAAGTGATATAAGTGATATAAGTAATAACCACAACCGATTAAATATTATAGGAACTATTTTTATCCTCTGGCATATGCATCAACGCAACTTTTTTCTATATTTGGACTTTTATTTTTAGTTCTCTGAAATGTACAAAATTTCTATTTTGGAACTTACTGTTTGCTTATAGAATTGTAAAGAGTATAGAACTAGAATAGAACCATTCATAGGTTATTGACTAGTTGGTGTTCCTTTGTAACAATCCGTCAGGAAAGCTTTGTAACATTGTTTCCTTTAGAGATAGCTTGACGTCTGAAAACGGTCAAAATTAAACTGACCATCCGCGGACGTTTTAGGTATGCGAACTGCCCGGACGTTCTAGTGTTAAGCGATATGATAAAAGCTACAAACGATTTATAAGTCTTTTCCAGCTTAACACACATAGGTAGTTATCTCATATCTTCGAAGACTCTGAAAAATTTTAACTGCTACCAGAAATCTCGAGATGTAAATATCCTTACACGTATACTTGATTTCCTTGAATTATGTTTTGATTTTTCTCACTCTTTTATGAAATTATGTTGATGGCATGCTATGATTTATCATTTTCAAGAAAATCAATAAAAAACAAGAATAAAAATGTGTTTGTTTCTAACACAACGAAAGGTAATGAACGTAAAATGTTCGTGTACAAGGATGGATTTCTCGTAAGAACTCATAAATAATTTCGCATATAAACAAAACTCAGCTGTGTGTTGTAGGAGCATGCTATGCCCGATTTTTTGCATTCCAAAGGAGGCTATTTGCCTTCAAAATGACTCCTTTTTTGGCAAATATATTTATCCTTTCTAGATGGTGCTGCCACGTTGAAATTTACCTTTTAGCTCCCGTGTATAAGCGTTCAAACTTTTGTTCCTCATTTTGAAATGCTTATACCTTTTATGCTGTCAGTGATCCTGGAAAGCATTTCACATATTCCCCAATGGAAACGTACTCACACATTGAAGTTGGTTTGTATTGGTGTTCCTGATGGAAGGCTTCCCCAAAGGTAGCTCCATCTGCGCACTTCGGATGTTATTATGGAAATTATGACGCTATGTTTGTGTGGGAAAATTTTTTCCTTAGAATCCTCCCCAATGGTATTATGTTACTTATACTAACAAAAGTATTTGGGGTTTGGCGACCCTCCAAAGTTTACTAGTTTGTGGTATTCGACTTTCTCTACAGAATAATTTGCATGTGGAAAATCTTGTGTTCATGTGAATGTAGGATTTGACTAGCTATTCAATAATAGCAGGAATGTCAAACACATGCCACATAACTGAATAAATACAATTCGGATATTTTCGGAAAGCATACAACCAAACGAGAAATCAATAAAACTGTCGTTTTATGATTGGTTGCCGTTTCAGTGGTAAAAGCTGAACCTTACCACTTACGAATATCTACGTGCGTCAGTTTCTTTATTCCATGCAAAACAAAACGCCAGCCTCGAATGCAAGGATAATGCAAACAGTTCAATGTCTACAAAAAATAAATTTACAAAGGGTGGCATTCACATCTGAAATGGGGACTGGAAACGACTTGGTATTGGAGGGTATGGAACAGGTAGCTTTTACTGATTCAGCGCAATACTTTCAAATGGCTCTGGTGTGCATTTTGTCGAAGGGGGTTTCGACATTAACCGAATATATCGCTTATACAAGCAAACGTCATTGGAAATGTTGGAGCCACCCCTTTGGATTGTAAAACTGAATTCAAAAATGGAGTTTGGCTTGTTTTGTTAATCGTATTGGGTTTTCATCCTGGCATTGGGAAAAAAACATTCCATGCTTTTTAATTGATTCTCACCGGACAAATAAACACATGAAGGCTTTAATTAAGCCGGAGGTGTTTACTTTGCAAGTCTCCAAGCATGAATGCATCAATCCATTACAGAATTTCAATGAAATTTCATTACAAAAACGAATAGTGCATGAAGGTAATGAATTGGGATTTGGTTGGTCTTTTTGAAGTTATATTTTGCCAGCGACAATTCAAATTTGAATTCTTTAAAAATTTTAAGAAATACTTTTATACTCTTTATAAAATAAGACGAATCAACACAATGTTCTAAACAATAATATGCCATACATATAATTTCCAGTTACAGTAAATTGAGCTGCCGTGAATGTAATTAAAATAATAACAACCTTCGTATATCCTTGTCCCGTTCATCAGGAGACCTTTATCGATACCCTGTTAGAGCCACGTCATAGATACCCACAAATTGCAATTATATAATTGTCTTTCAACGTTTCACCGTTCAACGTTCATACACATCAACTTTTTGTCTAAGGCAAGAAGAGCTTTCTGACCTAAGGTAAAAGAGGCACACTTTGAAATGAGGACAAATTTAATTATGTGAATTCGACATTTGTTCATTTCTCTTCTCGCAACATGTCAAAGTTGAAGTACAAAATTAAACAAAAGTTTTCATGCAATTGCAGTTTACAAAACTGCATTTATTGTTTTACAATATATTATCACTGACAAAATGACATTTTAAATGCACGTGTGTGAAAAGGAGGGCACCGAGAAGTTGGTTTAGTTTAAAAGTTCAATTCAATTTAACAACTATAAAAGGCTTAACGGACACTCTAATGGCTCAAAGTGGCTTTAAAATAAAAAGTGGATTTGCAATGGAAAAGTTGTTACTAACAGAACCCTCTTTCGCCATGATACGGGGTAGTCCGTGAAAGACACCGTGGTAACCCTTGCAGTAGCCACAAGCCAAGCTGATGTGGCACGTTCCGCCAGACGTCGATATTCCCTACACTTTTCTGGAGTGTGTGGTGCGGCAATAATGTGTGGGACATCCTTATTTAAAGTGCAATTTTCTGCACAGAATAACGTGTAACAGTGTCTTGTTTTGGGGGTGAGTTGGCATAAGATCGATGCAAGTTTATCCATTCTCCGAACTGTTTCTAGCACGTAAGACAATTTACTTATAGTGCGGCCGAAAATTTCCATCGTGAATTCACATTAGATAGTACGATTTCTTTGGAATGTAGCTTGTAATGTTACGAAAATTTAAAAATACGATACAGAGCAGGGTGGTAATTTTTAACGTTGTACGTATTAGAAGGACATTCTGAGTGCCTAAGGGGTTATCTGAGTTGGAAACTTTTCTTTATTTCTATCAAATCAAATAAATCAAGTTTCAAGTACATTTTTCCACCCTGGCCAGGAAAACAAATGTAGGAAAATGTTTGAATCTTGTTTGGGATTTTTTTGTAACTTTAAAAAGATTTTGCAAATGGGATAATCCGGCTCAGTGGGAAATCTATTTGAAGATGCAGATATTTATATTGAAATTGTTTTGAATTGGAAATAATTTAACTGTATTGTAAAAACACAGACATGCACTTCATCTCATTACAAGACTCAGCAACAAATCCTTATATTGTTTACATGTAGTCAACAGTAGTAATGAGTTATTGAAATGCTCGTTGCTATAAGTCAATAGAATATATATTCTGGAAATATCCCTAATTGCGTGGATTGTAAATTATTGTGTCAACAGACGTTGTTGGTCTTGGTCATTTCTAACAAAGTGAATTTTAATAGCTCGTCGAAAGGGTTAAGCTAGAAAGCTAACAATCGATTCTTGTTATCCTGTTTGACCAAAACATGTACTTACAAACTGTAGAAAATATCATGTCATTTGTTAAGATCAATTTTTATTTAAAAAGTAATTTGTGACTAAACTGTTTCTAACAAATCCACCAAAAAAGTAAACACGGAATATATGTATGTAACTATGAAGTGAAGGGTACATCACATCGTCCTCCCATAATAGTTAGTAGTTCTACAAACTACCAGCTTCTAAGACACGCAACCTTTACTGATAAATAATGTATAAGATTCGATAACATACTTTATACTGAATGGAAGGTATCATGTCTTCAGCAAATTGCTATATCTAATTAGGAATTTGTTGGAAAATTTCTTTAAGTGGAAGTTAATAGCAGCGGGAAATATTTTATGCGACACGCTGACATTTGATGCAGAACATTCCAAGTGCAATATAAAATAGTATAAGTGTTAAATTTAAATTATCTCTTGGTGAATTAAAAAAAAAAAAACAATTTTAAATTAATAAAAAAATAAGTTAGGTTTTTATGGACTTTTTACCTAATATTAAGAACACATTACGCATTTGCTACATATTCATAGAACTTATTTAGAATTGAAAGTTACATTAGGATAACAATTACTCATGTTAGATTAAGCTTATTGTGAATTTCATCCCTGAATAAAAAAAATCTATTGGTGACGGTAAAAACAAGTATATCTGGACTAGTCTTATGGAATTTCGTATTTCAATCAATTAATTTTCAATTTATCCCATCAACAACTAGACACAATGAAATTCCAAATATATATTAATATATGTATATATAACGAATCAAAACAAAAACAAAAACTTTATCCCCAAAAAAATAAAACAAAATCTACTGACAACACAAACGAAATTGTTTGAATCTCCTGACAGGTGAGCAAACAAAATCAATTATTAATTGTTTACGTGTCATTCGAATGTCCTGAAGATTTTATCTGTCAAATTCACCAACAAAATGCCTGACAATTTTTATAGCTAATTTAATTAAGCTTTTCATTTATACAGAATTTGTTTGCAGCCAATTTTCATGTGACAAGAAATGTGATATACACAGTTTACTATAGTACATATCATAATAGAATGCGTGGATTCCTACCACTTTTTTATTTTTACCTTTTACCATTTATTTTATCCGAAATACTCGTTTGAATACTGGTAACTTTCAGACATTTTTGTTATATAAAAATTTTCATTTTTAAATTATTCTGTTCAAAACCAATGGTTACATCTTGTTGTTTTAAAATTTGTTTCAAAGGATCATAATTCAAATTGTCAATCACAATTAGTGAAATTTAATTGAAAACAGTTTTAATTGAAATTAAGACACAAATTTTGGCTAACACCACAGAGAATATATTTTCATTTTAAATCATGTTTTGTGATGTAGATTATATATATGATATACTGAATAGGTAGGTATATAGAAAATATGAGATTTCTTATTGAATGGGCAGGGAAAGCATTTTATTTCTTGGATAATATAGGATTTCAGCTTGTTAAAAGTCTTTAAATGTCGGTTGTCAATTCTGTCGCTTGAAAAATACGTAGATATAAGAAACAAATGTATTTTACCCGACTGCATCAGAAGGAGGGTTATGTTTTTCGAGTGTATGTATGTATGTATATTTGTTTGGCACGCTCTGTAGCCTAAACGGCTTGAGATTTGGATTTTAGCTTGAGAGGTGTCGTTAGATTCGTCTGAACTGTGAGAATGAATTAAAATTTTTTGCAAAATATGGGATATCAAAATAAAGGGTTCCGTTTCGTAAATAGCTTGTAGAATTTCATGAAACTTGTGTATTTACATGTAATTTGGAATGAAAAAACATGAAAACTAAAAAAATTAAAATAAACATATTATTGAAAAGACTGGTAAACTAAAAATTTTGTGAAGTTAAAATTTTCAAACTTACTTAATAAATGAACTGAAAAGATAAAAACAAGTTGTAAAACTAAGCATTTTTTTGATTGAATGATCATGGTAGACATTGTTCATAAACGCAGTCGGAGCCATCAAATACATTAATTATTATTTCTATTTTGTTATCAAATCCGTTGAATGTGTAAGTGAAAGTGTAACAAACAAACTCACTTTTCCATATATTATATGAAGGTGAGGATATTGAGACCTCTCCAACTACGTATTCTCTTGATCTATTCATATCACCAACAAAATCACTCATGATCGAACGTATTATGGATATTTAATCCGTCTGCTTATGAACATTTGGATATATAATCCGTTTTATGAACACTCTCAACCATGATCATTCAAATTCAAAAAAAATGTTTAGTTTTACAACTTGTTTTTATCTTTTCAGTTAATTTATTAAGTTAAGTTTGAAAATTTTAACTACACAATTTTTCAGTTTAGCAATCGGGGTTTTTGTTTTTTTCAATAATATTTTTATTTGAACTCAATGATTAGGCACACAAGCAAAATGTCGTTTCGTATTTGGTAGTTTTGCCAATAATTTGAATAAAAGTGGATGAAAATAAATAAAAAATGGCGGAAATATGAAACATAATTTTTGTGAAATCGATTCTTTTGAAATTTACAACACATGTTCTTAACAATGTTATCTAATGCTAACCTTAACATATTTATGATTAGTCTCGTTTACAAGTGATAAGTTTTTACATACAAAACTTGGACAAAAATGATAGGTTTTCTTCAAACAAATATTATTTTGTTTCAAAAAAATTTAAACATTTTTCCATCTGTTTTATGGTAACTAATAAGAAATTTGAACAATGCTTTGCAGAGAAACGAGATCCACAATGGTTTCAGAAATGTTTTATATTTTAACAGATTTTGATTCATTAATTATATCGAAAATTATCCACAAAACTACCGTGTATACATGTACGTAAATAAAAAATAAATTTTTAGCGAAATAATTTCTTATAATCATTAACTGTGTAAGAACATTTTTCTGCATACCTATTGTTTCGATAGAATTTGTACTAGCTATTCAAAGAAAAATGTTGTTTTGTAATTTCTCAGAAACATCTCACATAAACAATTAGATTTACGCGGTTTTATAAAATTAACAAAGCTTACTTGAGTAAAGAAAAACTGTAGACGACATGGAGTTCACTCACATAAACTTTTTTGAGGCTAGTTTCGTGAAATAAAAGTGTACCATTAGTTTGAATGAAGCACATGTTACGATTTTACCATTCTACTGCAAGGAAATAAAAGTGGCCAGTAGAAGGATATCAACTACAGGATGTGTTGCTGTTCGTGAGGAAAATGACAGACATTTCTTGACAATATGGAAGTTCAAGTCGAAAGAATAAAGGTTTGCTTGAGAAATATTTGGAGAAAGAGAAATCATTCCACCACAAATAACGAACACGGTACTTGAATATGATATTAGATTGCACGTCTTCAGGTTGTCTCGTGTTCCGCGTAAATACCCCACCCAAAGAGCTGGACATGGTTAAGGTAAACATAGATCCACTTGACTACTATACGAAACAGTACAGGGAAAATACAAGAAGAAAATTTTAGCGAACATGTTATAATAAAAATTCCAATAAAACTGAAATAAAGAAGGCCTCAAATGCTTAGGAAATAAAGTCAAATTATTTTTTTTATTGCCCAAAAAATAAAAGGCGGAACTGTTTTGGGGAATTTTTATGGCTGCTGTTTGTTGGTCTCGTATGCATGATGGTTTTCTTGGCAAAAAAAAATTTACAACTCCTTGTTGTATGTTTTCTTCTATGTGCATGGTACCACATTTTCTTTTACCACTTTTCCACCCTACCGTATCTACGACAGCTAGGACGAAACATTTTAAGGGTGAAAGATTATACTAAAGTTTTCAGAGAAAAGGATCTAAAATGGAAATGTATCTTGAGTTTGATGGTTCGTTTTGGAAGGACACAAGTTTTATACGTTTCCAATTGTGATAAACGTAGAACTTTGAAAACTATCCTTTCTTCTTTCGAAAACCAAACTGAATATACAAATCATTTGATTGCACTGAGGTGTCCGGTATTACATTGACAAAACACCTAAAAAGCCCGGAATGCTCCAAGACCATGAAGTTTAGTATTTTAAACATAAAATTTGTTGTGTATTCAGTAGCGTTTATAAATAGGAATCATAGCAACGAATCCTTCTATTCAGGATGCAGAATGCAGTTTCCATTCACTTTACATGAAGTAGGAAGGTTCATATGGAAGGTACATGCAAGCATTTCACATGATTTCCATATCCTAAAACAAGTAGTAGGCTTGGGAAGATTAAACGGGGCGCTGAAAGCACAGGAAAATACGTGGAATTTACGGAAAACCATCCATCCATCCATACGTAGTATACATCTATCGAGAACATCCCTCTATATGAAAATGCAGGGCTGGTTTGTCTTCACTCTCGGTGTGGAGGCTTGTTTTACCCAAAACGATGTTAGCATTCGTTGCCGATGGATTTGTTTCCTTTTTTTATTTGTTCTATCATCCTGAAAAATCCCAAAGGACTTGACAGACTTGATCACGTTTTGAAGGAGAATTTGGCATATGGTTGCCCTCCTTCCGCTGGTATTGCTTTCGTCGTTTGTTGCTTCCGATTCTGTTTGCAAGTACTCTTAGGGATGTTTTGTAGGCTTGATTCTGATTGTGTATGTATGTATGTATAAGTTCTATAGTATTATTATAGGTACACATTAAAGTCCACCAAGTTTTGGTTATTTTTTTCTGCCCTATTCCTTCAACTTTTGTTGTTTTTTGCAATGATAACATCAACACTGGTTCTGTGCAAACTCAAATTTGAAGCTTTATTTTCCTTTGGCAGTTTTAGTGGAGGCGAATATATCTACAATATAAGGGGATGAAGTGCGTGTTTCTATTCAGTTTTATTTTCTACATTTTTTTCATCCTATGAAGATTTGTACATTTTACTACGAGCGCGAAACATATGATGGAGTATGGAGGTTGTAGTGTGAAACAGGGAGGACTTCTGAAGGAATACAAAGTACATATTTCTTTAAGTGGGTTTTATTCTTGAACATTTGTGTTAATATATGTACATTCTCACATATATACATATATCCATGAGTGAATACAATAACTGATATCGTTCTGCCAGTTTCGTTTCTGATATTCATATTTTATTAGCAAAACTTGCTTCTAATAAATGCACAGAAAATGGGGATAATAATAACGATTGATCCACATAATGTGATCAAATTGTGATTTGTAACGGAGAAAATACATTAAGCGGGCTTTAGATGGATTTACCATCAGTTTTAGAAAACGATGCTACTTCAGACGATGTTATCCTTAAGCTGAAGATACATATAAAGTTATCGATATTAAAAGACAGGGGCTTATTGACTCGTGTTCTTTGACGTTCGATTTACTCATAAAGATTTACAAGGATTAATGTCTAACATAAAGTAGTCATCATTGAAATTCTATATGACTTTGACTAGATCTTTGATCTAAGAAATTCAATTCTAAAAGGACAGGAATGAATAGGATAAAAGTTTAAATGTCAAACCATATTTAAAGTCTTTACAGAACTACCCTTTACAGACTTTACCTTTACCTTTACTTTAAAACTTTACCTTTACAGAACTAACCCAAAATACATGATTTGTACAATTAAATTAATTTTTAATTCCCCGATATGAAAATTGTTTTGTACTGTGAGATAAGGATTGTAAATTATGAAGGACCTTTTAATCAAAATAAAACTGGAAAAAGTTCAAAATTCTTTAAAACGACTAAAATATCTACTCAATCTTAAAACATTACCGGCATATGGAAAGATTCTTTAAAATCTTTAAGGTACAGAATGTAAATTATTTCGCATTTTTGCTGTTTGGATAGCAAAAACAAAAACAAAACAAAAAAAAATTAAAAGGTGAAAAAGGGCAAAAAAATATTATTGACAATTGCATTTAGCACATTTTTTGTTTTACATTTTCCTGTTTTCGTCGCGATATTTCGTCTCATTCATGCTGAAAATTTAATAATTTATAAGAAGCATAAAAACGTTTCATAAATTTTTGATATCAAGTTCATCCTTGGATGAATTTTTAATAAATTGTATTCATCGTTTCGATTTTTACTTTCCTCCCACCCGTTTCACACACACTTTTCATGTATGTTTTTCTTTACCAAGGGGTGTACCCCCATGAACGGTGCTTATCAGTTCTGGCACGAATGTGTGATATTGTGCACCTACGGGCATGAGGATATCCTTCATCCTGTTGGGTTAAGGTGCTCACGTCTTTTTGCTGTTGTTTTTGACTAGCTATCTACCGAACGTACAGGTGAGTGTGAGTGTCATCTATCATATCTGAGAGAGCGGTGATTTGCACACATTTCGAAAGCATGTTTAAACATGTTAATATAAACATTTCTTGACGGATAGATTGGGCTGAAATTCAAGTGAATGTGAACCAACATTCTTGAAAATTTTTTCCATATTCAATGATTTACAAAGTAAAGAAAAATTTAACATTTTTTCTAAATAACAAAAGTTGTTCCTTAAATCCTTGAAAATTTTCAAAATTGTCATTGTTTATGTAAGGAAACATTTTGGGTCATGTCCTAGTTTTTCAGACAGAGCTTTTTTTACCAGACGTGAAAGTGAGAGACAACTAAAACGTTAAATACAGCATCTAGGAATGCGTTTCCATATACAGTAGAACCTCTTTTATCCGTCTCTCCGTTGTCCGTCACCTCTGTAGATGTCTTCACAATATGCAAGAAATTATAGATCGGTATGAAAGGCAAGTCAAAAACAACAACACAGACGCATTGATTGTGAGAAAATTGCACAGCACAGTTAAAGCTGTCAAAATTAACCGTTTTTTTACCATCACATTGAATATTTCTTTTGACTTTTTCGTTATGTAAATATGTATAAAATTATTAATTCGTCACCTCGTTAAGTTTTTTAGAACTTTTCCATAATCCGTCACAGCTCTGATCCCGTGCCTGATGGATAAAAGAGGTTCTACTTGGTTGTACACAAATGTTCTATGGACAAGAAAAAGATATTAAATTCATAAGAGTCCTTGATGAGTGATGACTCAATGTTCTAAAAATTAAAATAGTAATTTTTCATAAACCCAATTCCAGTTAATTTCATTCGAATAAATCAAACAAAAATTGCAGGATATACACCACGGCCAAACCAAGAGCTTCTAGAGAAACAGTGATTTACAAGGGACCTAATGAAAACATAACTAATTATCAATTTAGAATTTTGACATCGAATATGACAAGTAAGTTGGTGTAATTATGAGGCTCTTAAATCAGAAGCTGCTGAAATTAAATTGTTACCCCCAAGAATCATCAATTATAGTCCCTCGTTTTTCATATTCACCCTGAATAACTCAGAAGAAAGCTGAACAACGGTGAACCATCGTGAATTTTCTGAATTTCTGTATTCGGTTACAACACAAGGATCAGTACGCTTTCTACTTTTTCATATCGTTTTTCTGGTTGCTACAAGTACCTATACTATATATACACAGGTTGGTATGCACAGCAAACACAACTTCAATTTTGTTGTTATTAAAATGTTGGCATGACTGAAGTGTAAGAATCAAGATAAATTACATTTTCGTAAAGAAAATAATTGAATTAAATGCAAGGCGTTTTGTACACAAAACAAATACAAAACACATAGAGTAGGTACACATCCAGTAATGATAATAATAATAATAACACTACGTACTGTAGATAAATGGATAGATTAGTTAGTTGATCATCAGAGAAAATATTTTTTCGTATTAATCAATGCCGTCCAATGAATGAAATATTCAGCAGAAATCAAAATTAACCAATACAAGTGCTCATAAGTATGTGTTATTTCTATTATACGGCGTTTTCACCGAACTAAATCTACTAGATTAAGCGACTTGAGAAGATTTAGTCCTAAATCTTGCTTAAATCTACAAGATTTGCCATACATGTGCTGAATCTTCTTGCGAGTAGAATCCACTCTAAATCGCCTCAGTGTCACCATCTGTAATTTTACGTCTTTTATGTTTCCGAAATCAATTCAATTTCATTATGTGGCGCGTTTTTGATTTTGACAATTAGTTTTTGTTTCAATAAAATGAAGGAAGAAAAGGCGTGGACCAGAAAATTCCAGGAAAGAATGTTTTGTAATTGATTTGAAACAAAACAGAACAACAAAACACTACAATTTCACAAAAAAATGACGAACTGTCAAACAAAATATGCTCACTGTAAGGGGCGACGAAATTTATTAAATCATCTCACTCAATCTAGTTGATTTCGGTCGGTGTAAACGCAGTATTAGTCTGTTAGTTTTTGTATTACAACTATAATGCACAGAGTAATAAAACTGTTGCAACAGGACAACGAAGGAAGTCCTGTCATACCACAGTGATCAATGCTGGTACTGTCAGAATTAACACAATGATCTTATGTGACCATAACAAATTTGTTTAGTTATAGGGACTACAAACTAACTACTATAACAAAATAAAAGAATAGATTATAGTTTGTCTTACCGAAGGATTCGCCATACATCGTCTCATCTGATCTGGTCCTCGATACGATGGACTGTAACGCCCGGGAAAACATCCGGGCGTACCCATTTTCATCTTATCAGGCGATGGATACATTGACATAGTCATGCAGCCGCCTGCAAAGTCTTCCTCAAGTTTTAACGCCTTAGCGGCGTCAAATGGCGCCGGGGAATAAATTTTGAAATGATTTTATCACAATGACAGGAATTATACAATATCTTTTCTCCTAATTTAGTTGTTCGATTGATTTTTAAAATGATCCTTATAACACCTCAACCTTGTATGATGTTTTAAATTTATTCCACTTTCTCAAGAAAACGTTTTTTCCTTTTTCTTTTTCGAAAGTTTTTAGTCACTATTTTTGATATCTTTCTTGTGATGTCACTGTAACATATCTTAGACAACAGTATATCCTTTTATTTCCATAAACAGTTTGATTGATTTATCCAAAACAAATACATAGCTGAACTGTTCACCTGCAAATATATATGTAGGTATTACTTAATTACCGTCGTTAATTGTAAAATTAATTGGTGTATTTATAATTAAATCGAATTTCATGTTCAACTCAAATGTCACGCCATACATTAGCGGATTATCCTGTTCAATATCCTTTCAACAGCATACCTAACCTAAAACGCTAAAATAGCACGCGATAAATCACAGTGATGGACATTTATTTATCTGCATTTAAAATTTTTTATTTGCATTTCACTTTATAAAATTGATCACGATATGTTTACCTTCTGCAAATAGTGTTGTAATTAAATGTAAATAAGAATTACGTTTAGCAACAACTACAATCTGACAAAATGTTGTTGAAGTTTTAAATGTGCAACTAATGAAATTAATCAGTATTGGTTTGATGCTTCACATTTTATTGAAACATTTAACAAACAAACTGCAGACATTCTATATCTTGTGTTATTCAATAAAAGAATCTGCAAAAACGAGGAAACCAGAACGTATACTACAAAATATCTAATGGAAGAAACAACTTAAACCTAACATCCTTATTTGGAAAGACGATAAATTACAAAACAGAAGATGAAAGCGGCAAATTTAAAAAATTAACCACGTAGAATTAATCCTTTTGCAATGTTTAGTGTATGAATAGTGTCTTACTTAAGCCCAATCCTTAATTCGATGCATGAAATTCCTTTAGTTATAGTTACACTAAGTTTATGCGTTTCACACAAATGTTCACCTTTTGTAAATTTTACATCAGTCGCTTCGGTTTTTTCCTTGAATCACAATTGAATTAAAACTAACCACGAATTTTAACACAATTTTTTAAATATTTTGTTATGTTTTTGTTATATTTTCTGTTGTTAATTTGAATTATTGATCAACAAATTTAGTTTTTGTTGTTGTTCACACATTGTTAATACATTTAATATTTCACATGTGAAACAATTTCAAAAATCGTTTTTCAATTTTTAGTTTTGTGAACCATGTAGTTCCGGCTCAAAAATTAATTTCGTTAGTTGTGTTGCTTTTTAGCTTTTCCCCATCACAATTGACTACACTGAACCACATCACTTTGTAAAACTAAAACAAAAAGCATTTATTTAAAAATTTAAAATTTTCTCTTTGTTTTGGAAATTTATCCTGTTTTCCTGTTTTCTTAAATCTCGTACAAATTTCTTCCTGACTATTTAATTTAATATTTTTTTTAAATATTTCTGCAACATTCGATTTATATTTTGAAACTGATTTCTAGCACCGAAGGATTTGAATACGCAATGTCTCAACCAAAAAGTCCGACCAAATGAACCAAAACAGATTTCGTAACTGGAAGTTAACAGAATACAGTTGAAGATTTCTTCACA
This sequence comes from Chrysops caecutiens, assembly GCA_963971475.1. Taxonomy (NCBI): domain Eukaryota; kingdom Metazoa; phylum Arthropoda; class Insecta; order Diptera; family Tabanidae; genus Chrysops; species Chrysops caecutiens. Next base: position 30,798,945 of record OZ020567.1, on the reverse strand, counting down.
ATCAAATGGGATTTTTTGTGAATGTGTATGTTCTCTGTATTAGATGGAGTCCTTCGAACTGTTCTTTTGAATGTAGAGGTTATGGCACCTTGCAATAGAAAAATGTCGAACTATATGTGATAAGGATAAGGATGACTTTCCAAAAAAGGCGGAGTTACAAGAATTCTCCCCTAAAAATATTTGTCCTGCTATAGGCGTGACACTAGGCATTCTATTCCTTTGCCTGTGCTTTTCTAAAATTTGTACACATGCGCAAATCTTAGCTTTTCGTTACACGTAACAGTTGATTGGTTTTCCACGGATACAATTCACTATCGTTGAATTCTCCACTCTCCAACGAATACAAGCAAACTATACAATACAGAATGAATCAAAAAGGATAATCGAAAAATAAATTTACTTCATCGTCGTTGGTTTGTTTCTGTGTGTGGGTTACATGCACAACAATAGTGCCTGGAAAATGGTTTTTCATTTTTTCATTTTGTATCCAGATTCTGTTTTTGTCGCTTTTGTCTGTTTGTCCATTTTTGTTTCTTGTGTTAGTTAATTCAAAACTGCACACGAAAATATCAAAAAGCATTTTTCACTAAAGCTTTTCTCTACATTTTCCGCTTTTCTCTATTTTCCGATATATATTCTAAAATCCTCTTTTTTTAGTACAGCTTAATATGTGCTACATACATCCTGGTCTTACGACCATTCTCTCTCCTGTACAAAAAACTCAGTCAAATGTGGTGAAATGTAGAAAACCTTCAGGATGGGAAACGCGTGAATATCTTTGCTTACAATTGAAAATTCCATGACTTGCAATTGTTGAATTTAACGAATGCCACATAGCCTGTGGTCATTACGGGAGACATTTTTTCTTGTTTTCCTCATGCCTAAAAATAAATTTCATTTCGCCTTGTGTTACATTTTTATGTTAGCATAAGGATATGCGATTTTTATATTGTTATTCACTTGTGGAAAACTGTATCGATTCCATGAATATCATGTTTGTAACAATTTGTTCAAATACACTACAATTGAGTGGCAATCCAAAATATGTAAGTTTTAATCAAAATTTTCAAAATCTCTAAATGAACAGATTGTTATAGAGTCACTGGTTAAAGAAATCGTTGTAAAACATTTCTATAATAAATATATGAATTATAGTACATAAATTAGAATACAATTGACATCAGTACAGTACAAGTACCCATCAATGAAAGCCAGCTTGAATTTCATAATTATTACAAATTTGTTTCAAAATTACGATGAGATCAAAAAACACCCGCAATAAAAGCATATTATCGTAAAGGAAGAAGCAAATTGTGTAAGTGTCTACCAGTTGCAAGGAAAGGTCTATGTAAATGCGATATAAATGTTCCAAATCATTTGCATAATCCATTAGAGCAGATAATTCTAAACATGTTTTCGACTTATTCGATGGGGGAGTTTTCAAAAATCGAAATTGTCGAGTTTTCAACTTCCTTTTCAGTGTGTTTAATTGCCGTAGATAAAAGAGATGTACATTTATCGCATTAAAACCTACTTTGCGTTGTTTACCCTCCACAGTGGGGGGTGATAAAGTTTACTTATTTTTCGGTAGTAATTGATTTTGAATGAAATCCTTAATCTCCTATCTTCTGTTTGATGGTGCGATTACATTTTACAAAATTGATTTCTTGTGTTCCGTGACTGTTTCTATAGAACCTCACTTTCCTTTGTGTCTCCACAATATTTACAAAAATCACTTTTCACCACTCAATTCTAAATTCAAATCAAATCAATTCAAAATTCTTGAATTGCCATTTGTTTGATATTATTCTGCGCTAGTGTCGCCCAGCCTGGGTCTCTGTCTTGTAGTAAGAGTCTGACAAGTCTTGCAATTACCTGTTGCCCCATTGCTTTCTTTAAACACGTTAGTTTAGATCTTAGAACAACGCAACCGACTAGCTACATTTTCAGTTTGCACTGATATAGAAATAGTAAAGTACAACCAAATTGATGAATTTGTATTATAATTGATTAAAACAAAAGTATTTTAAGTTCATTGTCAAGATAAATAGTCATACGCCTTCAGCTTATATGGAATGGAAAAGTTATAGAAAGGAAAAGTATACAATTTATCACTTCATTAATAAAAATTCAACACAAATTTAATTTACTTTGTATGAACTCTTTTTACCAACAATAACAACCAGAAATGTCACCAGGTTTTGTGTGGTTACGTAAAAGCCGAAATCTACCTTATTCAAGAACCAGCTCTTCCGTCAGCACTTCAAAACACGATTAGACCTCATTTCGATGACCAAAATCTTCAGGAACAAAGCTGTTTGATATTTCCAATAAGTGGTGACGCATTAATCCTCTATCATCACACAATGTATATTAATTACTCGAGAACGTCTAAATCTCAGTTAGATTTAACTGCAAGACGCAAGAGTCTCGCAGGCTGAGTCTTGTTATTGCAGAAGTCTTGCAGGGTCAGCTTTGGTCTTGCAGCAAGAGTCTCACAAGTCTTGCAATTACCTGTTGGCCCATTGCTTTTTTTAAACACGTTAGTTTCCAACCAAATTGATTTTATTGTATTAATTGATTGAAACAAAAGTATTTTAAGTTCATTGTCAAGATAAATAGTCATACGCCTTCAGCTTATATGGAATGGAAAAGTTATAGAAAGGAAAAGTAAACAATTTATCACTTCATTAATAAAATTTCAAATTAGACCTCATTCGATGACCAAAATTTTCAGGAACAAAGCCATTGTCAGCATTCTGATATTTTCAGTAAGTGTCGACGCATTAATCCTCTATCATCACATAATGTGTATCAAATACTCGAGAACGTCTAAATCTCAGTTAGACTTAACTGCAAGAAGCCAGAGTCTTGCAGGGTCAGTCTTGGTCTTGGTCTTGGTCTTGCTACAATTAGGTCCGTTTGTTTTGAGTTCGGAACTGCTCGGGAATACTAAATTGTACTTTTAGTACTTAGTTCCGCGTTTGTTTTCAAGTTTGGTGTAGTACCAAACTGTTCCATTTTATCATGAGAAAGTATGAGAGTTTGACGATTTTGTTCTCACTTTACCCTGACGCGTTAGTTACAACGGAACAGAGTGGAACGATAGAAGTGTCAAATTGTACTTTTATTACAAAGTTCCACACTGTTCTAAACTTAAAACAACCGGACCTTTCATGTAATTATTAATAATGATAACTACGATTTTAGAAAATTAAAACACATAATTTTGAGGTTTAAGATGACCTAGTCGCTATTCAACTTTTCTAGTTTTGTGGTTTTATAAAATTCATTCGAGAAAACTTTTTCCGTTCCTCAACAATAAACATATACTATACACGTTATCATCATTCCATACACTCAACAACTTCACACAATTTAAATTAATTAAAATCGTCCATAACATTAAGCAGAGTTTATGTAACCAGTTGACTAAATTTCCTGGAAAAGTGGACACTAATCCCATGCAATAATAACTAACCAGGGTAAATAAGATATGCATGTAATTTAAATAAAATTAGGGTAGTAAAAGATTCGTCCAGTTTCGCTGGTAGATTTACCACCTGCAGGGCGTTTAATACCCTTTTTTTGCATAATAGTCTGGGTAAGAAAAACTCATTCAAATGTGGCTAGCGGAAAATCAAGGGGGAAATACTTTCTAGTTGACAGTCAAAGCTCAAAGTACCATTAAAGTACGTAGAACAGATTTGCACAGGATATCTACCCATTTTGGATGGAATCTTCGGCCACCCCTCGTCAGGGAATCACAATTGTATTAGCCATTGTATTCCGGCAATATGTTAATCTTTGTTTGGTTGTTGCTCTCTTCCTGTCAGGAAGAGATACGGATAAGCACTCAAGTGAGGTGCTGAAGGACTTCATAGTCATCTATGGGAGTGCATTATTCTGCAATTGAAAAATCTAGAATGAGGGTTCTTTGGCTAACATATTCCTAGAGTTTGAACGTCGTGTCGATGGAATGGGAACAGATTGGTTGGGTTTGACCTTCGTTAATGTTTTCCGATTGTATGGAATGAGGCCAAATTACTAATGAAAGATTGTCTCATGGCATAGCAAGTGCATTGGCAATGTAAAGCAAGCATTTGGGATTTGCAACCGGAATGTTTCCCAAGAGGATTCATGGTCTAATGCGAAACAAAGATCAAAGTTGAATCAATGGTATCTCGCAAGAAAAGGCTAAGCGAATACTATACTTAGAAGGGTAGTTCCTCAATGATTTTTCAATTTTCAATCCATTCCTGATTTTATTAACACAAAAATATTGTCAATCACTTCAGCACACATCACTTAGATGGTTACATAAAGAATTTGGATTTTCGTCGATCTAATCGACATTGAATGTAACCAACATATGGATTTCAATGTCGTTAGATTTTATTTATGTGATACAGCACAAAAAGGGGATGTGGAAATATTGAAGATAACCGAATATTTCATTTTTGCCCTTTGTCACCGAGGGGTTTATTTGTGATAGCTATATGCAACAAGCTGATGTGCTTGAGCTTGGTCAGTCACTTTGAGTCACTTTGAAGACACTTGAAAATAGACATAGGGATGCTTTCTTGAAATTTTTCAAGTAAAATAAAATTAAGTCTGCAATGTTTAATTTCGATTGACAAGAATTGCAGCTAGCATACCCGTTGATCCGACCCCCTCCATTCAAATACCGAACAATAATATCTCGCTACTCGAAACGATTCGGGGTTGTTGTATCAAATCTCCAGAGAATGTTCAGCCCCATAAACATGAAAACTTAATGGAGCAATTGTCTTCGTAGAGCTCCAAAAGAAAGTGGAACAGAACGAAAAAAAAAAACAATTCAATTTTTCGTTTTGCGTTCATCGAAAATATTTAATTCAATTTTATTGCGAATTCCTTTACACGTTTAGTTTTATTGCAGTTTTCCATCATTTTAAATGGGCAACATGGAACGATGAATTTTCTTAGCATCCACCGAATCACCTGTACGTTATACTATTTCTCGGGTTGGTATCCGTCTTAGTTCTTTGTTAGAGTTGTTCTTTTATTTTGAATATATCGTTACCTTTTTTTGTGTTTATCTGTGTTCACGGTTGTTTGGGAGATAAAAGCAACTAAAACAAAATAAGAACGAAGAAAATGCGAATGTAAGAATGCGAATTGTAAAGCATAAGAGAAATACCTTATGCTACTACAACAGCTACTGTTGCTATTGCTACAATACACGTCTTAGCAGATTTTTTATTCATTTAATGACCCCAAAAACAATGGAATCGCTTTTTGCAATAAAATTTGAAAATATGGGTACGCCTGTAGGCGCTTTAGGGAGTATGCAAACTGAAAAATAAAACCGAGTTATATTTTATTCAGTCTAATGACAAAATGCTTTCCGGGAAATTGTTCTTATTTACCTGGAACTTATTGGACGACTTCTTTATACTTCTACACACTTGCTTACAAACACTCGAACTAAAGCAGCATGAACTACTCGAACTCGCTTCCAAAAAAGACTTATAGTTTCAAAGAAAACACCATAAATCTCTATTACACAAGGGTGATCCACAATAGTCCTGTACAAACCGGAATTCCTTTACTGCGATAATGTCCGCGTAATTTGTTAAATCCCCTCCACTACACAGTTTCCGACTTAATTATCACGTTGTTAGCCCAAACAAATTGGAGTTATTTGTTAGTGACGAAGCAGGTTAAAACGAATCCTGCCTGCTAAAGTTCAATCTTATTATTTTCTCTACGTTTACTAAACTTTTCTATACTTTCCACCCCTCACATATGAACTAACATGGACATAAGTTTTCATTTGAAACTGGCAGCTATTAATGAAGTTCCATCAAGCAAAATGTACAAATTTTCCATCTTCGAATTATGCGTCTAGAGAAACGATAAACTGATTGTCTGTAGTCCCTGCCTATAACGTAAGAAAACAATTTTTCTCTTAACTTTTTTTTAACTAGGCATTTGCCACCAAATTAGCAACGATTGTGTTTCCAATATTTCTCTCCTTTCTAAAGTATGAGAAAAGTATTTGAAGCTTTCATGCAGTATTGTCCGTATTTAGGGAATTCCCATATAAATACTTTTAAAGTCTAAAAATTCTTATGATGATAACTTCATATTTTAAGACAACAATTCAAATATACAGTATATAACCCTGATAAACGCAACTAAAGTAAACTGTGGCTGTTGCAATAACCAAGTAACACATTTCAATGGCTGGGAAAAAAGAAAGAAAGTGACTTAATGACATTTATAGTGTCGTTTTATACATATATTTCTGCTATCACTCTCTATGTACATGAATATATGTGTCTTATTCCTTGCTTAAGAAAATCTGAAATTCTTGTTAGATCGTTGGTTGTATAAATTCCTCATATTTTGATATTAAATTTTCAAATGAAATTAAGTGAAAGTTTTGAAGAAATTGTAATTTTGTGGAATTTAAAGAAAAAATGAAACTCGGTGCAAGGAAAATGAACCATGCGCCATCTGGATATTTACAGCGCAAACATTTATCAAGTGGAGTAATTAAACCACAGTTATGTGCTTGGCAAATAACTAGTTGAGTTTATCAAGGAGTTACAATTATCGAAGTTATACTGTATAACGTTTTCTAATAGAAATTCCTTTACAAAAGCACTACAACTGACTAACAAGCTTGATTAGGGTTAATCAACATAATTTTGTGAATGGAAAACATAATGTTAAAATGTTTAAAATGTTTCCTCAGAATCAAAATTGCTTATACAATAAATGGTAGAAAATGTGAAAATCTTTCCTTTACTTAATAATTAATAATATATAGTAGTTACTTAAGAAGACATTCTATTTCTAGTTTATGTGAAACTAGTCCATCCTTTAATATGTAAAACCATGGAAAACTTGGTCATTTTTTTAATAAACAAGACCTAAATCTATTTATAAAAATGTTACAATGCAAAATGTGGACACCTACACGAGTCTTTGTACGAATGCGTCATGTCCGAGCGCAAATTCAGCAACGACTGCAAGAAAGAGTCACTTTACACCTGCTGTGCATACAATAGTTTATGCAGCAAATTTACGGAAAGTTGAATTTGAGATTAATATTCACACGAATCTGTTACACAAAGTTGTAAAATAGGATAAGAGTTTTGGGTGTCTGGGAATCGAACAATTTACGCACGCAATATGCACATCGAAAATTCAACTTTCGAAGCAAGCGTTGCATAAAATACTCGTATATTAACATTGCCAAATTCGTTCGGTTTTCTCAAGGATCGATGATAAATGAGAAATAAAAATGAAAATGAGTTGGAAAACACAATTTGTTAGAAATTGTAAATATATCACTATATAAAACTAATCAATTATATTCATGTTTTAAATAATATAATAAGTACCACATGATGCAGCAATGTGCCACTAAACATGCTCAGTAATTAGGCTTTGTTTTTCAAAAATGTTCCTTCGGGCAATATGGCTCACCTGATACAGGGCCATTTAATGCCTCTATTGTAAGCTATGGACTCGAGAAAAATGCTCAGGAGTGGAAACTGATACCTTCTTCAGTGACATTTTCTCCGCAAAATGAAGTGTAATTAATTTTATACCCTAGGCGGGTAATATGGCTCACATCATATACGGCTAATATGGCCCTAGGCCATAATACCCGACCATGTTTAGATTTTAATGATTGTTCAATTGTGGGAAAAAATGTAGTTTTTCTTATTCTCTGAAGTTTTAGTGTCTTAAGCTTTTAGTTATTGATTCCTTATGAATTCAACAACAGGAATAACTAATAAAGACTGGTTGATATCAACACTTAGATTTTTATAGTTCTACGACCCTGAGAAACTTTTATGCATTAAGTATAATTTGCTTCCTTTGGACTGATTTGTTTAATTTTTCTATTCAAAAATTGGCAATTCAATAAATTTCACACGTCTTAGTTTAACAAGTATCACTTAAAATTTCATTATACTTTTCTTAAAGTTACATGAAACTTTTATGTGCATGCATTACGATTTTGTTATGTTTGGAATTCCTTTAAGCTGAAATCAAAAATATTACCTACTTTCTATTAACACATCTGTCTTCCGATTCCGATAATATCACTTCTGTTACATCCCTAGTTAAACCACAGCAAAAATTTGAATTTGAATTCGGTAGATAAATTAAAACGAAGTCCTTCAATCAACAAAATCTCCTCTCAAAAAATAAATATACAAACATATTGCCACCAAGGGAGCAAAATAGAACATTTGCGCCGAGTGAAAAGTACAATTCCTACTAGTAAACAGGGAGCAAAACTGCACTTTCTGTGAGAAAAAATAAATTCAAAATTCGCGAAAACGTCGATAACTACGTGGCCTAAGTCGACTGTGCGCGTGACGTCACTTCTCGTGCATCAAAAACGATTCGAGTTGAAACTTCTCGATTCCGATTTCCTGAATACCAGGGGCTCAGAGATTGCAGCAAGTTAGAATGTTTTCGGGTGAACTTTGTATTAAACGCCCGAAAGTAAGCACGTCAATTTTTTCTTCAACGGTACTAAAATTAGTTGTGCCATCTATGAACAATTTGGTAAATGAGGAAGTTGTCATGATAAACACTTCACATGCTCATCGCCGTGAATCGTTGTTGAAATAATTCCACAATTTTCTTCATTTTATGAATTATAAAACAGATTCTTTTCATACATAAAATTTATTCTACATGCTTGGATTTCTTCTTTTTCTTTTCTTTTTTCACTGGACTGGCGCCTTCCTCCACTTCCTCAGTTTTAACCTTCTTGCTGGATGAAGGTTCTTCTACATCCTCGGAGACGCTTTTCTTCTTTTTCTTGCTACTTGCTGGACCATCCTTCTGCTCTTCCGTAGCAGTTGGTTGCGTTGCGGGTTCACTTAGTTTACGCTTCTTACCTACAGACAATGTGCTGTCTGCACCAGTTTCGTAAACTTTTACATCACTGTAAGAGTTTTAAATTAGTACACTATTGATTGATATTTTGTTCAGTATAATTCCCACCTCTTTGAGTGATACTTCTCCAATTTGGCCTTTGCTTTTCCTGTTCCGGACAGTCTTCTTAAATTGCCTTCTTCTAACAAACGTAATCTCGCCTCTAGTTTGACTTTATGTTCAACCCCTAATTCGAAACTCACATCTTCTCCGAAAGCGTCGACTCTTGTGGCAAGTGAAGCTTTCGCTGCGAGGGAACGTGAAATCTTTCCTTTGTTTTTTAAACTCGCCTGTCCAACCAATTGTGCATGGAAAATTAAACCATACTTTGGAGTGTCTTTCTTAGTTTTCAATGCACGGAACAGTGCCTTTTCAGCACCCAATATTTGCACTGTTGATGCTGGATGTTTTGCCAAATTGATTAGTGAACCAGCATGTGCTATCAATCGAGCACCTACTGTTTCTCCAACTAACACTGTCAAATTTGGCGCCATTGCCATCATTCGAGTTTTGAGGTAGTCGTAAAGGTGAGTTCTATATTTACTTATAGCTAAAATTTCATCGCATAAACTCTGAATATTGATAATATCCTCTTCTGATATTTCTGTACCTGTAAAAGAACCAACAGTGATGTAAAGGATATACATATGTGATAATATGTTATATCTTCTTACCCATAGAAATCTCAGCTGCTTCTTTGACTTTTTCTTCCAAGTCCTCTGGTAAAATGTCAGACAAATCTGTATTGACCACATTATCTCGTGTGCCCACCAATTTCACAACGTTAATGTACGCTATTCCATCGGAAACTATTTTCCCTAGCTCTGGGAAATGCCAACCATACCTGAAAGGAAATTAACGATCCTTTGAAAGGGAATATATAATCGTCGTTCTGCGTAAAACTACACTTTCATCAGACAGCCAAGGTTGTATAATCACATCGCGTCATACATCAGCGAAACCATATATGCATCATCATTTGAAAGTGTTCAGGAGAAAATTTTAAGCATTTTAAAAGCAAATTAAGTACATACCACTCACGAGCTCTCATCATGTAATTATTCAATTCTTTGTCCAGGTCATCCAGTAGACATTGGGCTTGAACTATCATTGTGTCAACTTTATCAGGTGAAAACTTGAGTTTATACCGTGACAAAGAGTGCGCTAAGCCCAAGGCCATTGCGGTCATTTCTTTCTTTGGAAGACCAGCAAGTAAACTCTCTGACTGTGTTCTGATACAGCGCATTAATTCTTGTACTCCTGAATTGTACACACATTGGAGTGACAATTTGTCTTTGATGGCACTTCCGAGCTTGGCATCGGCCACCAACAATTGTTCTTGAACTTCATCGTTAACTAACTTCTTTAGGGCTTTTTTAAGTGGTTTACAAATCTTTCCTTCTACAGCTGCTGTTGCCGCTGAGAGGGCTTCTGTTGTATCGCTGAATTTCTCAAAATGCTTTAGTTTGACTCTGAAAGTGTAAAATAAGAAAGTTGTATATATAAATCCTTCTTTCAAATCAATTTGTCAGCACACTCAAAATCCCTACCAATAGTCTTCACTTAGTAGAGAGTGAAGTTAATGCTTCGAAGTGTTTTTCTATACGAAATCTTCAAAAATTCACAGCAACAACTTTCTTGCCTGAACGGAACAGATTTCGACCAATTTTTATAACAAAACCTACATTTTTGTAGCCTTCTCTGGTGTCTCAAATTCTAAATACAAATTATCGACTTGGGCTAGCTTTTTCTCGTCCAGCAACTAGAAATAACGACAAAATATATTAACTACTAGTTCTTCCGCCACATGCTTCATAACATAACCTCAACTAAATGCTTCAAACAAATTACCTTAAAAATCGCATAACCTGCCGGTGTTTCATAAAGAATAAACATAATTCAACTTTAGTCTTATTTTCTTATCCAAAATAAGTTTATATTATTTATAAATTCCAAATAACGCCAATCATTAACCAAAACACCGTACACGCGTGTAGACTTCTCACTTTGAAAAGAATTTGATTTCGCCACCACGCTCTTCGACCACGTGCCTTAGACCAAAGATTGCTTTAAGTGCTGCCATATGAAGTTAATTGTACAACGGGCGAAGTCTAAAATTTAGACCAATTTATGCCTGGTTTCACGAAGCATAAAGGTGCGTTTCCAATGCCAGGAAATGTATTAAGACCATTGAATTAATAGCACGGAAAGTGAAAATCACCAGAAGAGGTGAAGAAAACTATGCAAATTTGGTTTAGTCGGGGTAGTGCGCTTACATGTGTTTTTAATTCGAAAACCCCAATCAAGCCCAATGGTTATATAAAGCAGACTATCTTGATACCACATTCATAGGACAAAGTAGTTCGGTTGCCTTATTGAAGAAGTATGAAATTTCATATGAAGTATGACATTTTCAAGGCGGGAGTTTTGAATAAATGAAAGATTTTATAATATAAATCAGGTTTTTATTAATTTTATAAATGTTATTACTTGAAAAAATGAATGCACTTGTATAGTGACCCATATTGACATTTATTTACATTTTAAAAAGTAGAATAAAATTAATTATATGGGAAAATAAATTAAAATTTATAAAAATATAGTAAAAAAATAAGGTTATGAACAAATTAACAACAAAAAGCAACCAAAATATAGGAAATATAAAACATTAACAAGAAAAATTAACAAAATATATTAAAAATCTAAAAATTAAATTTTAAAAATTTTTGTACCTTGCAAAATTTGAGAAAAACGCTTTTTAATATTTCTTCATTCGCTTTTTATTTATTATATTGTCACAAATTTAAATTGATATTTTATTTAAATTTTTAAGGGTTTTCGTAATTTAAAAAATTAAAAACTATTCCCTTTTAGTAATTTTATACTTTATAATTTATATACTTTTTATTCTATAATATCGTTGAAGTACAGAATTTTAGCTTCACTCACGCTTAGTAGTTAAGGCGCGTTTCCAATGCTAGCTTGGAGTGGAGTGTGCTCATGCCCCTCTGGCACTCGTTTCAGGCACGCTTCCAATGCCAGCTTGGAGTGGAGTGGAGTGGCTTACATGTTCCGCTCGTTTCGCTTGAAAATAGGATGTATTTCTATTTCCACTCTGGAGTTGCGTAAACCTTTTCGCAAATTGATTTCGGAATGACTCCAACAAATGGCCACGACTTTGTTCATTCGAAATATGCGAAGAATTTTTGTATATTTTTTTTTAGTAAAATGGAAGGAAAATGGTAAAAATGGAAAAAAAATTCAGTCTAAATAAATATAAAGGTATAATAATCCAAATATGGTTGTTTTATGTGGGAAAAATATTATAATTTTGATAATTAAAAAGGATTGAAATTATGCTCGACAGATAGAGTCGCAAATTCAAAATCGAAATAACTTTTTATTTAGTAATACGAATTATTATCAATGACTTTTTGTTACTATTAGTTCCTAATAAAGTGAAATAACATTGCTACTATCATCATCATCTTTTATTAAATAAACATAATATGCCAATCAATTTTGACATTCGAAATCAATCCACTCTGGAAACGAATTCCAGTATCGGCACGAACACACTCCACTCCAAGCTAGCATTGGAAATGCACCTTAAATGAACCCAAATATTAAATCCATGGAATAAATTTATTCCGCGAGTAAATTTTCCGAGCGTTTCACGAAGAATAGATAATTAATTAACTATGTGTTAAACGCTTCCAAAAATTCCAACAGATGGAAAGTATCCGCTGTAAAAACAAATAATAAATTTTTTTTTGTACGCTGTCACGGTTCCCTTCGTGTGCGGGTCCGATTCGCACTTGCCCACTTTTTAATTATCAATTTGTTATTTCAATACTTGGCTGCGGTAGGATGTGTCAATTTTCTGAAAATCGTATAAAACATCGCCAAATAAAATCACAAAAATATCGAAAACAAAGCAAAATCGAAAAATTTTCCTTCTATTATTTAATTTTTGCAGGTTTACTAATCGTACCGTTGCACATTGCATTTTGAGCCTATATTAAATTAGTATCTTATTTAGGTACTCTGTTTTCAGAAAACAAAAATGCTATATATGGAATTAACGTATCAATATCATTTTGGAAGTGAAAGTCATTTCTCCAAATTGAAGTGACACCCTTGCAAATAAGTATGAAACAAAACACTTATCTACTAATGTATACAGTCGAACCTGAGTAAGTGAGAAAACCCTTTAAGTGAGAGTAATCGCCTGGTCCCGTTATTATTCATCTCTATAAGCTAGAAACTCGGGTTAGTGAGGAACCTCCATAAGCAAACAAAGATTGTGGTCCCTTGTGGTCCCTCACTTATCCTCAAGGGTTTTCCAAAATGCTCCATCATCTTGCGAACTAGATGCATCAAATTTGAATTTTCGTCTCACGTTTTACTTACATTTTATAATTTATTTCAGGAACATTACCCTAAATCGCACAGGGTAAGACTTTCTCCAAACAAGTTTTGATCGGCCAAACAAAATACAACAAAATTAAAATAACAGAAACCAGGGTAAAGGAACGATATCAAAATATTTATCAAAGACGTAGGTAACCACATAGGTACATTTCAATGTGATAATGCGTTTCCCAAAAGTTTCAGGACTGTTCCGAGAAAATTTAGGTGAATATCAAAGAGACACAAGTTGAATATCTCTAAATCTCTGGAATTTCCTGCAAATTTTTATTTACTAGCGAAATTCGAAGGTTGTATAGAATTGATTATTGTAAGATTTTATTGATCGACAATCACAAACATATTTACATTCATGAAGACAAATTTTAGGTTTAACTTAACTGAATTGCATAAAAATCACACACTATTCACTACATAAGGAGATACCTACAAATCTGAGCAGTTTTAAAAACACACCTGACGAGAGAAACCTGTTTGAATTAATTATGATTGTTCAATGCTAATGTGTGATTGCATGAAGATGTTTGTATGAGCTGTTTCTGTTTGATAGTTTGCTGTTTGCTGTTTGCTGAAGACGTTAACTCCACGTTATGAAGCAAAAAACAGGAAAACAGAACTCACAAACACAGGCGATTTTATGCAAATTCCAAATAATTGCACGTACCTACGCTAGGCTCAACACTAATAGTTTAAAGAAAATACTATTCCGTGTATGTATACATCCGTCATTATAATAATATTAATAAGGTAGTGTACAAGAAACAAGAAAGAGAGGCAAAAAAACTGGTAACGCTTGATCTGTTGGTGTTGCTGTTGTTGTTGTTGTTGTTACCTTTTTAGCCTGCTGTAAGGTGGGGCAACAGCATTCCAACCTGTATGACTTGGTTGTCTGGAAAACGTTACGATCACACTGTAGTCACGGAGAAACTTCTGATCAGGCGAGTTGAGCGTTTGAGTAAGAGAGAGTTCAAGTTGGACGGTCGTTGGTTAAACAAGAGAAAGAAGACGTTTTTACAAGAAGCTCTTCTTTTTAACGGGATATAACGATTTTTCTAATACAGTTTTTTGTTGTGTCATTTAAATTAATTTAAAACAAATTACTCAAGCAATTATATTGTAGAAATTTTAACAAGTGTGAATCAAAAAATAAAACATTTCAAAAACATAAACCTCTAAAAATGTGTCAAAACACATAAAAGTATTTAAGAAATTAAAAAATTAAAACAATTTTGTGTGCTTCGGCTTACGGATACTGACCAATCAAGGAATTATATAAAAATATTATCAAAAAATCAAAATTAAAAATGCCTTGCTCCGCTGTTACGCTGTCACTGGCCACTATATCCGCCATTATTGCTGTTGCGCTACTAGCGATAGCTTTTTCCACGGATAACTGGTTGCAGTATGAAGTCAATCGGAATAGCATTCAGGTATTTAATATAAGTTTAACTTAAATAATGTGCAGTGTACCTACTATATATCCATACCAAAACACACTTTTTCATCCTGCAATATGATATTTCATTAAAATTGCGTTAATTTTCGCTTTGTTCATTCTCAACATCAGCGATCACCAACACACCAAGTGAATCTTTTCTTATTTTTCCCACGAAAAGTCTTAACTTTTCTCTTGCATGTAGTAAACTACCTGGCTTCGTGTGTTATTTGCTTCGAAACCTTTTTATATGGATATCTGGCAACTTACTCACTCGTAGTTGATTTATTTGTTTGGTAGGTGGTTTCATCACGAAATTTTCGGAAAAAAATTACCAATTACCTACTTGGAATTACCTGCTTCACTGAAACATTCCTAAAAACCAAATTATGTTATGCCAATAAAAATGTAAATTGGAAATATCGCTTAGAAACACATGAATCTAAAACATAATTCGAACACTGCCAACTAACTAAATAATGAAGCTTATTTGTTCAGGTGACAAGTCGAATAAGTTTACTTTCGCATTTCAGTTCAAAGAAAACCATAGGCGTACCATACGGACATGACTCCTAGTACATAGGTAGTACACAATCTGAAGAAGCTTCTACCCATATCCATTCTTTGTACACTGTATTGTCGTCACAATCCATTCAGAGTAAAGTTCACGAAGCAGACGCTTCAATCCATGAAACACATATTTTTTTAATTATACCTTAAGAAAATACCGACGAGTTATACCCAGTTTGTAGCGTGAAGTTTCGTTTTAATGTTTTTCGAGTTTAAAGAAAAATATTTTAAAATTCGAATCTATTTTCTATCATCTTCACGTTCATGTTTTGTACAAATCAACGAAGCATGAATAGTAAATACTAAATTGACTTTAATAACTCTGGTCGGTGTGCATTTAGGAATCTGTTTTGCAGTAAAGCTTTTTCTCATCAACATTCTTGTATACTATTCTGGTTAATTAGTAAAAATAAACTTATACTTATGTGTAGCAATAAGTTTTCATGGCGTAAAAGATACTATGAGTACTAGCACTTTATATAATTAGAATATTAGGTGCAATGAAATAAGATATTTCAATTTTTCCGCATTTGTGTGGCTGGAAAACAGTTAAAATTTGTAATTTGATAATTTACAATTATTTTTACTAGAATGATTTTTAATTTTGTTGCTATTAACAAGAATTTGTGTGTTGTTTCTTATGGTTCAGAAATTATTTTTCACCTCAATGAACATTTCTCCCTCCTATCATATCAAATATCTCACATAAGCCTTATACAATTTCATTTTAGTTTAAAATTGAATCATGGAAATTTAAATAACAATAAGATAAATAATAACCTTATTGCATCCAGTTTATTTATTTAATTTTCGTAGTCATCTGTATTTTAGTTCACAAAATTGGCGTTTTTGTACTCGCTATAAAAATTGTTTTGAGAAAATTTAACGAAAAGTAACGGAGGGGAAATATTCTAGAAATTTGCTCGAGTAACTTCAAGCTTGAAAATCGTGTTCTTTTGACAGGAACATGACGTTAGACGTTAGAAATTTGTCAAATTTGTTCATGTTTGTTCATGATGTTGCTCGAGGTTACTCAAATGAGTAAAATCTAATAAACTCAACCTCTACGCCAACAGACCTTTTACATACTTAAATTAATTTGTAATTTTCATCCAATTGACACTCAAAGTTTATCGGAACGATGAACAAAACATAACCATGAATTAAAAATATTTTTTTATTATTACCAATTTCTGGAATTAAGATTTATTGCCTTGGATGAAGGTAATATACATATATTAGAAATTATGTAAAAGACAATTATTGCAAACTGATATCACACCGCGTAATCATTCAAACACAACGAATACTAAATTACAAATTAATTGCGTAATGAAGACTTGTCTCTGTAGGAAAGGTTTTCAAACATAATGAATTATTCAAATCAATTTCTTTGTTTAAAAACACTTTTAAGTCTTTTTTCATATTTTATGCAATTGGGGAATGTGAATTTTATGATTTATGTGAGGACCCGGGTTATGTTGTGAAAATTCTTTTGGCATTTTTTGCAAACAAGTTTTGTATGGTACCTCATGGTACACATCTTTTGAACACTATCAATATGGCATGTTTACAATTCTATGCAATGCAGTTTACACTTCAAGGATCATCAGTTGAGAAAGCAGTAGTATAATTGCATGCAGCTGGGTGACTTTTTCAAAATTTAAAAATGGCTTTTGTTTTTGGAAATATTCTTGAAATCACAAATGGGCGTTTAACTAACAGAAATTGATTTCCATTATTTCCATTTCCACAAAATGTTTGTCTCACGTTAAATGGCATAATGCAAGTGGACTATGTACGTGCACAACTAAATGCACTCCTGCTGTGATTCTCTGTGGAATGGAAAATTTCGATTTTGGAAATTCTAATTTTGAAAAATCTGTTTAGCATTTTTGCCTCACTTGGTTTTTTGACATGTTTGTTATATACTTCTTACTACTACAACATTGTTTTGAAGTTGCAGACTAACTGACTCTTGTTCTGATCGTAGACAAATAGAATAACATGAGAATATCTAGTATGTATAAGCTATCCACAAGATCTTTGTGACCTTTGGTTAATTAAATTACTCCTAAAAGTACTTTTACTTATTGCTTTGACCTGTTACAAACATTTTTCTGTTTATGGACTTTCCCTACGGCTGCGTCCAAATTAATGAGAAATTCATGTTACTTTGAAGTAATGAAGTATTTTTTGATGATCGAAAAAATTTTGTTATTACTTAATTGGACATTAACTAGTCATATTATTGTACAATTTTTCATCGATTCATATATGTATAGAGAAATTCAATGAAACACTTTCTCAAAATGCTTTGTTAGTGAAAACCTAAAGTTCATTACCTTTTGATAAGTTACTCGAGAGTTAAATTTAATTATTGAACATTTTCTTAACAATTTATGTAATCAACATGCAGAAGATGGTTTTATTTTTTAAAGTGAATGCAGAGGTGAAAAATGAAAAGCTGCTCCGTGAAGGTAACAACAACGTGAAACTTTTACTGCATGAATGCCAGCTTAATTGATCAAAACGATGATTCAGTTTGATTTGATCCATCGTAGTTGCTGTTATTATTGATTTGTCATTGTAGCTGCATTATTTTACATTATTTTACAAAGTTAAAAACAAAACAAATATCATAGAAATGTTGTTTCAAAATGAACATAACTTTCACACATTATTGACTTGTTTAAGGAAGGCCACAATTCGACAGACAGCAAAAGATGTTTGGAATGTTAACACACTAACCCAGAATGAGTAAAAAATTCCAAAAAGAATTAAAAAAAAGTTTGTTTTTCTACTTTATTTTTGAAGTATTACTAACAAAATTAACAACAGCAACAACAATCGAGCCATCAAGTGAACCTAATTCGCTTAAATAAGCTACGATTCCGTAGTAATTCACGATTTCCCGCAGTGGACATGTGCTCCTTCTCGTATTCGTATGTAAAGTAATTTTATGTGAAATTTTTAAGAAAACTTTTTATTTTCCTCATTTTCACTGTTGCTACTCATCAGTTTCAAAGTGAAAACAGAGAATTCCATGACCTCCAGATCAATCACTCGCTCTCGGCAATATTGGCACCTCGGAAGACTTTCTATTATGTATAGTGCTGTGCTGTGAAGCTCGGAACTCTGCCTTGATTTGGCGAGCATATAAATGTAATTTTATGTTTTTAATACCTCTCCCTTCTATAATATTTCTCCCTGCAATTTGTACATGACAAGTGAAATGAACATGTGTATTTGTTGTTTGTTAACTTTTCTTCCAAGAAATAAAAAGACAATCTTCACTATACGTTGCAAATTAATATGCTGTATGATAAAATACGTGGAATAAAACGTATTAATGTTCATCAAAGTCTGATGATTTAAATGAATGGAAACGATCGTAATTGCGCAGGCAAGTATTTAATTTACTTTTTAAAAACTGAATGGATTTTCATGAAAGCGTAACTGTCGCCATTTTCACAAAATATCTAGACTCTGACATTGTCCTATATAATTTATGTTCAATTTGTTTGTCACATATCGATTAACACAAGAAAATGGTATATTACAAAAAGCATCATTAAGTTATCAGTTCAGATTCACTAATCTTAACACATTAAAAAACTATTCAATTATAATAACACCTGATCAAACGTTTTAACACTATTTAAACCAGTCATACCCTTATTATACACTCACGAATATCAGTAACTGAACTTTCTCTCTTATTACAGCGGAAGAAAAACTTGTTTAGAAACTTAATATGATAAACTGACAACTAACCTAAACAATAAAAAATTATAACCTCGATTCAACACGAAATTTGTGCTCCAAAACATACAATAAACAATTTAACTTCCGAAATTTGTTTAAATGAAATTGTTTATCTTGCAAATAGAAGGTGAATTTTTATGAAAAAGATTTGAAGAAGATTTGAAAGCGATTAATTTCGGTTTTACGGTTAATTAAAGAAAGATTTTAAAATTTCTTAAAATGTTTTTTGTCAAAATTTAAAAGAAGTTTAATAGATTTACGTTAAGGTTTTTAAATTAAAGCAAAAGTGAAATCTGCCACTGATAAATTTGAATTTGCATTAGACACTTAAGCCGAGTTATTTTGGTCGCTCTAACAGAACAGAACTGTCAAATCCCATACATTTAACAGAACAAGTTTAGTTCTCGATAATAATTGGAACTAATTTGCTGTTATGAACAGAATAGTTGAGCTAGAAATATCCAGATGGCGACATGGTTCAATTTCCTTGACGCGAACCTAAGTTTGTTTTAAATTCCACAAAATTACAATTTCTTAAAAACTTTCAGTTAATTTCATCTGAAAATTTAAATTCAAGTAATATGTGAGGAATTTATTCAACCAAGGGCTAACAAAATGGAAAAAAATCGAAGAAAGTTCATACAAATGTGAAGTGAAGTTGGTAAAAGTTTGTCATCTATCGAGAACAAGTCCAAAGGAACATGGCTTTAGTTTAGACACCCTTAGGTCGCCGTGCTACAACAATGAGCAGTTGATATTTTAATTGTTTATGCTTGGAAATTTGACATTACATTATTGTTTCTAAAATTATTTTTACTTGTTAATTTTAATCGTTGTTTAGTAACAACTACTTGTCAAATGAAAGGTGAAAGGTCATTTCAAAAAATTTATCTACACGCTTCAATGCGGAAATATTACGAAAAAACAATTTATTAAAAAAAATGTCATTGAAATTTTTCACAAATTTAATTCTGCTGTAAACACGAAAAAATTAGATAGTATTTTGCTGGATTATCACTTTTTGATGTGATATTTTGTCACAGTCGTGTGGAATGTGCAAGCTCAATGTTTATGTTTCCACTCAAATCATGAATTGGACAATTTTTTAAGCAATTGTAAGAATTGTAATAAGTCCAAAATCCAAAAGTTTTCTAGAAATTTTCAATAAAGTAATGAAGAATACTGGCGGATGTGATGGGTTATAGATACCTGATCGTCGTAAGAATGACGAGTACATACATATAGTGAACTCATTTATTATTCTAATCAAAGAGAATGTTGTTGTGGTCTGTTATGAATTAAAATATTCTTCCAAAAGCCTTTGTGTGACGATCACGAAACCAAGATTACTTTGACCACCCAGACTGTGACTGTCTGGAAAATACAGGAAAAAGGAAATTGGCATAAAACAAAATTATGTTGCAGGTGGTAGGGCCACATAGTGCCCTCACGTCTGAGCAACCTGAACTTTTTCCAATCACTTTCTCCTCTTAAATGTTTCTTTCACGTGCTTGAATAAAATTTTTATTATGAAAACTTGATAATTATTATGCTGGAATGTTAACCCAGTGGTATTAATAGCAACAAAACTAGCCCAGCATGTTTTAACAACCAATCACATTGAATTTAGGTTAACATATAAATGCATTCAGAAATAAATTGGTGACAATTTTTCGGTGAAACTCTTCTGGTTAACTTTGGAAATTCAAGAAACCCCATTTGATGAATAAATTATTTTTTGAAATTTTTAGTAATTTTATGCGACTAATCCACTTCCAAATTTACTTCAGATTAGTACCAGCGACTTCTTAATCTTCTTGCAGCACTACTAATGACAAGTAGAATACCTCATCAGAAGATTAGCCTAATGAAGTAGCTTGAAGATCTCAATAAGAAACCATGAAACATTAAATTTGTTCTTCAATACCAAAACAGACGAGGTCATATCACAAAATGTGTTTTAAAAAAATTACCCTGTAAAAAGCTGAGGCGAAGCTGTTTATTTTGTAATTCTCAGACATGATTGTAAGTTTTGATGAAATTTGAGGGCCGTTGAATAAGCAAAAAATTAATAAAAAAATATTGAATAAACCAGCTCGTCTCACGTGCACGTACTCTTCACCTTAACATGATTACAACACCCACTTTTGTACGTGAATTATTAAACTTTTTTGTGGCTATACATAGTTTTTAACTACACAGTGTTATTATTTGAAAGAATAGAAATTGTTTTTGTTTTGTTTTATGAACTTATATATACAGTTATCACCCACTTTAACGGGTTTGCATTAAAATTTTTCAAGTCTCACGTTTTGAACTACCAACGAATTTCTTTTTAAGGTTGTGAGTTAAAAGAACAGCCTACAGGCAGAACCTTCAAAGGTAGGTTGTTTGATGTTGAGCACTGGCACTGTTGTTGTGTTGTGGTGTTTCAATGTTTCTTTCTTGAGAAATTGCAAAGTCTGTCATATCGATTATTTTCGCTTTATTACACAAATCGGAAACAACAATTCCTTGACTTGTCCCTGTCAATTTGGATTATTTGAAGATTTCAATAAAATGTTATTGTAAAAATTTACACTACTTAACGTTATTCGACTCAATTTTCCAGGGTTAAATCCAATCTTGTGTTTATATCTGCGAACATTTTGAAGATTTTCAGTTTAAATCGTTCAAATAAAATGCAAAATGATTTAATAAAAACTGTTATTTTGTGAATGGTTAACTACAAATGCTAATGCTAGGTCAAATAGATACATGAGGTACAAGTCCATGAAGTATTTTCAATAATATTACTGCATTGTTTCAATACGAAATGTTTAATAACAAACCTTGTGTTGTTCAACGCTCAGGAATTTTGCATACTGCATATTAAACACTTTGTGTTCTAAGCTATGAATTGCAAAATCTTACAGTCATGTCGTTAGTGCTTGGGTGTTGCAGTAATTCTCTACAATTTATCCTTACATGTTATAAGTATATACAACATTAGCATAAACTCGAGATAACTCCAACAACAAATGATTATTCTATTACAACATATCAGGTAGGAGACAAAACATGATTCCCAGCAAATAGTTTACGACAAAACAACTTTCTTCAAGTTTTCAAATAATATTTCATGGGTCAACCTAGGCTTTTTAAATAGTATTTACATTTTTTATCACAACTTGAATCACTTTTTCTGTTCAAAGTTTTGTGAAAGCGCCACGCAAACCAATGTCGGAAGTCAAATTTTAAACAGCCTTTCATCGTCCAACTGGGAAATCATTTTAAAACTATTAACATGCACGTATTGAGCTTTCGCCTGACTATATAGTTTTTATTTTCAAAACCTAATGGCTTTCGTTTGGTTAAAAGAATGACGAAATTTCCTTCTCAGATTGAAGATATTTTATCAGTTTTGTGTTTGCATATTTATTCAAAAATTGCTTTTCACAGACTGATATTGTAGTATCCTCAAAAGATCAAAATCTTCGAATATTTCGAAAATGATTTTCGAATTTTCACAATCTTCTCTCATTTATTTTTGCTTTGATTTATAAAACATATTAATCCGTTGATCGTGTCAATAAAAAAGTGTTGGGCAATTTAATGGGATTATCGTTGTGTCTGTGTTAACGTACATAACTCATTAAAAAGTTCTTTTTTAATTCTTGATATGATGAAATTTTCCGTTATATCTTTAACTTATTCACTAGCCATGTTTCAACATTTATCGCTTCATTCTTTTCCAACTAACTGTTATCACGTAAGCGTTGTGAATAACAATCAGATGTTTGTTGAAATTTATTAGAGATTATAAAGACTTTTACTACAGTCAATATCTTTGATAGAAGATAGAACAGAACCTTGCAAATTTTACGAAACGATCACGTAGACTGTATTGACTGTAGGGAACTGCAGCATTAGTATTTTGAAGATGATATGCTAAGATGTTTCCTAACTTTTTCAAGCAGAAATTTCAAAATTATTTTAAATTGTCCAAAGCACAAAATATTATTTTAGGTGACTAAAAAACCAATGTGAATTACAGTAAAGTGTAATAAATTGAAAATAAGCCATTGATCATGAAATTTTTGTCGTCATTTTAATTTCGTACTTCACTAAAACACCGACGTATTGAAGTGGCAATGTTAATTCAATCAGCCAAGTGGAAAATTTTGTTTCATCTGTTCAAATTTAATGCTGTGTGAAAATGTATTTTTACAAAACAAATTTTTATATAAATTATTGAAACGGATAGATTGAATTCACTTGTACCCGTTGTGAATGATATTTGCATTGAACATTGAAGCATATCACTCAGAAGTAGTTTCCACTTACCTAGAAAATATGAAATAAATCAGAAAATTATTTGAAAATTAGTAGATCGTAAACACAGTAATTGCTCTTCAATCAAAACACGCTAATGACAATAATTCAAGTTCATGCGTCTGAACGAGTGTAAATTTTGTGGTCTGTGTAGAAATGGAAAAATTGAATGAAATTTTATACTTAATTTATGAAAATTGTGGAAAAAGAAAAACTGCATTACACACTTCGCAGCAATTTCAAATAGAAGAAAAATGTTCGAAGGCTATTCTCAAACGTTTGGAATTTTAATAGCAATAAGAATAACCCAATAACCAGAGAATATAAAATGACGCGTTTACAAACGATGAGTTTTTGTAAATTCTTGCGAAACTTGAAAATTTAAATTTTTGAATTAATCACACCACAATTATTGAATTTGTTAAAAATAGAATTCAATCATTTTCATATTCTTTTGTGCACATATACACTACTGAGCAAAAGTATTCGATCAGTTTCTCGAAATTGTATTATGATGACAATTTATAACGACCATGAATAAACTAGACGATTTGCCATTAAAATGCACGCAACAGTATTAATAGAGTCTGGTGAATGCGTATCCTTTGTATTTAGGTGCTTAAAACCAGCGATCACACTCCAAATACAATATCTTCTCTTCACAACATCAATATTATCTTTTTGTTCGAGTACGTTTTTTACTGTTTGACAGAAACGTAAGAAAATTGCTCTCAGTAAGTCAAGAGAAACTCTGGTAGTCTCAAACTATGAATCAAAAAACCATGTGACACAATTGCCCAAATTTAGCTCTGCCGTCATTTATGCGAAACAAGGATTCTTCCAAGAATCGAGAATTATGAAATAAAAAATTAATTGATTATAGTACATGCGTCATTTAAAATAAATTTGTTTACTCTATAGACACTAAGGTCAATTTGTTCCAGTAATAGCGGTAGTGTAATAGTAATAGCTTTTGACCGGTAGTGTACATATGTAATATATAATGATGTTTGAATAACACCAACAGAAGGAGCAATATCGTGATGAAGCTTATCTCAATCGTTAGAGTATAGTGGAGAAACAGTCTCTTGAGAATGACAGTTTAACTAATTTATTCAATCTTGTTTTTAAGTGTTAGCGATATTCAACTTCCAGAATTTTTGCACTATAACTGTATTTGTTTCAGTTTATCTGATATTGAAATGAAACATTTAGATGAAACCTCTAACAAAATTAGTGAAGATAATATAATTTCCAAAAAGCTTTTAAGTATTCCTACCTGAAATCTTGTTATGATTACTCAACGTTTCTTCCATTCCAAACCATTAAAAATTAATTTTCTTGTCTTAAGAATGTTGCTTTTAAAACAGTTTCTGTTGGGGTTTCCAGTTTTGTGAGACGAAATGCTGTTAGATTTGTTGTAAATAGGCCAAAATATTGCGTATTTTAATCAACTCCAGATATTTGGGAGTTTATCTTAAGATTAAAAAAAATACTTTTAAGATAAACTACTTTATGTTACCTAGATGAGATCTCACACATAAATAGTTGGGTAACTTCCGAATAAGATACATTCCGTGATGATACAAAAAATTTCCCAAATTTGCAATCTCCCACGAAGTCTTGCTGTCATTACCCTCAGTTCAAAGATTTTACTGCGTTTTTTTCTCGAGAAACACCAAAATTACGTAGGAAAGTATATATTATAAATTAAATTCCAATTAAAAACGTAACGTGACGGAATCACATTTTGGACATGAACTCAAAAACAGCAGTTTATAGCGTCTTTGACCGACAGATAATATTTCAATGTCAGTTGAAGTCTTTTAAATATATTTATTATGAATGTTCCTTAAATTAATCTCGAATAGAAATTGTCTGTTATTCTAATAGTACATAAGATCAACCTAGATTTTTCACTCTTACTACTTTCGGTGACACTAAAAGTTTGACACAGTCGTAGTCTGCTTACCTTCCTTGTATGAAACTTCAAACATTAAGTGAGAAAACGCAAGAAAGCTTGTGAAAATTCCACACGAAATATACCAAAAGAATGAGTTTCACATAGTTTACAAGAATCTGAGAAAAATTGAGGAAAATTCAATTCAACTTTCCGAAACTTTACGCTCTAATAATTTTCCTGATATCTTGATGTGTTTAAAACCTCAAGTTAGCAAGGCGTATAATAAATCACCAAAACTCCAGCTGCATGTCTAGAATGTCTCCAGTTGGTATGGAATTTTACAAATAACTACATATTCCAGTCGTCCTTCAAATGATCAAGCCAGTCATTCAAAATACGAAAAAACTAGTTTTCCAGTTGAGTTGGAAATTGTTTTGGACCAAAAGAACTACGAGTACTAGGCGGACTCCAGTATGAAGTCGAAAATTCTCATAAGCTATAGTCATTACCTGGTGGTAGATTAAGATAGATTTCTTTGGACTGGAGGGAACCTCACCTCTCGCACCTTCATCTTTCCTCCGTGTCTAATTAGAAGAATGAACTAACATTCCACATTAAAACACTCTTTCATTGGTTAAATCTTATGTTTACGTTCGCAAAAATAAATAAAACGTTGAGGTCAGTGAACGAATTAATATTTTCCACAAGAAGCAGCCACGCTGCTGTTTATTAACGCAGACCGAATAAATTATATTTTTCTCCATTTTTATTCACCTGAACTGCTATTACAAAATGATTGATCTGCAACATTAAACTAACCAGCGAAACAAAACAGTAACTTTGAGAAAAGAACAAATGCCAAAGTCTACTCTTGAGAATATCTAAACTTCTTGAATGATTGATTCTACAAATTTTATTTAACTTCTCATTTCTAAAATCTTCCAAGGTTTACGCAAATGTCAATCATCTTTATAAAAGTTAACATTGATGTATGTGGAACTTTTGTATTTTATGCATTTTCAATAGAACTCTATGTCGATCTTCATTCAAAAGATCCTGAGATAGTCCAAGGACAGACAAAAACCTTTAGTGCAAAGAATCACAAGTTAATTGATTAGAAATTTTAAGTGCCAACAAGATCAGGAGGAAGTTATGTTAGAAGATCACGTCCAAACATGTGACACATATCTCATACATAAAGGAATAAACTGTGGAGACCTAAATACACACACATACATACACTACTCTCTTGAAACAAAAATTTTTTAAAAAGAAAAGTTGTATTGCTAAGGATTCTGTTTTTCAATACAGTAGAGTCCTGCTAATCCGAACTAATTGGGACCGAATCCTGTTCGGATTAGGCGAAGTTTTGTCATGTAAGGTCATATATTGACTTACTAAAGCG
This sequence comes from Chrysops caecutiens, assembly GCA_963971475.1. Classification (NCBI taxonomy): domain Eukaryota; kingdom Metazoa; phylum Arthropoda; class Insecta; order Diptera; family Tabanidae; genus Chrysops; species Chrysops caecutiens. Next base: position 30,772,164 of record OZ020567.1, on the reverse strand, counting down.
TATTGAGCGTCTGATGTGTCAAGAATTAAAGGTTAGAAGTTACGCATTCTGGTACACTGCTCTGTAGTGCGACTGTGTTAGATTTTAGACGGGTGCCTCAAATTTTATTGCCTTCTAATGTCTTGGGACGTCTGCCTTAAAAGTTTTTTAAATGTATATTAAACGGACGACATAACTTGAGAAAACTTGTTTTCTTTACTTTTCTTAGTTCAGAAATTTTCAAAAATTATTTCCCTAGTCCTGTTCGGATTAGCGGGACTCTACTGTGTATGTATTAAACTAATATTGTGTACGGATTCATTCTTAAATTAAGTACCAAAGGTTGCTGGGTACGTTAACAACAAGTTAATCATTCATTCATTGAATGATATGTGCACATGGAAGTGGAGAACTTCCCACGTGTACGGGTATCATCTACAGGTGAGCCATTTACTTTTTAATCACAATTCCATAAACCAATGAATTCAAATGATTTTCAAATATTCGAGTCGAAGCAACGACACAAATTCTTTAGAAAAAGTGACACAGCACAACAGTGGACTGATGTCAGATAATAGTAAGCCGCGTTACCTGTTCAGTGGCCGCTGTAAAAAAGTTTTAAAAGAAAATTTTACCGTTTGTCTGCTAACCAAACGCGCGATGATTGTGTGAGTTTAAGCGTTGGAAAGACGACCATCATGGGTATGTAATTTGGTTTCGAACAGAAAAAGACAGAAATTCCAATAAAGAAACAAGAGAAATAAAAAAACTTCAACTTTAAGAGGTCAGAAGCATATACATAGATATGTATGTACATGCACGGCAATGTTGATGTGATGATTTTGCTTTTAATGGTGAAATTTTCACCTTTTAATTGGTGAGGCTTATTGGAACGGATATGAGTTAAATAAAACAAAAACACAATGAAGAAAGTATTTTATGATGATGTGTTGGTTAGAATCAGTGAAGGAAACAGGAAGCTCTTCCACATCGATTGTGATTAAATGAATTGTTAACATTCGGTTAAACATTAACATTCTTTGAGGTGTCGGGTTACTTTGGTGGATGTAACGTCTCGGCGAACAGGTGCTGTTAATCACTGCTTATATTTCCTTGTGAATGAAAATAGCAAATGCAAAATGACAAAATGGTTAATTGAATTCAATTCCAACAAATTTCCTGAATCATTAAAATCTAACTCATCTTATACCTAGGTAGTGAAAAAGTTTTCGTACGAATTGTTTCGCACAACATATTTAATTCGTTTCTTATTTAGCTATGATTGTAGGCACGACTACCAACTGATTTTGAGGAAATCTACAATAAACCGGTTGATTTTGTCGATTCTCGTTTCTTGGACTTTTCTTATTTGGTTTTGCGTTATGTACATGCCTTGTTACGTTGTACTTTTTGTCCAGTTACACATCGCCATCTTGTCCCATTTTTGTTTAACAGTTCACTTTTTCAGGACAAGTAAAAGTTTTGAAATATTTTTAGCTTATCTTTGTAATAACATGAACATATTTGCTATGAATTGTTTTAAATTATGTTTAAAAACAAAAACGAAGATATCTCATAGTACCTACCAACCACAAACATATTTACTACATGCGATAATCTTATGACATTCAAAAACCTGATGCAGCTTTATTTCCTACATAAAATGATTCACAGTTTTGGAATTTTCAGCAAGTTTGCGTTTCTAGTTTCTCCCAGAAACACAAAATATTAAATTTTAGGAAATTAGTATGAACATAAGTAAGTACAAAGGGAATCCTTCAGGCACGTCCAATAAATAATTAAAAACTTACTATTTTAATTAATGTTACAAAGAAAATTTTTTGGTTGATAAATAAGTAAAGTAATACCTCGACTTACGCTACCCCGACTTACGGGAACACGGAGCTACGCGATTTTCAAATCTCGTCTTTGGTTTCAGCGTCACACATGTCTCGAGTATAGGCGATCATCTATTATTTTGCGACTTGTCGCGCGGAATCAATACATAGCTATATTTCTTTTTGTGTTATGTATTTATTTTTATCCACGGAGTGACTGTTTATTGGAAAAATTCCCGAAATTTTCCTTGTAATAATAATATATAACCCGACTTACGCGAATTGAACCTATTGCGCAAGTTTGGAGTATTACTGTATTGCACTTTATAAATGCATTTACGTCCACATTGTGGTTAAAGGAAACACCTAATGCTAGTACGTAACACTATGTTTTAAGACAATTTTCTGAGTCATACTCGAAATATAGTATGCAGCTAAATCTTAAAACTATTTGCGTTGGTTTCGTCAACGTTTACGCATTTACCTTTTCAAGCGACAACTTCACATTATCCCAAAAGATCTCAAGTTATTATTCACATTTGGTATATTTTCAGCATATGGAATTCGTTTATTCAGAATGCTTGCACAAAGTTAATATTTGGCCATCATTGTACAGAAATTTTAAATATAAAATTTAAATTTTTGAGCAACACAGGAAAGTGTTTATCATATTTTGCCGTGAGACGTGTTTGCTTTTTAAATTTTTTAAACAGAATGTTTAAAAAAATATTTAACTGCCATGAGAGCAAGCTTAAATGTGTTTCTTGCAGTTTTGTTGGTTTTTGGTGTATTGTAACTCATTTACTACCTTGGAATTTCTACAAGATACGAAGTTAGATGATTTCATAGGTTTAAAATCAGCAACAAGTTACTCAAAGCATTAATTTTTCTTTTCAGACTTTTGCCGCAAAACATTCAGATTCGAAAGCACTGATAGACAGTTTAAATAACAAATACTACTATTACACAAGAACAAGAGGTTTATTCAGAATATGTTATCCAAAGGAAAGACCACCATCCACTTCTGGTATAAAGATTTTTGACTGTGTTTATTAACTTAAATATTATATGATTCATTTTTAGTTGATATATACCTATCACCAGTAGAGACACATTGCTCTAATATTGATTATTTCCCAAATACCGATCCTAAGACACCGAATGGAAATGATGACTCAGTCGCTCGACTTCACTTGGCACGATCATGTATTGCTTTATTCATCTTAAGGTAAAATTTGATAATAATAGGAATATGTTTGGTAATAACAACAAAAACACGTAATTTCCTTTAGCTTCGTAGCAGTTTTCTGTGCATTCTGGACGGGGCTTTCGGGATGTTGGAAACGATCAGCTGGCGCAATCACTGCTACCGCCATCCTTATGTTAGCTACATGCCTGCTGGCTGCAGGTGCTATGGGATTATGGCATACAGTTGAATTCTTTGAGAAAGAGAAAGTTGTTGGAGAAGAATTCTATCAACAATGGAATACAGTAAGTACATATTTCAATAGTTTAAATCATTTTTACAAAAAAATTTCAATTATTTCAGGTACTAAGAGATAACACAAGAATTCTCTATGATTGGTCCTATATTATTGCATGGGCTGGAGTAGCAGCTAGTTTGGTAGCCGCTGTATTACTTTCTGGTGCTGCAGTTTGCTTACGAAGTGAACGTGAAAAGGAAGAACAACTGAATTTACAATATTTGATGCCAGGTTAATTCAACAATTTACATAAAATCAATCTCGTGTCTCCAACTTTCTTTTTTCTTACAGTGTATTCACAAAAACAGGCACCGTATCCTCCCTATGCTGGTTATCCCCAACCACAAATGTATCCTGGGCCCTATTATCATGGCTCACAGTATGGACCATACAACTATTAGTAAAAAATTTAGGCGTTTTTTATTCTAATCGCACTGAAGCTATTGACGAATGCTATAATCTAAGAACATATATAGAAAATTAGACATAATTTAAGCCAACACGAACAAGTCTTCAAATATTTTAGCAATTAAAGTCAAAGTTGTGAAGGTATCTAGCGCGTTTTGGGCTACTTTAATTGGTTTAACTGCATAAACTCGTTTCTGACTACTTTTAATACAGCTTAAAGAGAAAAAATATAAAAATTTTTTAATAAATACTACCTCAAAAGTTGTAATTAACGTGTAATTGTGTAAAACATACGAGTTTATGCTAAAAAATGAACCGAAATCGAATTGACGAAGTTCAAAGTGCAACAAAATATTTATAAACGTTAAAAACAGAAATAAACTGAGTAAAGATATACTGATTTAAGAATCTACTCTAATATAATACTTCTCAGTAAGTATCCTTCAAAAATAAATATTTGAAATACGCAACAAAAGTTCGAGCCTCTTATATGGACACTTGTTACAATTTATCAATTCTTTTTGTATTGTATTTAGTTTAAATATAATTATATTTTAGACGTAAATACTCTAATTATTTTTATTATTTTAATTTTTACATTTTCATCAGTTTAAACGGCAAACAATTATTATATTTAGATATTAAGACAAATTGTTGTGTAAATAATTTTCTTTATCTTCGAAAATAAATTGAAAAGACTCTCCGACATCTACAGATGTGTTTTTCTAATATTTTCAAATTGTTTGATTGGAAACAATTTAATTTTTTTATAAATAATCAACTTCTTTTATACAAAATTAACCGACTCCAAAAACGGAGAAGGAGTTTCTCAATTCTTGTACTTTTTTTAATGTTTGTGACTTCATAACTCCGTCATTTATAAACTGATTTGAAAAAAACTTTCTTGTTTTTGAAAGAGTAGGTATATTCCTAGATTGGTCCCATTTGTTTTTTGAGGATTTGAGAAATCTCCTCAAATATCACAGGCACCAATATAGCAATTTTTGGTATTTATGGGAATTGGAGTCGGTTCTTTTTTTGTTAAAAATTTTAGTGATTATTAATGATGAGATGCCCATGTCGTTCATTTGATCAGAATAATCTTCAATAGCAAAGGTTATATTGAAATGAATTTCTTGTAGGTACATATGTAGGTAGGTCGTAGGTACACTATATCAAAAAGGCATAATTTGGGGACTCTGGAAGTTGTGATTTGCATATATTTACATACATTTTATTTTATATTGCATATATTATTAGTATGTTCTATTTTGCATTTGTTGCATTTTTAGTTTATCCATTTTTCCTACTGCACGTTGCAGAAATTCCTATTAGAATTGAAACTAGCCTACTAACAGCAGTGCCATGTTGGACAATTCCGAAATTCGGAATTGCGTCGATTACATCATACGTCAACCAAAAGAAAGAAACATTTTGATAGTAAACATGGCCGCCCAGACAAATTTTAGTGTGTAAAGTGTAAAAATCCCAAATGAGTTATTTTAAGTTAACGTGAAGCAATTTTCATGATTATTGTTTGAAAAGTGAATAATTTGTATGGCCCAGAGTATATTATTATCGCTTTGGATATCCAAACTTTGAAGGTAAGGAGCGTAGTAAAATTACTACACACTTTTGCTCTTGAATTGGTTTTTCTGTATATCATCCGAGAGGAAAAAAAATTGCACGGTACATTTTTAATTTTACTTTTCGTTCTGTTAATTATATATTTGCTTGAACATTTTCACGTTCAGTATCCGTATTCGCAAAATATACAAAGGAATAAAATTTTCGCAAAGTAAATTCTAGTATCGAACACTTCCAGAGTAGCAAAAATGTGTTACAGTTCTTAGAGTGTCATCATAAGAAAAAATTAAATTAATGAAAATTATTCAATCAAAAATTTAATTAATTATCTAATTCAACGTTGTTGAATCAATCAAATATTATTATCAAAATGTTAATTGTTTTGATATAAAATGTAGAAGGACTGACTATAAATTTATAATAGTTTGTCAAAAATTTTATTAATTTTAATTTAATTGTATTTTGGTTTTTATCAACAGGCTCCGTTTCAGATCATCGTGAGCGTAACATGGAATCACAGATGATCATAAATGAAACAGCCGATGTACAAAACTTCGAAAATCTTAGCGTTGTAATGATGAGCTCTAGCTCAAATGTGGGAGTTTTGTGTAACAATGAAAATTGCAACAGCTATCATAGTCATCATTTGGTTACAACAAATAGTTTCGATTTGAATCCAGCTACTTCATTGAGTGATGATTCTGGAGTTCCATTGACAAATAGTTCTATATCAAGCGGGGATTCTTATCGTCTAGGCTTATGTAAATTGGAACTAGAAGTATGTATAATTTATTATAAAACTATGGAAGAAGAAATTGAAATTATTTTATGTTTAAGCTTGTTGAAAGTGATGGAGAGGTTTCTCAATTTGATTCATTAGATAATTGTTCTGATGGTGGCATGAGTGCAGAAAATTTTAATACTTTAAAAAAAGGTCCATTAGCCCCAATTGATCCTCCACCGGAATTTCAGGTAATTCATTCTTTTTCAATTTCTCTGTTGTATTTCCATGTTAACTTTCAGGACTCCCCACAAACAACGCTTCTGCGTTCTCAGGCCTTACAAAGCTACGCTCTCAAATTATCTAGAAACTTAATTGCAAATGCGGTTAGCGTGTGGTCTTCACAAAATTTATTACAAACTCCGAAGAGTTTAACCGGTAATTCACCGATATTTTTACGCGTTATCGCGCCCAACGATATGGTTAAAAGTCCAGTCAATTCGTTTAAAAAACATATTTATGCTAGTGATTCGTTACTAAATAAAAATATCGAGAACATTTACGATGAACCAAATGATAATTGTAGCAGTTCATACGAAAACAATATAGACATTTTAAGTAAAGACTTGCCGGAGAGTTTCGAAAATCAAGCGCGATACTTTAAGGTAATCAAATCAGAACAGGATTCATCACGTTCGCGTAAACTGAATTTATCTCGATTGGCCGAGCCTCAGGATTACGATTTCTACTATAGTTTCAAGAAGGGCCATTCAACGGATACATTTCAGCAAAGAAAAACTCCTATTTTATACAGCCCTTTACATCATCATACTGGAAGTAATCTATCGACAGCGAACAGACCAAATTCGAGAAATTCACTTAACAGTCGACTTTCAAGTTCACATAACTCATTGAGTGTGTCGAATGCTAATAAAGCTGATGATTCAATTTTCATAACTCAAGCTATGTCACATGATGCATTGCTTGGTAGAGAAATCTCTGATTTCTATAACGTTCCAATTGATTCGGATATATATGCATTTCCAGTTGATATGATTAAACCTGAATCAAAGGATTCATCGAAACGAGACACACCAAAACAACATCAGAAAACACGTCTTAAATACGTACGTAATAATAAGCGCAGAAGACGTAATAATAATTCAAACGAAGCTACAGGGATAGAAAAATACGGAAGTAAAATAAGAATTACAAAATCAGGGGATAAGCGCCACAGTGTGCCTGAAAATACACTGGAACCAATGCACATGACATTGGATGAAGTTAAGCAACTTTATCATAGCCTTTATTCCAGTTCGAGTGATTCAACTGAAGCGTTACACAATAAAATTTTTACGGTTCAAAACCGCAAGAATTCTGTTAATAGTAATAATATTAGTATTAAAAATAGCGAGAGATGTGGATCTATGCAACATACCACAGCAATAACGATTAAGACACCATCAAACACGACAAAAAGTGTTCAAAGCATCAAGAAGAAAAAGCTTTCAGTAAAAGAAGATATAATCCCATCTTCTAATAATAATAATTATAGCAATAATAATAATAATAATATAAATAATACGAACAGTATCAACATAAACAATAATAAATTTTCAAATACGGGGAAAAAATCGCAGTTCTCCATTAATCTTAATCTAAAGCAAAAATTTTGTAGCATATTTCGTTTTCGTAATAAACATAATAACAGCAATAACCAAAATATCGTTGATGCTTCTGAATATGATTCAAGTCAAAGTGTTCAACAAATTAATGGAACGCCAGGTGGTCGTGAGGAGAAGAAAAAGTTTTCAACACGAGCACTACCACCTCTTCCAAATAAAAGTAGGTTTTTAATTAAGGACAATTATGCAAATTACATATTAAACATCTTGATTTTCCTTTGTAGAATCACCTAAGCCTGTTGAATCAGGACAAGAATCATCAAAGGAAGAAGAAAAACCAGAATTCAATTCGGCAATTCATTTTGCATCAAACATTGAAAAAGTGAAGAACGTAAGTAATCAAGTATTTAATCAAAATGAACATCTAATAAAATGAGTTATATGGTAAATAGTATGGCTGGTATTGGGGCCCAATATCATGTGAAGCAGCTGAAAAGGTTTTATCTAATGAGCCTGACGGTAGTTTTATTGTTCGTGATAGTTCAGATGATCATTACATATTTTCATTAAGTTTCAAATTGAATAATTGCGTAAGGCACGTACGAATTGAACAGGATCAAGGTAACTATAAAAAATTAGCATGATCTGCATGAATAATCTTATAATAATTTCGGCAGGAACCTTCTCTTTCGGATCTTATGCTAAATTCAAATCAAAAACCATCACTGAGTTCATTGAAAAAGCCGTTGAACATTCAAGAAGTGGAAGGTAGACATTTGATATTCATTTCGTTCTTGCTTCAACATTTTATTGATCGTTTTATTTTTAGATATTTATTTTTTCTTCATCGAAGACCAGAACATGGACCAATGCGTGTACAATTGTCTAATCCAGTTTCTAGATTTAAGCACATACAGAGCTTACAACATATGTGCAGGTAAGAAAGAACACGAAGGTTTGAAAATAAAATATCATATATGTAATAATATTTCTTTCAGATTTGTCATACTAAAGGCTGTAGTTAGAAAAGACTTAATTCAAACACTTCCATTACCTAGGAGGCTTATCGATTATCTTAGTTACAAACATTGTTATTCTGAGCAAGTTGAAAGTGATAGCTCTCAAGTAAGTAACATTTCAATTATTATAATCAATTTGTATTAAATTCATCTTTTAGTTATCCGGCGATGGACGAGTTTAATGGATTATTTCTTTCAATATTTGATTTAATTTTTTCTCCAAATCAAAAATGGAAATGAAAATACGTTGTACGATATTCTCAATTCAATCATTTATGATTAGTTTCAACTTCAAAATTGAATGCGAGATGGAGTTTTTAAAGCGTCCAAACTATTTGATCTATTTATATGACAGAGGAAAATGAAAATGTTTTTGGTGCTATTTGTTTTAATAAGTTAGATTGATAAATTGAACGATTTTTGATTACAATTTCTATTATTCATATTTGAAAGTCTTTAACTGTTGATTTGTTTATTACTTTCTCACACTTAACTAAGCTAGAGAAGTTAAATGTTAAGCCAAATAAGGAGACACAATGGAAACTGAATGACGACACGATGAAAAAATAAACGAATTAATTGAAAGCTCAACACCAAATATGATAAATACATTAAGAAAAATTTGTTATTAAGCTTCATTTTTATACTAGTCACTCTCTAAATCATAAAAAATGATGAAAAGGGAATTAAGTAATATCGATAATCGTTGTTTATGAAATTTAACTGCGAAGACTGATGTTTAGACTAATGTCCGTAATTATTAATATTAATGATAACAACTGAAATATTTAAAGAATTAAATAAAAGCCAAGTAAATCAATTATCACCTTAAAAATTATTGTTTATCTTCATTGAGTTTATAATGCAAGGTTTGTCCACTCTTTTATATGACATATCAAACTACTTACTGCGTGAAAGGAATTATTCGTTTTCTCTTAATTGTTGAATGGAAAAGAAACCTTACTATATTTACATGAGTGCTAGTAGTTACTTATAAATCATTACAATATGTTGTTGATTTTGTGAATTGGTTTACAAAATTTCTTTAAAAACAGTTTCCAAATGAGTTTAACTGACGATATCTGTTCGTTTTTCCCATGGAAGTCAAGTGGCCGGGATTGTTTTTTACATAGGCAATCAAATTATCCTGAAATTACATATAAAAATATGTGGATCCTTAGAAAATATTACGTATTGCTTTCATGCTTATGCAAAAATTAGCTACTTGTTAGGTAGCAATTCTAACTAAGATGTTTTAATTTCACGGAGAAATCCTTTCATTTGCATTAAATTGCTGAAGGCTCATAAAATTTACTCATATATGCTTGTCCAGCTTTTCACTGTTGCATTTTTATGCAGTGTGTTCCTGCAATAACATAACTAATTAATTGTTTTTCAGTAAATGGAAGATATATTAAAATACTTTACTGTTAAATTGCATTTGCATTTCCTTCCTATTAGTGTCCGTTTATTTACTTTTAAGTAAAATAAATTCAATTGATTCTTCACTTCTGCTTTTCACGAACTTTTTCTAAAGGCGTTTTTGTTACCAGTTTCAACAGGAAACACGATAAATTTGAATCAACTGGAGCAGCCAAGAAGTAAAGCAAAGTTGTGGTATTGCGATTTCAAGACAGATTTTGTATGTCAAACATAAATGACACTTCTGATCTGACACTTCAGGCTCTTAAGTCATCATCATCAAAACATTCGTATTAGATAGCTTTTAAAATAACAAGTGCGTTTTGCCTGTTGAAACCAAAAATGAGTCTCTCAAATGTCTTAATATTAAGTCAAATTGCTGGGCATGTCATCACGTCAATTTTATCCCTTTGTATATCAGTTCCATTACTCGTTCATGTTCATAGTTTCAAGTAAATGACCAACACAATTTACACTTAGTATTTTTTTAAATTTCGCTTTTCAGTGAACACTGTTTGCTCTTCAGTACTGGAATCTGGCGACCGGAGGACGGACTGTTTGATGTGACATGGTCTCACCCATTTTTTTGCAACTATCCTATTGGAATTGGCGTATTACTATTAATTGTTTCACTTTATCAAATCCACAGGTTTGGGTATGAAGAATATTTGGAAAACATATTAATTGCAAATTTCAACATTACAGATTGTCTCGACTGGCTTATAAGCAAGAGGAGGCTTCATTCCTTGGCCTCTTTCTAGATGTTTTGATCGGAATTGTTCTTTGTGCTTACTGCGTCAGTTCGGCAATCATAATAACTCTGGGATTTATAGTTTGGTGCTCTCAAATGACGCAACGATTTCCCTCATGCGAAATTACTGCTGGTCAAAATATAACAAAGGAATCAGAAAAAATAAACACATCAGGATTTTATATTGAAATGGGTACAGCACAAGTAAGAACAAGTGGACATTTGATTGAAGGTATCACAATGTAATCTATGACTCATCTTTTTAGTTCGGGGCATGGGGCTCTTTTGCTATTACAGTCGGAATAACTGTTATCGCATTATTGAAGTTAATTAATAATCATCAAACGAGAAATATAAAAGTCTTGATGTACCTTGAACGTCAGAGGTTAATGAATGAGGATGCAATTAATACATCGTCTGAAGGTCGAAGCACTCCGCCGTTGGAACAAGTTCAAGCGAACATTGAATAAATTTTAAGGTTTAAATATACGTTATAAATATCACCTAAATATTATTTAGATAATAATTGATACTGTTGTGATCTATATATCCCAAGTTAATATATTTTGTTAGAATAATTCTGATAAACTTATGCTTCCATAAAAAAAAAAAACGTAAGGCTATAAGGACAGTAACACAACCAGTATATTCAGAAGATAAAATAATCCATTTATTAGGCCCAGATTAAAGATATATTTACAAAATTTCTTTTTAAATTTAATTCAATTGAATTTCGTTTGTTCAGCTTTCGTTTGTTATTTGACTAGTAAAATTTTGTAAGTTTCCTATCGATGGAAATGCCTGGCTCACGATAGCGCGGGACGCTTCATCAGTTGAAATAAGTGGTCGACTTGTCGTTTCTAGAGCCTATAATACACAGAGTTTGTAAACATATTTTGAAATTGAGAATTTTGATCTTACTTGAGTTGATAATATCTCAGGCTGCGTTAACGTATCTAAATTATTCAAATCAATGTTGTCTGGCATTCCAATTCCCGAATGTAATACTAAATTTTGTGAAATATTAAGGCACTCTGATGAAAGGTCCGTTACATTGCTAGATGGTAATTTTAAAGTCTTCAATTTGGCCAAGAATTTCAAATTTTTTAAAACATCAATTTCCATTTCACGAACTTGGGCCACTAATTGTAACATTTTCCTGCTCGATTCTGTTAAAAGTTTATTTTTGTGTGATAAATCAGCTTTCCAACGAGCTAACTCTTCTATCATCACACTGCTTGCCAAAAATTTACTTCTCCAAACTTCACATTGACCTGCAAGATATTCTATTTGTTCCTGTAAAAAATTCCTTTCATGAATTGATCGCAATATTAAAACGTTTCTAACCAACCGTATGTGTTGAAAGGTTATTTGCTGAATCCAGCAGCGCTCTTGCCAATTGCAACTTATCTTCTGTTAGAACATTAACTCTAGTTTGTAAATCTTCACCCACAGCCGCAACAAGTAAATTCTTCAATTCAGAATTGACTTGAACTTGGAACTTGAGCTGACCCTGCAGGTATGTTTTTTCGTCTTTAAGTTCTTGTATTTCTTTATCAAATTTTTCTTTCTGTAACTCTAATTCAGATTTTTGTTGCAGCTCATTACCCACAGGATCAATTTGATTTGTTTTAAGCTCTGCCATTTGTGATACAAGAACTGTAATGTCTAAATTATTTTTGTTTATCTTGATTTTGTGAGAATGTTTTTTTAAGGGTACCAGTGGATTAACTGCCCCCTTATAAGGCTCTAAGGGAACAAATCGTGGTTCTTTGTTCTTTCTGGTTTTGGAAGGATTTCGTGGTTGTAATTTGGGGACTAAGTAGTATATTTTGCCTTTCGGGATAACAGCCGGCATTGGCGGAGGAATATGCTCCTCTGGCCTGTAGATAGACTCCTTGCCCGGATAATTAACGCATTTACTTTTAGATAACGTGCTATTTTTTCCACTACTGTGTAGTTGCTTTGGAAGACAATGTATATTTTCTGTGGATTGAATATCTTTTTGTTCCATGCCATCACCACTAGTACGCGCTGCAAAAAAAATTCTTAATTAAATTTAATTCAACGTTAGTGGATTAAACTATAGTTACTAAAAACTTTCTCAGCCATTCTTATGTGAAATTATGCTCCAGAATCCCTTTCCAAACAACACTCAGAATTTATTTTTCATAGACGTGCGTTTAATTTTATAATTTAAATGCAAAACATTACTGCTGAAGTGGCAGTAGTCGATTCAACTTTCTCACAAACACATATGAAAATGATTGTTTTTCAACATTGATTACAATTTGTCAGAATGACACCTTGATTTCGCCGTCTAATGTCAAATATGTGCCATTTCGCCGTAAGCTGAAAAGTTGTTTTTAATTTTGCAACATATGTGTAAAGTTCAAAATAAGTACATTTTGGAAATTTTCAGTGTATTAAATGAAACTTAGTATTTCATTGCAGATTATACATTTTTTTCTAATAAATTTTTTAAAAACTTTCCAGAGACTTTATCAAAAAATTTTAATTCCATCATATTTTACTTCGCCATTTTTATGTAACATTCCACCTGTTTGTTGTTCGTTGGTGACGTGCCAACAGACAGTGAAGTTTGTCGAGGAATAAACATTGAACTAGCAATATGGTAAATGGCGGTGAAATATTATAAATAATCACAGAAATTATATTTATTCAATAATATATATTTAATCAAGTGTATCATGAGAATTAAATTTCCTTTTAGATGCTCTTTATGTTATTGTTCAGCCGACAGGGTAAATTAAGGTTGCAAAAATGGTATGTGGCACACCCTGACAAAGTGAAGAAAAAAATTACAAGAGAACTTATTACAACAATATTAGCACGCAAACCAAAAATGTGTTCTTTTCTTGAGTGGAAGGACTGCAAAATTGTGTATAAACGGTATGTTCGAATAATTTTCAAAGTTTTCACCAAAAATAATATAAAATTGTAAATTCTCTACTCCATAGGTATGCTAGTTTATACTTCTGCTGCGCAATCGAACAAAATGATAATGAGTTACTTACTCTTGAAATCATTCATAGATATGTTGAACTTTTGGATAAATATTTCGGAAGTGTAAGTAGAAATTCAATAATAAGAAGAATATGTCTACCCTTTATATTAATTCAAATGAATTCATATATAATTTTATACAGGTGTGTGAATTGGATATAATTTTCAATTTTGAAAAAGCATATTTCATTCTGGATGAACTTCTCATTGGTGGCGAAATACAAGAGACGTCGAAAAAGAATGTTTTAAAAGCAATTGCATCACAGGACATATTGCAAGAGGTCAGTACTCCAGATGATACGTATGATTTGTAAAAGATCTAATGATCGTTCTATTCTCAACTTATATTTATTTGCTTAGCAAAATTTTGTTTCTCTATTTAATCATTATAACTACTTTTTACAACTAAGCATACGCAATACTTATTGTTTGACGAATGTTACCAAATTAATATGAATGTGCATACAATGTTTTTGATATCGTTACTATGTTTCGTTTTGGTTAAAGCATATGAAATGTTTTTGTTTATTTATAAAGAAGAAAGCATGCTGAAGTTTGTTTATATTAAAAATTTCTATTAAAAGTGTATGTTGCACATTATTGTTGTCATCATGCTGTTCGACAAAAAATTCAAACATTTTAATCATTTGTGCTATTATAGTTGTTATGTTTTTATAATCTTATGAGAAAAATTTATTCGAGTTAAATTTAAATGTCTCCAAGCGATCAGCAGAAGACAAAAATAATACCTACTTTATGTAGAAATCAAAATTATTTGCATGATATTCAATATATATTATTTTAATTGTTTCCTAATTTGTCTTGCCATACTATTGAACACCGAAGATGTACTTAAATTAAATATGTATTTTTTGCACATGTGCATATTATAAACATATGACGAAAATTTAACTATTGGGATGCAGAGCATAACAGCTCAAAGGCTAAATTTTTAATGATAAATCATTTGACTAGTTTCAGGTGGAACAAAGTGTAATAAGATCCATTTCGTAGCTTAGCATATTATGAATATTTATCACTAAATTTATTGTGTTATATTTTTTGTATACTACTTCTTATAAATATGCAAGTTATTGTTGATTTTATTTAAGTTCAGAGACTGCTTCTCGAAATTAAGCCGTAGTGGAAATATTGTTATTTTTCCATAGGTCTGTCATACTTGGAAACAGGATACAGTGATTGAACCATATGTGCTAGCGTGAGTGCAATTCGTGTGTACGGTACCAAAATTTATGTTTTCATGCCTTTTCCTTCATTGATTAAACTCTTTTGTGTACTCTTTAGGTAACCGTCCACGTGTTAACCAGGTCGTGTGTATTTAAACGTAGATTAAATTTCGATAAAATTAATCAATTCAGTACAAGAGTCTGTTTTAAATTAGGTAATGATTACTTGCAATTCGTCACATATTTATCATTATGTACGCAATTTTTCTCGTGATAAATTTTGTTTTGGTTTAGGTCATTAGGGGGTACTAGGAGGATAAAATGAACAAATTAGGTGCGAATATTAAAGTAGTGATCTTCAATAATGCATAAATAATTTTCAAATTGAGAGGAATACTTCATTGTAAGAAGATCTGAAGACTAGTTTCATTAAATAGAGTTTTAGGAAAATTACACTTTGTTCCTTGAAATGACTTTTTTTTTTGCTACAAAATACTGAATATCATTTAAATCTGGTACCTTTTGACCACAATGTAACAAAATGCAACCTTGTTGCTTTGTAAAATATTCAAGAAATAATATTAAACTTGCATGAGTAATTTTATTTATAACAAGCAGCATGATAATATTCAGAAGCACGTGCAAATTACACAAAATTTAAATCTGAGAACATTTTCAAACTGAATAAAATAAACGTAATTTCTATTTAACGCTTTCAACGCGGCAGGACTTCAATGAATATTTAAACTAAATTAAATAATAGAATCGATATGTTACACACAAGACATATTACTCTTACAAAATACCATATTCACAACAGTAAACCACGAAACACACAAATCCGTTGCTAAGACAAGGATCTTTGAATTGGAACCTAGTCCAGAAAGCCCTATGATAACGAAAGTCGAGAATATTCACAAGATGATTTTGATCATTGTTTTGTTAAGAAAAAATTCAAAAATATGCAAGGATCTGGAGTTAATTGCTTAAATGTATTTAATAACAGAAACGTAAATTAAATTACATAACAAAATATTTGAATGATTTGCCATTTTGTTGCCAAACTAATTTAGTTTTAATTAAAACAATAATGCATCGAAAACGAATTGATTATGATTTACTTTGGACAAAATGATTTAAACAGCGGATAAACACAATTCAACACATTCCCAAAATACTATACCGCAGAACATTAACATTAAGTACATACATAAGTGATTTGTTGAACATAATATACTTAACACAACATAACATAATTAACACAACAGCAGACGTAATATAGAATTATATCTAATAGAGTAAAATAATAATGTTATTAGAGTTATTACCTTTTTATTTGAAATAGATACTTCTCAGAAAACATAAGAGAAATGCCTAGTTGAATACTTGAATCCATTTACTAACAATAAAATATTGGAATATTGAAAATTTTATACGTGTAGTGTTTTTTCTTATAAAATTCCCAAAATAATATTGTCTCGAAATTTATGTTACACTTTTCTTTTTATTATTTTTATTTATTTTGAAAATTTTTTTTAGTATTATGATAATTGTAAATTTCACACTATGTCTGTTCGAAAATGCTTTTAATAGACATCAAATGCGATCAAAATGGAATTATCTAGTCGAACATGCTTTAGTATTGAATTCAAAACGGAAAATTGCCAACCATAGTGCTTACATTTGAATGTTTTTAAGCAATGGATGGAGCTTAAGCGTTTGTGACTGACCCCAAACGAATGTCTGTCTACCTGATTAAATATTATTTTAAATTTTTTCTTTTTATTTACATTTTTAAGTTTCGACATGGTAACCTTATATGGTAGCTTCCCTCCACTGTATGTGTTTTAAGTGCTTCAAAAACATTGGTAATTGTGTTAAGTTTATCATCAAATGCAAAAGATTGTTTGTGATCAAATAAAAATCAATTCAAAATTCGTCTCACATTCGCTTTATAAAACACAATTTTTGTTTTGAATTTTCATCACATCATCGCACCTTTATTTTTTATATTTATATATTTACATACTTCGTTTTCGTTTCTTTTCATTAATTTATTAGTTGATAATTTACTTTTATTTCAACTTTAGCAAGAAAACTAAGACAACATTAAATGCAATCGCTTTATGAACCTTGAGAATCATATTATGGAAAGCAAAAATTCTGGTAATTTTGCTTATAAAACATGTTTTGAGTGAATTATGCCACATCCAGTATTAACTCGCACGTATACAATATTAATTACTTCATTTTATGTAATTACTAAAAAGCAAGGGGTTTTAAATTAAGATTTATTTAACTGATAATTTATATACCAGTTATGCCCGGTTTCACAAACGATGGATAGATAAATTTAACCCAAAATCTCTGGATAAACTCTGGATAACCCATTTTTGCGTTTCACGAAAGTCAAGATAGAAAAACTGTGGGATAAAGTAAGAGATAATTTATCCACGCGATTTTCTCGAGATAAAAATTTATCTATTGGATAAAGTGACAGTTCAAAGGAATTTGGATTTATAGTATTATATCTTTGAAATTGTGTTTATTTATGTAAACAAGAGTTCATTTCATTAAAATAAATTAATTTTATATTTTAAAATTTGTAAAAACCCCTTTAATTTAATAATATGTCAACTGTCAATCGTTAACCCGTGGATAACTCGTAATGCTTCGTGAAACGCTCGAAAAATTTATTCGCTGGATAAATATTATTCATAGATAGTTATCTATTGGATAACTTTTTCTTCGTGAAACCGGGCATTAGTTGTTGCTTGTAAGAGACACAGTTCGGTTCCAGTTCAACATATTACAATAGCTCAATTGCTTAAAGCAGGATACACCAATTATTAGTTTAAGTATATTACCTGAATTGTCATTTTATGTAGTTTGTCAGATAAATTCATACTCTCAACGATGAATTTAAGGTAAAAGTGTGGGTTTTATCCTAAAGTTTTAGAATCTGCAGTGATATAAAGTTGATTTTTTTTTGCTTTCAAACCTTTTTTGGTAAGTAATAGTAATAATACATTACGAAACTCCTCAACTAAACCAAAATTTTAAAATCGCATGTGTCTAATGACACCCAGTAATTTGTTACTCGAACTAACTAGGAAAATTAATGAACTAAACCGAATGTAACTAATTTTAATATTTCGAAGTACAAAGTGTGTGTGTGTTACGTTGCTTAGCAGACAATAAATCAAAAATTTCTTCGTACTTATTCCTTGAAGTAAAAAATATTATAAACTTATTTTCTATTTCAAAATAAAAATCTCAACATCTGCGCATGATAACAAGTTTCCAGAAAAACAACAATTTCGTTAGACAATTTTTAAAAATTATTATATTTATTTGGTTTGATTTATTTTTTGTTGTTTTAACTATGAAGCAGAAAACATTTACTTCACAAATCGGAGAGAAGATTCAACAATTTTTCGATCATTATTGATTCATACTAGAACGTACTTCGATGGAATGGCCTCGCTAGCAACAATTTAGGTAAAATTAAAAACGATCAACGTCGAAAATTCACGGACGTAAGTTATTTTATATTATTTCTGTTACTTTAATCAATATTTTGTTTTGGTTTTGAAACCATAAACCAAGAATGAAAATGTTCAAAAATGTTGGATAAAAAAATATTATTCACTTTGTTGTAGACACTGCTGTAAATACCATTCGTTTTGCAGCAATCAATAAGATCTGCAAACATTTAAAACATACCTAACTCTTTCTGCTTTAAAAAAATTAGATGTTCTTCTCCCTATTTAGGTGCATATATTGGTCATAGTTTATGTTAAGAAGGGAATTACAAATATCCGTATGAAATTGTTGATGGGTCTTTAAAAGCTAAGTAAACATTTCCTACTTTCGGTTTTGTTTTTTAATCTGTAGGAAGATTTGTTACTCTTACTTGAAAAAAGCAATACTCAAAGTTTGAGTAACTGATATGTATATGAAAATCATAAAAACTTATTGTACAATAGCATCAAAATCACAAATGTCATGTCTTATTGTTAGAAGTTTCTATATAAATGGAATTTTGTTTGTCTCATTATATAAAATACGTGTTTTGCAAAATGTTGTGTCTAATGGAAAGAATATTGTGTTTTTTGTTAATATTATTAAGTCCATTCGAACGTTGTAGTGTTCACATAGGTTTTAACATAAAATTTTGTGTAATATTTTTTGTTATTATTAACTAAAAATCAAAATTATAAAAATCACTTTAGAATGTTAACATGGCAAATTTTCGATTATTTTTCTTTTTGAAATAGGATGAAGCTGTTGAGGGGGCCTTGAGAGATATCGGACTCTTGTAGTCTTTTAACTTCCACCGCTTGTTAGTTCTAGAAGATAAAAAAAACTAAAACAAAATTTGTCTAAGATTCTATTTTTTATGTTGTTTAACACAGTATTTTTTGTTTCTAAAAATTTTATATATATTTTAATAAATTTTTTGAATTTTATCTGAAACCATTTTTAACGTTTCTTCAACGACTTTAGAATTAGTAAAATAATTAAGATACTTCCATTTCTAATGCAGTAATTCAATTAACAAATGAAATGTATGTACTAATGATAACGATAAGCAATAAAAATCATTATCCTTTAAAAATTTAATACTTATAAAGGGGAAATTTAAATGTGAAAAATAAACAATTAATAATTGAAATTTTAATGGAGTGTCAATATAACAAAATATTGTCCTTTTATACTTGAGGTGTGTAATAATAAATTAATGCGATGATTAATCTCGTTTAAATTTAGTATATGTGTTTGGTATCAAGTAAAATATATAATTTGGGTTTAGAAAATACTTTAAAAGTTTATATTGGGGACCGGTATTTTATATGTTTTAACAACTACTTCATTTCAAAATTTATGTAATCAATAAACTTAATTAGACTTTAAAATAATTGCGAATAATGTAATGTAGTTTATATAATATCAAAACCATTATGATTTCTTCTAGCTGATCTTTTAGAAATATTTAATGGCATTTAGCAGAACAAATATTCAATAGAAACTGAGTCGAAGCAAGATATTCTTTAAAGAAAACTATCAAAGAGTTGGACAGTCATTATCTACAGTGGATATGAATATCTTGTTTGGGTCATTTCACCGAAACTTCTCCTCAATCAATAATCATTACATTACATTTAAATATAATCATTTTAAAACAAACAACATTTTTACTCGTTTTCTTTCAGGAGGAAACGCCTCAAGGTTTCTTTGAAGATCATGGACTTGGCTAAAGATATAAAAACAAAAATTAAAAAAAAAAGCTATACAAAATGAAGTTGTCTAAATTTGTGACTTTTTCCTGTTTTATAATGTTTTATCTGTAGTATTAGTAGCTCGTAATGAAAGAAAGTACATTTATTTTCTCATAATTAATTTTTAGTGGTTAGAAATAAAATTTTGTTCCCGTCAACACATATCATTTGATACTTTTGTTCAACTCTAAGTCTAATTCTAATAAATGCAACAAAATATATTAAAAGTAAATAATTCATAATTAAACACATCAAATGCTTATTGTTGTTTCATTTTATAAAATAATTGAATATCACTAGGTTAATATCGTTTTGGATTAGTTATCAAAAATATAATGAAAAAAAATTCTTTTATGCCGAAACCCGGGATTGAACCGGGGACCTTTAGATCTTCAGTCTAACGCTCTCCCAACTGAGCTATTTCGGCTATAACAATTTGAGTTTATCATTCAATAAAGTAATCAACGAACTATATGATTATAACGTTCATTTCTAATATGATAAATACGTATTAACTTTCAAATGTAGATTTACTCGTATTATATGGTTATATAGTGAAATGTCCATTGGATTCTTCTGTTTATGAAATGTTTCATAAAATAGGTAGGTACCAATAGAATTTTGTATAGTATATTTAAGTCCGACCATTGTGGAATTTATTCTTTTAGGACTTCATCTACAGTGATAATAAAGTTTAAAATTTGATTATACAAAGAAATTATTTATTGTAGTGCTGTCTGAAATAAGTTGTAACTATGTTTTACCGAATTTTATTTAAATAAAAAGTTTTGCCATACAACATGCGTTTGTACACATAAAGTAGAAACAATTTGGGAATGTGGAGATATTTGATGTGGAGAATCCAAAGGAACTGTAGTGAAAATGCGAGAAAAACTCTACATGAAAATATTTTCATGCAATACGCATGTTTTTGTATTTTTAGAGTACAAGCGCAGATTTCAACACGCCCTGGAGTTCACTCGGTGAAAAAAACCGATTTTCTTTTGATAGGCAAACCCAACAACAAAACAATAGAATTGAGAGAATTTTTGGAAAAGAAAACTCACGGAAAATGAACAGACGAAGGGGAAAATAGTATATTTTGTAAAAGTTTTCCTCGTAGAGCTGCAAAAATATTCTCAATATGAAAGCTTTGCTGTGTCGTTCACACAAGAGGATGTAGAAACTCGTAAAATGCTGTGACTTTGCAGCAGTTGTGTACGGACTTAAAGAAGAGAAGTAGAACACCCGTGAAAGGTGTGTTGTGCGCGAAGAGGGTACATTTTCCAACACACAATAAGTTTTTTTACCATAAAATATAATAATTGTAAAATATTTACTAGTTTTATTATAAATTAAATGAAAATTCGTTATGAAAGTGATATTAAAAACGGTTAATTCATGGAAAAAAGTGTTCGAATGAAAAGTGCTAGTTGAGAGAAAAAATTTTGAGCTTTTTCTTCGTTTTCCAATTGATTTTCTGGCTTAATGCTGTACAAATACCAACATATTGATAACGAAAAGATTTTTCATTGAAAACATGCGAAATAAATGTTATGTGCAAAATGAAAAGCAGTTTTATGGAAAATAATAAATTTTTTGGGAAAAGCTAAAACCCCAGAATAGAATTTTTATCAAGTTTTTCTTCGAACTTTTTTTTCTTTTTTCAAGTATATCATAAAAAAATACATATATAGTTTTTTTTTTTCTCTTTAATTTTTGAATTTTCCATTTTCCGTCGTATTGAAAGTATTCGTTTTCATCGTTTTTGAATTTTCATCACCATCGTTCATCTTTTGATTGAAGAAGACAAAACGAAGAAAAACGAAAACGAAAACGAAACGAAAACGAAAGGGAAAACGAAACTGACAAAATACCGAAATAAAAATAAAAAATTTGAAAATTTTCACAATAAAAATATATTGAAGACATAAAGAAAATATAAAGAAATAAGAAAGAAAGTAAAGAAAGCAAAAGTAGTGAAAGAAAAAAATACAGTTCTTTTCGTTTTTCCCATCCGTGTGTTTTACTGCTGCTGATATTTAGCGTGAGTGTTTGGTGATGAAGATGAGGCTGTGTGTGAGTGGATGAGTGGTTTTCCCAAATGTGTATACAATATAATCTATGTGTATTTGTGTGTGATATTTCGTGTTTTTTCGATTACGTTTTTCTTACCATCATAAGTTCTCATCATTGAAAAAAAATAAAAAAATAAAAACCAAAAAGAAAAAAAGAAAGAAAAGTTGTGAGGGTTTGATATTAAATAACTAAAAAGTGTATTTTTCTTTTTCTTTTTTTTTTATATACATACATAAATATAACTGTAAAAAAATAAACTTTAATCATAGAAAAGTCAAATATAATAACAACAAAAATGGATTAGGAAGAAGAGATAAGGTCACATATAGCACGTTCGGGCCGTAGGGGTAGCAAAAATTTTTCTTTGGTACCTTTTCGGTGTACGGCCATTCGGGGAGGGTGTTGTAAATACTTACTTCTACATAATTCAAATACCATAAGTATAATGAAGAATAAAAGGAATAAATAATAATAATGATAATAATGAAAAAATAATATAATAAATAAATTGCGGATAAGAGTAAAAATTCAATGCATAATTTAAAAGCAACACACAAAACGAAAAAGGAAGAAAATAAGTAAAAAAGTTCAAAGAAATTTTGATGGATAAATAAAATCAAAACGTGAAACAAAATTAAAACACAAAATAATATAAATAAATCAATAGATTAGTAGTAAAAATTTATAAAAGTTATCTACCAAAATTTTCGTCAAATTCAATATATTAAAAGTGGATCGAAAAAAATCCAAAATTAAGATTTGGGGGCAAAAATGGATGAAGATGCCGTATCGAGTCGTCCGCACTTGATTCGAGTCGCGTGAAGTCTCGACGACCGGCAGAATCGTGGAATTCATACACCAAACACTTTCAACACAAAATGGCGGATGGTGGACATTCGTTCGGGAAGAAGACATTTCACAAGCCAACTTACTGTCATCATTGTTCGGATTTACTTTGGGGGTTAATTGGACAAGGATATATATGTGAAGGTGTGTATTGAAACAATTTCACGGAGTACTTGCTACATTTTACCCTATATTGTATAGGTACCTACTTATATATATATTTTTTAATATTCAGAGGTCTTGAACAGACATAACATAGAATACACAGAAGTATAAATGTAAAAATTTAGCATAAAACTGTTAAAAAAAAAAGAAAAGAAAATTCAAATTTTCCTCACACACACAAATGAGAAAATATTTCTTGTTGGCTTTTAAATGTTATTAAGACAAATTTCTTTGTGTTGATACAAGGATACACATGTACTCAAAAATATGCACACACACATACAAATATTACATACTTTTTCTCTACGAATAGATGTATGGATTTATGTGCCATAGAGTTTTTCAATATCTTCGTTTTATTATTTCTCTCTTAAATTGATTTTCAATACTTACTTGCACTCGTATTCACACAAAGTATCTATTTCATTTAAGTAAATTATAGTTTAATTTTTTAGAAATTACAAGATCAAGTTTTGAAGGATAATATTTGAACGTATCATTGAAAAAGATTCACTCAATTCCTTTATTTTTAAGAGAATATTTTCGGTTCCAAAAAGTGACTTTGTAAATGAATGCAAAACTAACTAAAGCTCATGTTTTTACACAATATTTTCAAATAATGATTGTCAATATGATTTCTATTTGACATACTGAAATCTCTTCAACCCCTTTGCATAGTTCATCAAATTAATGGCCTAAAAAATGGACAATTGCATTTGAAGTGAATTCCCTTTCAACAGACGAAATTGATTCGCTACAAAATTCTTGAGCTTGAGCCAAGAAGAAAGTCAATGGATTACATTTCTTACTGACAACTTTAAAAAACCTAAAAACTTTATCAAAAGACGTTTTATCCATGAAAACACGACATACTAGTTTCAGTTTCTAAGCAAGTTTCAAAGAGAACTAGCTTTTGTTTTTGATTCCTTTGCATATTGTCGAAAAAGTTTCCAATCTTCTAATGCGTCTTGGAATTTCTTTTACAGATTTAAGGTTAGCAAACATAAAAAATTAAACAATTGTAAACTTGGCGCAAAGTTCGAAATTGAAAGTTTTCATTTCCGACCAATAGCCAAAAATTCATAACGTTCGCCAAATGTCATAGGTCACATGTTGCATCTTTGAATGAGGATAATATTACAAGAGTTCTTGTTTGTTACATTAACTTTTATAAATTGGGTTATCCAATTGTTAAGTACTACCATGCTTTTAATTTTAATAGTTTTAAATTTATTTCTACAAATTAAAGATTTGAGAATTCTATGAGTGCAGTAAGATGTTAATTTATAATTTTTAGTGATTTCGCTTAGAATAATATTAAGATTCTGAAGTTACATGACGTGTAGCATTTTTCCTCCTCGGGTTTTTGCGTATTTCCACAAGAAATCAATGACATGTACGGAACAACTATGTCCTTTTTCTGCGTAACACAGAACTTTGAATAAATTATTTTTATGCTCCAATCCAATACCAACAAAAAATCATAATAAAGTCTTGTGGCAGCGTTTCGTCTTTGACGCATCTCATTAGTAAAGTTTAATTGATTAAAAATTGGAAAATCTGAAAACGAAACTTTTAAAATGATAACAAGGATTTTGTTTATTAAAATCAGTTTCATATTTGTTGGAAAATCCAAATCCAGATTATTTTCTCCACACGCATCAGAGTAAGGAAATTTGTTGGAAAAGCATTTCTAAAAGGAAAATCATACAGTGATTTTAAATGTAGGTCATTCACAAAAAGCTCACGAAATCTCTACAAACCAAAGAAATAATCAAATTCAGTGAATACATGTGTGCGTGTGCTTACGTTGTGTGACCGTTTTCCATACGAGGATCTATATAAAAATTTTCAACACATTCGTACATAATAAAAGCAATGAGTGCACACAGTCAACCACTTTCCAGTTGATACTTCCAACAATATATTTTGACTTTTCCAGATTGTTCCTTCAGTGTTGTTCCATTCCGTTTTGATGGAACTAAATACGAATGTGTGCGTGTAACAGTGAACCATTCAAATAACTGAAACAGTGGAGACAAAATTTGCGGTTATGAAATGAAATCAATTGTTTGTCTTTAGCCTTTTGTGCTAAAATATAAATTAACATATAATTACAGTTTTAATATAACACATAGTTGACATATTCAAAATCTATAGAACATCCTCTACTCTTGATCTGTATGAATCCTTGTTCAAGTTGAAACAAGCACCACCAGCTGTACAAATTCAAAGAGCAATCGTGTTCCACTTGACAAGTTCTTCCTCTGTTTGTTTAAAGTAAATGTCATGTGTGACGTGCAAAAACATCGAAATCAACTTCAATAAGTTTTCCCCATGTCGACTATAGGAATTCAAACTGAATATGGAAAACGAAAACCTTCTAAGGATTTTGGTCTTCATTGCCCTCCAATACTCAAATTATAGTAAAACTTTAATTAAGAAATTCCTTAATTAATTAATAATGATTTAATTGTAGGAAAAGAATTCTTTACAAATCTTCAAAAAATTTCCCAATATATAATACAAAATAATTGATGATTCTCAAAAGAAGAAGAATTGAAAGTTCACCGAATTATTTCTGCTCTATGATTAACTTAAAAACATTTCACTCTGACGTCACAACTATACAGTTCATCTATCTCTTTCTAAACTTTCAATTAGTCATGACACAAATTGTAAGCACGCATATCCACTTTCAAAATTGTGTTGCCAAATAAAAGTGTATGAACTTGATTTGTGTATATAATAAATGGAGGACAACACCAATAGTATAAATGAAGATGAAACATATACAAATGGAGAAATTTGCTTCCAGGAACATTGATTCTAACTAATTCCAGTATTCCAGTGGAAGCTTCCATTTTTCAATGTTACTGTATGAGTACGCGCGTGTTGTTTGATTGAAGTATTTTCCTTAAACTTGCAGGGCAACTTTTGGAAAGTTTCGGTAAGACTAACCCGGCCAAGTTCCTTTTTACCCCCAGTACCACTATGTAGTTATAGCAGCATTAAATATTCTTTGCTCTTCGATAGTTTGTGCACAACTTCGTATGTATTTGCACACACGTGCATCAACATATCTAGTCCTAAAGCTTCAACTCTGTAGTCTGTAGGTAGGTACTACCCCTCGATGTTTTGTTTTTCCCGTTTGTGTACAGCTTGTTTCTAATGAAATTGAGAGCTAGTTTTAATAGCTCTTCTGAAAGCTTTCAGAATTCACCTTAAAATTATTTGCGATTAATTTCCATCTTGTTTAACATATCTTCTGTGAAGAGGATTTCTTCGTACAGTCGTACTCTTCTTTTCATTATATTTCCCAAACATATAGTCACAAGTGCATACAAAATGGGAACTCAATATACATATACAAGTTCACTTGACATGAACTTGTAAAGTTTATACGTGAAAACTTACATGTATAAATTGTATGTAGGTATAAAATTCATTCTATTAATATTCACGAAAAATCTATACATACTTTAAAAAAAAAAAAAAAAATTTTTGAATTTGTTTTGTAACATAAAGTCAATCATCATCAACATCATCATCCATCCATTGGTCTAGGACTCCTTCAGAATTGAAGAGAAATATGAGAAATTTAGAGTACGTGCTCGTATTATTTTCAATGTGACGTCACTGATAGGTCAGCGGCCTGATTTTTGAGATTGTTGCATAGTAACAGTTCCGATCTCGTGTTTTCCTCACATTTTGTGAAATACATATATGTATGTAATTTTGTTAGAAACATCTTCCTCTTTCAGCAGATGCACAATTGCGTAAAATGTAGCACTTGAAAGTGTAATTAATTTGATAGTGTTCTCGTTATACGGAGTTGATAATAAGTACAGCTACAGGGGAGTTGATATACTATCTTCAAATGAGTGTGATCAATTAGAGTTTCATTTGGGAAATATTTTGCGAAAATAATGTGCTTGATGAGAACATGTTCAGCAAGGATTTAAAAATGATTGTTGGGTTGGGTGTGCATATTTAAATTATGTATTAATTAACATAATTTGATCATGAAGATGCATTCCAATATATAATTCCTTGATTTTAAGATCTAGATAATAATAAGCTTAAAAAACTAAAAATTCCTTTCATGTTTAATGAATGTTACACATTTAATTTTTCAGTTTGCAATTTCATAGTCCACGAAAGATGCGTCACCAATGTGGTAACTCCTTGTTCCGGTATAGCCCCATGTATCATCAAAGTATGCAAATAATTAATTATCATATTATCAAATTATATAACAATCTTCAATTTTCCATATTTTAGAATCCAGTTGCCCACTGCTGGTCAGAGCCAACTCACCACAAAAGAAAGTTCTGCACGGTCTGTCGAAAGCGTTTGGATGAAACACCAGCTGTTCATTGTTTAAGTACGTAATTCCTTAAAATTAGTATAAAATTTATGTTTTCAAGACAAAAAATAGTTTCTAAAAAGTCTAGAGATTTGCTTTTTGTCAATCATTACTCAAATTGAGGAATGATCTCATTATTTACAATCTATTTTTCATTTGATAACACATACATAATTATTTATAATATTTTTTGAAAATCAAAATTAATTTCACCTTTTTATTGTTAAGAAAGTCACTTTATGTTAAATAAATTAATTTTTGTTTTTAGTTTGCGAATATTTCGCACATGTGGAGTGCCAAGACTTTGCAGTCGCTGACTGCAAAGAAAATGCTACCTATGTTCCCGGTAAAGACCTTCCTAGTGTAAAACATCAAGTGAGTAGAAAACAATTTACATATATCATTATTTATTTCCAATGTAACAAAACATTATTATAAAAATTATTTTCAGCACCATTGGCGTGAAGGCAATCTTCCACCAACTTCCAAATGCGCTTATTGTAAGAAAACGTGTTGGTCATCAGAATGTTTAACGGGTAAGATTCATAGTCTGCATGAAATCATTTAAAGGACAGTTTTATTTATTCTATGAGCACTAAGAACGTTTTATCTAGAAAATTTAGCATATAAATATGACGTTTCTTCGCAGCAATGTAACTCCAACGTCAAAGTTTGATTATTTGAGCTGGAGCATTGAAAATTAATGCATTGGAGCATTAATAAACATTTTTCTCGAGATAAGGAAATTATTTCAATATAAAGATAGTTAGTTTTTAAGTAACAGCTTTAAGAAATAAGTGAAGTCCTAAAGATAGCTTAAATGCCAGTTGAAACGATTTGTAAGGCTTGGATAAAGTAGAAATCACGCGAATTGAGAAGTAGTCATAAAGTGCTATGAACCTCTGCTATGTTTTCGTTAATACCAAAACCGAATGTAAAATATATTGTTCCATAGGATATCGGTGCGAATGGTGTGGGATGACAACACATGGAGGCTGCCGGATTTTTATATCAAACGAATGCACCTTCGGTATATTGCAGCCAATCTATTTACCACCACATGCTGTTTCAATTCCACGAACCGAGGTGCCAATGGAAGCAATTATTGGTGTTCAAGTTAAATCGAAAAGTACCCCGCTGCAGAGAGACTATTCATGTCGTAAGTTATCATTCAGAATAATTAAGAAAAAATTATTTAAAAGAAAGTTTACACAGTTGTCAAATATAAATGTGAATTTTAAATTGTAGTTGTCGTAAAATGAAATAAAAACCGCGAATCGTACTGCGCTTTGTTGTGTTAAAGCAATATGCAATGCTGTGGCAGTTAATCTTCGTTAAGGTATCGATGTTGTAAATCTGTTAATGATTTGGTGTTGGATAACAAATGATGCATTAACAACATGACACTTATTCTAACTAAAATCAAACATTTCAATTCTGGAGCGTGCTTAAACAAGACAGTTTAATCTTATCTTAAAATAAATTGAAGCGGTTGAATTCCTTGTTGCACATTTTTTTTTAAATTGATCTTAAAAGAATGAAATACGTTAAAGCACATTGTCATGTGATATCGGTCATTAAAGCATAAACCTTTCGAAATTTAGGGTGTCTGTTTCTATAGAATGTGAGTAAATCGAAGACATGACCCAAAAGCACAAAACATAACTTTTTGATTGTATTTTTTGTTAAAAAATATTTTTAATTTAGCTTTTGTGATAATATTAAATGATTTCGTTATAATTTTGTTTTTTTTTCTCTTATTTCTATCATCGTCAATGTATTACCGTTTAGCGGAATTAAGAACGATAGGTTTATATGATGCATCCGATAGCGAACTATCGGTAAGGCAGATAAAAAGTAGAAAAAACCGTCGAAACTACTTCTTGTTGTCGCCAGTACAAAAATATAGAAAGTACCAACGTGCAAATAATGTTGAGAGGAAGAAAAAACAGATGCTATTAGATACGCCACAATTGAATAGCAGGAAGCAGATAAGTGCACTACAGAAGCAACCTGCATGCAATTCGCCAATATCAAGCCAATCTAGTTTGTATTTTTTGAAAGTTTCGCCAAACAACTCGAGAGGTTCATCTAATTTTCATAGTAGTCCATTCAAACTTAGTGATAACAATTTGAGCGCTGATATTGATAGTATTAAAGTCATTTACAATGTAAGTGTAAGTAATTCGTCCATTAGCACTGATCGAAGTAACAATGGTAATGCAGAAAGTTACGGACGGAACTGTCTGGACATTGAAAATAACGAGCTTGGGCGGGCTAGGTGTGATTCTGTTGTAAGAAGTAAATCGTTTCAAGAACCTGGAGTACAAACATCCTCACAACGTAATTCGAGGTTTTTCATTGACCACGATATAAATCCATTTCAAAGTGATACAAATTTGAGTGTTGTTAAACACAATATAGAAATTACAATAGATGACAGTGCTGGTAGTGAAAACGATTTCAACAAAAGTCCAAATGGGGTTGAACCGAAAAGAATTAAAAGTGGACACATTCTAGGGCGAATACTGAAAAGGATGAGAAGAATATCTTTAGGATGGCGAAAACCAAAAACTAGATTGAGAAGAGGTGAATCGGTTTTCTTATAAGTTACTCTTTTATTTATTTGTGAATATGTTTTAGTGAAAGAATCTAGTTTGTATTATATATATGTTAACTTTTTTCTAATTTATTTTATGTGCATGGCTTTTGGTTTACAGACTATCCTACTAACAAATCTATAAACATACCTTAAATAAAATATACAAATACATATATGAAATTATCAAAAACAAATAAACGTCCTTTTTGAAATAGTTGATTTTTGGATAATTGCTGCAAAAACAGTTTATACCAAAACTTTTTAATTCTTCATTTATGCCACAACTCGAAGGGTTTTCCTTCAACTATAAAGAGTCATAGTCAAGATAAATAATTGATGAAGCGTATTCGAAGATCATGATCCCTACGAAATATTTAACATTATGAATTTTCAATTTTATTTCCTAATTGTGATTTTTAATATACATATAAAACTTGCTTCAACGAAGCTCTGTACGTTTATTAACTTATGAAGGTTCCATATCCATTATCAAGTGTACATACATTCGTCTATGTGGTAAACGGTTTTTCTTAATTTCATGGTTTTGGGAAAAACTAACAAATATCGATTTTATAATGACAAAAAAATATTTCTTAATTTTATATAATTTACTTCTCTTATTAGCGCGAAGTATATCAGAAGAATTCAGCAGTGGTGATGCTGCTAGGTTTCGTGAAGAAGACTATCCCAAAAATGAATCAGTTCCCACCGGAGGTGGATCCTCGCATTATAGATCAGAATCGGCACACAAAACCGATAAGGATAAAGAAAGAAAAGAAAAGGATAAAGAAGACCGCGATGAAGGTACATAAGTAGTCATGCTCTTCATACTTTCATATCTTTAAAACTAATTCATTTATCTCTTTAATATTATACAGAGTCTATTAAAGTTTTTGATGGCAACTGTTCCCTGCGTCGACGAATATTCCGAGTTATTACAGTATCGAGGACCTGCACAGTAGAACAACTTCTTACAACAGCTTTAAGGGCATTTCATATAGCACGCGAACCAGATGTAAATCATGATACTAGTGAAGAAAAACAAAATTTTATTATTTAAAATTTATTTTCAGGCATTTTATTTAACTGACCTCTATGCACAAGGAGGAGACGACATTCCCATGCAAGATCCAAATCCTGTTCTCAGTTTGAATCATATCGAAGGAAAACGACCAGCCATATTTCTCAGGTTTCGCGACAGGGAAAATGAGAAAGGTTTTGTTCGTGTTTATCCAGGAAAACTACAATCACAAGTTGAAGAACCTTTTGTTAGTGTGCCTGTTGATAACGATTCAAGTGTGAAGGATTTAATACGAGATGCCTTGGATAGATTTGGCTTGCAGGATAATCAAATACAAGATTACAGGTGAAATAATTATTAATAAATTTAAATTTTAATTATAATAAATTGTTATATTTTAGGTGCTCTGAAGTTTTACTTGACCGAGGAGTAACCGAAAGAATTTTATCGTGGAACGAAAAACCATGGGAAATAATGAAACAATTAGGAAAAGATTCAATTAGACAAATGGAATTAATGAGATTTTACTTACAACATAAACAAGATCCACATGGACCAAATATTGCGTTATTCGTTGGTAATCTCCCTCCTGGTTTATCACAGAGAAATTATGAACAAATTTTAAGTAAATACGCTAGCGAAGAGAATAAGTTCACTAGTATTGGTCCAATTTATTACGAATACGGTTCAGTTGTTATTACTTTTGAGGATGCCTCTAAAGCAGTAAGTAAAATTTTTTAAATTTACTGAATAATTTTAACAATAAAATTAATTTCTTTTAAGGTACGTGCATTTTATAATTTACGCGAAACAATAGTAGAAGATAAAAAATTACTGGTGTTATTACTGCCGAATATTGAACCTAGTATGATACCCTCAGATGTTCGACCACTATTAGTTTTCGTAAATGTTAAATCTGGTGGATGCCAAGGACTGGAGTTAATATCAAGCTTCAGAAAATTACTTAATCCCTATCAAGTATTTGATCTCGATAATGGTGGACCTCTACCGGGGTTTGTTTTTTATTCTATTGAGAATAAAACAAATTTTATAACAAAATAATTATTTTCAATTCTAGATTGTACGTATTTCGACAAGTGAAACATTATAAAATTTTGGTTTGTGGAGGAGACGGTACAATTGGTTGGGTTTTACAATGTCTTGATAATGTAGGCCAAGATTCAGAGTGTTCTAGTCCACCTTGTGCAATAGTTCCTTTAGGAACAGGTAATGTACAAAGTGCTAAAGTTTTGTTTTCAATTTATATTTTATGTGAAATTATCAAAAACGTTTATTTATCAAAACATTTTACTGAATTTAACTTGTGCTATTTAGGTAATGATCTAGCACGTGTTTTACGATGGGGACCCGGTTATACTGGTGGGGAGGATCCTTTAAATTTACTGCGTGATGTTATCGAAGCTGAAGAAATTCGTTTAGACCGTTGGACTGTAGTCTTTCATCCTGAAGATAAACCGGAGGAAGCTGCGCTTAAGGCGCCATCAAACGCCACTGGTAAGAAGAAGAAGGTTCACCAAAAACATCTTTCACAACAACCACCACCACCACCAAACCAGCATCATCAACTTGCCGCTTTTACATCGAGTGATATATCAGGTCATTTGATGTCGAAAAATTAATAGAAACAAAAGAGTTAAAAATTTTAAAATTTTTTTTCCAAAACGCATCGCAAAAAAAAAAAAACATTGTTATTAATGGTGCATGAAAGTTGTGAAACCGTTTGGTGCTTGGGTAGCGCATGATATTGTTCCTCGCATACTTCAAGAATTGCTGAAACTTCAAGAGAACATTAACAACAGATCAAATTGGAACAATATTACGCGCATGTGGTTGTTAGATTTTTTTTTTTTTAAGTTTCCATACGTTATCACAAAATAAATTTAAAATAAAAGTCTTAAATAACCGATCCCTCAAATATCTCACTCACCATAATCCATATCTCATATAAAATGAAAAAGTGTTCTTAAACTGACGCACTCTAAAAAGAAAAATATTTAACTT
Organism: Chrysops caecutiens; assembly: GCA_963971475.1. Lineage (NCBI taxonomy): Eukaryota > Metazoa > Arthropoda > Insecta > Diptera > Tabanidae > Chrysops > Chrysops caecutiens. Next base: position 30,738,730 of record OZ020567.1, on the reverse strand, counting down.
ATAAATCAAATTTTATGGATTATATGCATGAGCTTATCTATCTCAAAGTGTATTTCTCTTATTTATTATTAATGTTATGATTTTGTTTATTTTGTTTATACATATGTGTTTAAATTATTTTTATAATTGTTGTTGTTATATAAATTACGGAGAATTTTATTGACAGGCTAGTTTAACGTTTCTCTCATCTGA